>CAJHNH020000269.1:2842012-2864512 GCA_905116865.2 Candidula unifasciata | reverse complement strand
TCTGACTTGCCTTCTCTTGCACTAAACAGACAGATAAATATAGGAGACTTATGTCTTTTGGTCTGGAGAGGCAATCTGAGGAATGAAACAGGGGAGCAGGGAGGAGTAAGCAGATGTGGGATATGACTGATGCTTGTTCTGTCTTTCCTGTCAAGATGTTACCCTCTTGGTGATGACTAATTCTGAGTTATTTCTTGGCAGGATGAGTCCTTTGTGAGGAGCTGGCAGAGGATTCACAGTCCAACCAACATCCACCAACCATACCCTATAACCCAGCAGTCAATTAACCCATCACCCACTTATTATCTCCCAATTACCAATTGAGAAGTCTGTCCTCCTCAAGATGGGGTACAATATAACCCAAACATCATCCAGTGCCAGAGCATGTGTGTAACTCAGGGACAGTACTGTGAGTTACTCGTGGGAGCAGTTGCTGTGTGCCTATCAAGGTGCTGTGTGCCTATCCAGTTGCTATGTGCCTATCCAGTTGCTGTGTGCCTATCCATTTGCTGTGTGCCTATCAAGGTGCTGTGTGCCTATCCAGTTGCTGCGTCCTCTATGGTGAGGTACTCTTCCATTACCTGATCCTGTTGAGCGGAAGTACCAGGGTCAAAGACAGTCGATTTACCCGGAGCGGAGTGAGACATCAACAGTGGAACTGGGATAAGTGACAATTATGTCTCAATTATGCTATATTCCCCACAGCTCCACTGGATTCCAAGGATGAACATATGCTTCTTCCAAGACTGTCTGACTGTTTAACTTTGGTTGATTATAGTCATTGTATTCTGGAATCCAGCTGTTGTGTTTTGACATCTACTTCACTATTTTCTATTTTGAATATTATACTGAATACATGCATTCATTTTCATGGCTGACTTAGGTTTCTCTATGTCACCTTTTTAAGTGTTTAGCAGTTGTGTATGTATGTATCTTCATTATATGTGTTAACATGGTTATGATAATGAACTATCATAACCTGGGGGCTTTCTTTAGTAAGTAGTGGGGGTGTCCAGCCAAGTGGGCCTAGAGATATTGTATTCATATACTGATATATTTTGTAGTGCCAATACTTGAGTTGCCCTACTCCAGAGATAAGTTGATCGTATATTGGCCACGGGGAATCCCTTAGACCAATACGAGCCAAACGACTCAGCATAATTATCTCTGAGTGCTGTTGGTTCTGAAGGAGGAATCCTTACATTAGGCACGCGACAGGAGTGATATGTGACAATGGATTCACTCGTCGTGTTGACGTAACTGTAATAAATAGCCTTGTAAAGACATAAATGCAATTTTAAAAGTAATTGAACCTACTGGATGGGGGAAAAAACAGTGACCATTGTTTGAAAGGGGAATCACCTACCTTCTATTACATCAGGTATTGTCACCTCTGGTGATTGATGGCCTGATGATTCAATAGCATTTCCAAATGATTTACCAACACTCGTTTATTTTTTTAAATACTTTATTTGATGTCGTTTTTTTTTTTTTTTTTTTTTGTTGTGTTTGTTAAAATAATTTTTTCTGAAAGTGTCTGAACACATTGTCATCATGTGAGTTGATACGCTGATTAACAATACGATATTTAAATGTTATTTCTCTGTGAAAATTAAATTTTTTGTCTAAATAGACATCATTCCCTAATTTCAGCCAATGAAGTGGGCCCATTATCTTATCTTCCCTGCCTGATGACTCGCTGGCCACTTCGCTGGAAGAACGATTATTGACTTTGTGAGCGAATATCAAACAGACATTTTAGTTATAAAACGGGGTACATAAAAAATAAAAAATAAAAGACTAGTTTTGGCGTGGACGAATGCTGGAGTTTCACTGAAGAACATAACAGGAGCACCCTAGCATAGAACTGCTTTGTGACCGTGCAGAACGTGTATAGTCTCACACAGAACTTCTATACGGGAACAGAAAAGGCGTATACTAGTAAACATCTGGTACACGCTAATATAAACATGTTATACGTTAGCAAACAGTTTGTAAATCTTAGCGCAATTTTTCCACCTTTTATCATAAATTGAGATTAATAGCTCAGAACTGCTTACACTAGCACATGAATGGTATATACTAGGATAAAAGGTTCTAGTAACGTTTTCCATCCCAAACAAAGTGATTGGCCGTTCATTAATGCTTCGTGACCTTTTCAATTCGCTAGTCTGTGTTACAGGTATGACGTTGCGATGTTTTCGATTGTGTGCGTATATTGTAGCTTTACCGGACTTCCAGTAGGACTGACTGACTGACTTTCTACCCCACATGAATTTACTTCAGCCGTCGACGTTGACGAACGTCAAGGAGAGCGGCGTTGCATTTCTGCACCAAGGCGAGTTTTTAGGGCCTGAAGCACAAAAAACGAGTTTTGCATTTTAGTCAAACCATTTCCCAATGTAGGCGCCATGATTCCAAAATGGATGCTGGGGCGTCAGAGAAGGTGGTTTCTTTATCTGTTAGATTTAGGGGAATGCCAACTGCTGAGTCACGGTGAGATGTGAACTCACAGTTGTCTCTACCGCCCTCTCAACTGTCCCACCACTCCAAAGAGATCGGTAAGGCCCAATATGCGAAGAAATGTTCAAAGAGGCTTCCATCACTCCAACCGGGCGGTGACTCAGGGGCCAGCTCCTATGTACTGTAAAAAAGTGCTTGCTACAGAAAATTATGAGAAGAGACGAACCGAGAATCACAAAACATTCACTGAAACGAGACAAAAAGTATCCAGTTGTGGTCGCTCCTCCATGGACTTTCTGCTATACACGCGGCGCGATCGAGACAAGGATTGGTTTGGTTTGATGGTTTTTTTTTTTTTTTTATAAAACGGATCAACATCATGGCACAAGAGAAGTAACCCCTAAGTGGTGGGTTTTTACTTTTAACTCAAGTACGAGTTTGAAGAATCTTAGCGCAGTGCACGAACTTCGTAGCACCAGCAAGGATCCTGAAAAACTTTGGGTAGATTTTTCAACTATAAATTTTGCCCGGGTAGCACAGTTTGGCTAATTTTTGTTTTCGATTTCCAACTGTCTAAAAAATTTTTTTTTTTTTTGTTACGTGGTCAACAATTTACACGAGCGTGCGATCTAGCTACCCAAAGACCAGTGGAAATTACTAGAAGTCCACGTAAAAAAAATCCCAGCCCTTACCGGGGCCTGAACCCGGGACCTCCAGCACTCGAGGCAAAAAGACATGCCTCAAGACCACCCAGCACCCCTAGAAACAAGAACAGGAGAATAAAGCTTTCTGTCACTATCCCCGGGCGAAGCTGGGTAAATATATCTAGTATAATGATGAACATAACAAATGAAGGGTCCCTGTTGCGTAATAGTGTCATTCAATTTTTGATACAAAATTCTAGCTTTTTAACGAGGAATCACACAAATTTAAAATAAAACCTTAAAGGACCAAATTAGTACCTCTTCACGAAGGTTTCATTGTCTGATTCACCAGGCTATGAGAGGAAGAACGGCTTGTCCTAGCGCTTTTAAAAGACGTAAAAATATATTTAAAAAAAAGAAAATAAAACAAGCCTCTAGCTTTCTTTTATACAGAATGATACAAATAAACATGGTCATATTTGATCCCCCACACTTCACCACCCCCGCACCCTTGTTTCCCTCCTTCTGAATATCTCCTTTCTCAGTGTTAATCCTTATCTCTTTTCTGTATGTCGATATACATGTGGCTGTTTCTATCTGTCCATCTTTCTATTTCCCTGTTTCTCTCTCTCTCTCTCTCTCTCTCTCTCTCTCTCTCTCTCTCTCTCTCTCTCTCTCTCTCTCTCTCTCTTTATATACCCCTTTCTGTAGGTCTGTCTCTCTGTATATATCTGTGTGTGTTGCCACCTCTAACTTTTTTCTTTCTTATTTTATTTCCCGCTCATCTCTCTCTTTCTCTCTCTCTCTCTCTCTCTCTCTCTCTCTCTCTCTCTCTCTTCAAATATATATATATATATATATATATATATATATATATATATATATATATATTTATATATATATATATATATATATATATATATATATATATGTGTGTGTGTGTGTGTGTGTATATGTACAACTGTCTGTCTGTCTCTGTATCTAATATTCTCTGTCTGATATTATCGTTGTGCTATCTCTCTCTCCTCTCTCTCTCTCTCTCTCTCTCTCTCTCTCTCTCTCTCTTACACAGACACACACGTGTATGTGTTTCTATCTCTTATTTTGTGTATTTTTTTACTCTTCCTATTTCTCTCTCTTTCTCTCTATTTCTTCCTATGTCTAATGTTTGTATGAGCGTGCGTGCGTGTGAGTTTATTCGTCGATGCCCTATGTCGCTTATTTTGTTCACAGTACATATCCACAAACGTATTAATTATAGTCCTGTCACTATCAACCTCTCCTGCCTTTCTATTGAGTAACCCCCCAGTGTGCCAGATTATGCGCCTTTGCCTCTGGTTTCTGAGCAGCAAACAAATGGAATCAATAGTCTATTATACAACATATATTACAGTCATAACACAGAGAGGAAAGACACAGCACTGGACTTGTTCGCCGGTCCTAAAATCTTGCTTTCCAATAAACACAGGGCGAATTTTTCTTTATTACAAAAAAAAAAAAAAAATACGATCTTGTCTCCTAGGCTGATCCAGAGATGGCTTAAGTATATTTTTTTTTTATAAATAATAAAAATCACTCCCTGGATGAGCCGGAGTTTTTTCAAAAATGAACTTGGCTCCCAGGTCGACCAAGCCTTAAATGGGTACCGGGTGCAGTCCCGGGAAGTACAGGCGGCCGGCATGTTGCTGACCACATAACCCATCTTGTGCCGATTAGTCTATAAAAATATAGGCCTAGCCCTATATGCCCTATACGCCTAAAGGCGTAAAAAATGGTCCTTACCGTTTTTTTAAGAATAAAACTAACAATTTAAATGGACTGCTAAACAAAGCACACACAGCATTTTGAACTAGATAATATGATGTGAATAACAAATATTTGAAAATGGAACTGCTATACATGTTTGGGTGAGGTGGTGGGGGGGGGGGGGGGGGGGGGGTTGGTGAGGACACTTTTTAATATTTAGAGTGGGATCTCACTTAATGTCTCTATTTCAAGATGACCCTAGGTCCCAACTTGATGGGTCACTAAAAGGTAGGATAAATTTAGCATATTAGTTCACATTATCAAGCGCATCGTAAGTCGATTGTTAATCTAGTAGGTGGCTGTTTTTTCTTCAACTTAACATGTGTAGTATATGACTGCTTCTTCTTCTTGAATCCAAACTAGCGCTCATCTTCTCTAGCTGGTACAGATTTCCACGAATGGAGATGGTGAATACAAAATGCAGAAGCACACATAAAATATACTGGACAAAAGAAAATGTCAAAGGCGCAGCCAAGGATAGAATCCTTTACTTGTAAACAGAACATTTTAAAGTCAAAGAAAAAGAAGAAGAAGAAGAAGAAGAAGAAGAAGAAGAAGAAGAAGAAGAAGAAGAAGAAGAAGAAGAAGAAGAAGAAGAAGAAGAAGAAGAAGAAGAAGAAGAAGAAGAAGAAGAAGAAGAAGAAGAAGAAGAAGAAGAAGAAGAAGAGGGAGGAGGGAGGAGGAAGGGGAAGAAAAAGAAGAAGAAGTAGAAGGAGGCCGAGGAGGGGAGGCTAAGAAGACTGTTGTCACTTTATTAAGGTACTTGGTTACATCATGTTATAGAGTCCTACTTCTCCTTGGCAACTTCTACTGCGTTTTTCGCCGTTGTGAAAGTCACGCACCCTTTGAATGAATTTTTCCATAGTGGTCATTTCCTTGCTTTGTCATTTGTCATGAGAGTTTTTGGAATTGCAAGAGTCAGGCTGGCTACAGTCACTAGCCTTCCAGAGGTATCACGCTAGGAATGCTGTCTCATTTTCTGTATGCACTCATTTAATTACTTTTATTGTGACCGTCAACGTAAAAAAGAGGGGGGGGGGGGAAGGGGGGGGGTGTAAGCATCTGCTCCTCAACAGGCGTGTCGTAAAATGCTACAAATTCAGTGTGTTAAAATTCAGTTTGCTAGAAAGAAAGATTAATAAATCGCAGCCAAGATGATAACCACAATACTTGTCCTAAAAACATTTACGGTCGAGCTTTTAATCAGGTCGACCTTGAAGCGAAAGTCAGTTTCTGACTCGATGGTTCGCAGGGAGGATCTACACCATCGAGACTTCCATATTTGAAGACAAGTGTTCTATCCTCGGCCATTCACATTTTTTTCCCGTATATGTAGAATCTATTTCTTTTTTCTTTACCCACATCTCTTTAAGTGCAGATCAGAACTTATAAATAAAGAGATTCTGTGACGAAAATCTCTCGGTCCTAAAAATATTTATTTTCAATTCTGGTTAAGATAATTTACGTAAGAAACAGTGTGACAAGTGACGACTAAAATTAACTTAATCGATGAAAGCGAAGTAAACATCTATTTAAAAAGAAAAAAGGCGTACAAAAACGTAGTATATGAAACTGGTTTAGAAGTGGTGTAAACGAAGGCACACCAGAAAAGTCGAAACGAAAAGAGCTGAATAGATATAGTAAATAAAAGCATTCAGAATACATAAAGCATCACCATGAATTGTAAACGGAATGCGGAAAACATCGTCAACCATAGATAAATATAGTAAATTAAGCTATTAGGAAATGTGGAAAAGATTAAAACAGTAAGGTAGCGACTAATTAGGGGCGTTTTCTTCGAAGTCGGAGTGCATTTACCTGAAAGGCGAGGAACCAACAGTCTACAGTCAGATTCTGCAAAACGGATGTACATACCAAACGAGTTTCCGTAACAAGAACAAGGTGCAGAGGTGGACAAGCAACCAGAGCTCTTCGCTTGAGTTTACAGCCGGTGAGCGCTAACAAGAACAAGAGGGAGTCAGGAGATAAAAACGACTAAAACTGACTGCTTTAAGTCAGAAAAGCTTTGGGAATCTCCAGATGACAAAAATGAGGACGACTGCTGGATGACCCCCCAAAAAAACCCGATGAAAACCACTAGACGATGAAAACGATGAAAACCAAAACACGATGAAAACGAGGTTGACCGTTAGATGATGAAAATTAGGGCAAATACCAAGGGAGAGAAACAAAGACAACCCCTAGATCAGCGATTCTCAACCTCTGCTTGGCGACCTTCTTTTGGATTAAAAAACCCGATCCCATGGGTCGCCTAAGACCATCGGAAAATAACTATTCATTGACGTTATAAATCAGTAACGAAAATAATTGTATGTTCGGAAGCTTCCACAGCGCGAGGAACTGTATTAAAGGGACGCGGCATTAGGAAGGTTGACAGTATTTGCCCTTGGTTAGTGGTTGTCAACCTTCCTAATGCCGCAACCCTTCAATACAGTTCTTTCATGTTGTGGCGACCCCCAGATAATTATTTTTCTTAACAACTTCAGTGAGTTGTATTGGTCTTAGATGACCAATGTGAAAGGGTCAGGCGACCCACACACAAACAGGGTCGTGACTCGTATGCTGAGAACCGCTGCCTTAGTTGATATTCCTGATATGGGAGAACAAGTTTAGATCCCCTGCTCCCAACAATCAAATTGTTATAGTAAAGTCGACTGATTTCGGTTTAGCTGAAATGGTTGGGCCGAATGGCACCGATAACACAGTTTGTCTATAAACTATGCTACACCGTGGCACATGCCCTTTTGAGAATAAATGCAGAAGGTCAAGAAGCGAGATGATGAAAACGACAAAAACTGACAGAAGATAAAACAAAATATCAAAATCGTCAGAGGAGTAAAATACAAAAATCACAGCGTGATGAAAACGTAGACAAAAAGCAACATAATGAAAAAGATCCCTCCCTCTATGTTTGAGAATGACAGCGAGTTTAGAAATGTCAGATGAAGACAATGATCAATATTTGACAAACGTTAACTGATTAAAGTTGTTATAGCCACCCCCCCCCCCCCCCACCCCACCCCAAATGTAATAGACTGAAATATAACAACAAGAACAACAATAACAATAAAACTAGATAATCACAGAATAAATTACACATTCGAGAGTATCTCAGCTAAAAGAATTCATTTATTTCCTTCCCATTAAAAAATTTTTACTGTAGTAAACAAAAGACATAATAAATTGAAATATGCATAACAAATTGTTAAATTCTAGAGATTAAGAAGGCGAGCAAAACCCGCTTTACTGGATAGGACACATAATGATAAACTCTAAAAGAATGTCAGCAAAATCCTAACTCTGGTTCGAAATCTGCTAAGGAAGTATAGTCACATATTCAACAAAGATTAGAGAGATGAATTTTATGGCGAGAACAGGCGAACTGCAGAAGATGGTCGTAACATATCAGAGGGACAGGCGTGATATGGATCATACATTATGCTTGGGGGAGGAGGGGGTGGAGGGGGGGGGGGGAGGAAATAAAAAATATTTTAATTGACATAGAAATTACTTTTTAGACTTTGCAAAATCAATTAAAGTTTTTTTTTTCAAAGTTGCTGAATAAAGAATAATACGACGAAGTGAATTTAACGAACTAGAACTATCTGTAAGAAAAGTGAGTGAGTCTCATATTTTTTACCCCATCATGCCCTCAAGATTACTCTGAGTGAAATTCCTAAGGGAATCATTTCTGCTTCACCCATATCACACTGCGGTGTGTATCGTGTGCTAGAGGTTGGAAAAGTCAATTACCATTAATTAAAAGCGGCAATTCGCGTGTCATCCATTCTAGTATGCAAGTAGATTATTTTATGGATCGTTCTGATAAAGTCATTGTTTCCAGACAGATGCAGAAGGTTCCTAAATCTTCAGCCGAATTCATTTTGTGCACGTCTGATTCCCACACAATAATTCTGTAGCTGCGTTGAAGGCTCATTTGCATGATGTCAGAAACAGATAATACCGACTAGACACCAAGTACCAATGTAACACTCGCAAACACTCACATAATGACGTGAACACACACACAAACACACACACACTCACTCACACACACACACGCAAACCTTGTTTTTATTTTTTCAATTGTGCAACTTCCACAGTGGAGATTGGTTTTGAGATAAAATGTGGAAAAGCAGCAATATCTTCCACAGTACCACTCTCATACTTCTGTCGGTTCTTTGAGAACGATCTGTGCGTAACTTCACGATACAGGTTGAGTGAGGGGCAGTTGGCCGAGTGGTTAAGCACGCTGGTCTATAATTCTGGAGACCCAGATCCTAATCCAGCGGCAAAAGTAAAATCATAAACTGCACAGTTCGTGGCGACTACACTAGATATGCGGCCCTAGAGCCCCAAGCTAAAGACCTCAATGTCATAGACAGCAAATGGCTACACTAGATATGCGGCCCTAGAAACCCAAGCTAAAGACCACCCTGTCCTATACAGCCCATGGCTACACAAGCTATGCGGCCCTAGAAACTCAAGCTAAAGACCTCCCTGCCCTACACAGCCCATGGCTACACAAGCTATGCGGCCCTAGAAACTCAAGCTAAAGACCACCCAGTCCTATACAGCCCATGGCTACACAAGCTATGCGGCCCTAGAAACTCAAGCTAAAGACCTCCCTGTCCTACACAGCCCATGGCTACACAAGCTATGCGGTCCTCTCTAAAGACCACCCTGTCCTACACAGCCCATGGCTGAACAAGCTATGCGGCCTTCTGTCGCGAGACGTCGCTTCAAGTAGACAAAATACTTTTGGCTGAGGTACCACCCCTTTGTGACCCTTCTATTTTTTCCTCTTAAGTACACCAAGAGACGCCATTTACGTCATAGACGACTTTGAGGTATATCCCGATTATAGTCTACGGCTGCTGTTTGGGAATTTTCCATTATCTTGTGTGCAATTTCCCTGCGCTTTCACGTATGCGGCTAGCAAATTCGGCAACGTAGATGAAAAACCCTGGCCACCTACGGAAACCCCGCGGTGAGACCAGATTGCCAAGCATTTATTGACTTCAGGTCGCTAACAGGAGTTGGGCAGTTTTGGAAGACAACTTTGATTCTGTCTTTCCTGCCGCCTAAAAACCCTAGCAGCATGACCATATAGTTACATCTAAATCCAGGTGAGCACAGTAATTGTTAATTAAATCGTGATTTCAGTTTTCGGGTCGCATTTCACATACAATATTAGAATTGTTCCAGACGGAGGAAAAACCACACTATCCATTTCTGGACACATGGGCCAGAAACCAGATCTTTACGATCTATTCCTGATTCCTATTGTTCTGTATTTAGGATGTTACGTCTATTTACTGTATCTAAAACTCTCAGGAAATTCGCTATCTTCTATGGCTGGTAGATAAATGATTTATGGCTGGTTATCAGGGTTTGTGTAGTTAGTGGTAACATTTCATTGGAGACGTTCTTCTCATGCTCATACTTCTATAATTCATGTTTGCTTGATGTAGAAGTGCTGAATTCTGTTTTCACGTTATTTATGTATTATTCATGATGTTATTCATGTATTATTTTACTTATACACAGCCGTATTAAATGCTGTGATTTTGAGGACATGCTGTCCGATAAAACTACCCACTGGGAAACTGTTTTCCTTAGCATCACTAAAGCAGGATACAACCAGAAAGTAACCACATAGTGGAATATAGGGAAGACAGGAAAGGCAAGCCCTTTTTTCTAGAATCCTCAATATATATAGAGATAATTCTATAGCATTCTGTCCGATTTAGTGTTGCATTTATAACTGCATATTGCTGTCTTGAATCCGATGAAATGAGCGGTATATCATCCTGAAGGACAGAAGATGGAAGACATTCATCTGGACTAGACAGTAGTAAGAAGTGGAAGCTATGTAAATGACAAGGCTACTAGACCAATATCCCACTTCTGATAATATGAAGAGATAGGGAAGAGTTGGGAATATATTTTCTTCTGTAGAACATTAGGGACTGTATATTTTTTTTTTTGACTGTTTCCATCCCTAGCTGCTGAAAAGGCGAGGACAGATTCCTTGTTCCTTGTGGCAGGACGAGCTTCGAAACCACTGCCAGGCTGGTCGTAGCTGATGACTGAAGTACCCTGAGGAAGATTTTGGTGCTTGGGACAGATCTAACGTTCCACCTCATTCTCTGAAACGGATGATCCTCTGGGAAACTCTAGGTGGTAATTGTTGTATATTATTTCCCACTGATCCTCTCACGACGACAGTTTCATGTGATTATCATTTTTATATTTCATCAAATCTACTTAGTTCGAATATTGTATTTCAAAAGTGAATAGATGATTGATTTTAACTTTAACTTTAATTTTAAAATTCAAGATGGCGGCGTGATCGGTCATGTTATTTCAGTGATGTGTTTAATGTGATTTCTTTTTGGATTAAACTGTGATCTTTCTACAATGATACTATGACAGGCCCAGCAAACCGGTAGGGTAGTGAAAGTTCACATAAACATGCTATTAAGTACCGCAGATACGATCAGGAGTATGAAAAAGTCCATCAAAGATCGGAGGACGAAGGGCTTGACAATCAACCCGCCATTAAACACAGTAAACACAAAGAGGTCACGCAGGAGCACTACTGCCCTAGAGCAAGAGGCAGACCGAGAGTACGATGGATAGACAATATATCAGAGATCCTGAGGCAACACGGACTAACAACAACACGTGCAACACACCTGGCCCAGGATAGAAAACTGCGACTCCCCACTACGCTGTGAGGCAATTGTGGACAAGACAAGACAAGACTTTAATTTTAAATACACGTTTCTATGGTTGATTTACATTCATGGTTATAGTTTCATTTTATTTCTAGATGTGTGTATAGAGTCAGGTAAGCGCCGTCTACCAATATACTTGTTCTAGATGGGGGCTTAATTTAATTACCAGAAAGGAAAATTGTCGGGAGGGGTAATCTGCTTTAAGTGTTTAGGCATCTAAATTCCCTTAACCCTTTTCTGCGGATATTCAGGCAGCTCACTTTCTTTAACGAACCAATTTGAATTTGTATCTGAGTATCCAGGGACACTGTCTGCTCTTTGCACCAAAAGACAATTGTCTCGGTTTCTAACAAAGTAACACACCTTAGTGAGTGTAAAAGGAACCTGTTCCACTACACCCTAGAGCCTCCAACTGAAGACCGCCCTGTCCTACACAGCCCATGGCTACACAAGCTTTGCGGCCCTAGAAACTGAAGCTGAAGACCACCCTGTCCTGCACAGCCCACGGCTGCACTAGCTATGCGGCCCTAGAAACTGAAGCTGAAGACCACCCTGTCCTACACAGCCCATGGCTGCTCTAGCTTTGGGGCCCTAGAGCCTCCAACCGAAGACTATCCTGTCCTACACAACCCATGGCTACACAACCTATGCGGCCCTAGAAACTCAAGCTGAAGACCTCCCTGTCCTACACAGTCCACTAAAGGCAGATACAAAATATGGAGAAAGGTATAAGAGAATGAACTGAAAAAGATTTAAAAAAAAAAAAAAGCATGGGGCAATCTTCACACGATAGAAAATTATTGGATTACTTAGCAAGAGTTTATTGAGGGTCTATGCTCCAATGGTTAAAAAAGAACAGAACCATAATAAAAATGAACATTATAATTGGTTGAAACATTCAAATGAACAATTTCAGAATGTATAATATGAGAAAGACAAATAAAACCATAGACACTATGTATCCGAATGAGAACCCAGAAGGGTCGAAAAGGGTATTTTAGCTGTAAATGCTTGCGGTTTCCCCAACATTGATCAGAATTCGTACTCACACAGACGAACAGACTGCACACAACTTGGCAGAAAGCATATATTTGTTTCTAAAGTGAGATAAATGTTTTGACGTACCAATATATTTATTATATTATAAATATAAATACATCAACGTAGTTGCTACATAGATTATTTAGAGAAAATAAAATACCAGCAAACTGAAGAGAAGGATATCTTGTGAAACTGTCCAAGAAAGGTGATCTACAGGAGTGTGAAAACTATAGAGGAATTATGTTGCTGTCAATTGCTGCAAAATATTAGGCAGAATTATTTTAGAAAGATTAAAAGATGCTATTGGTAAACAACTAAGAGAGGAACATGCAGGTTTTCGGCCAAACAGATCCTCTACTGACCGGACAGCCACATTACATATAGTAGTGATAGAGCAAAGCAAAGCACTGAACTGAATTCACCCCTTTACATTGGATTCATAGACTATTAACACGTTTTTGACAGAACTGATAGTGAAATTATCCTAATGTTAGTGGGAAACTATGGAATCCGTCAGAAAATTGCTACCTTAGTAAAGGCAACACACAAAGACATGAAATGTCAAGTTCTTCATGAGGTAAAGCTAACAGGTACATTTGAAATAAAAACAGGTGTGCCACAGGGATGTCTTTTGTCGCCTATCCTATTTTTACTTGCTATAGACTGCAGTATGATGACAGGCAACTGTTAACAACAGGGATGGAATCCAATGGACCCTTACAAAACAGTTTGATGATATGGACTTCACTGGTGATATTTCTCTTCTGCCCCATTCACGGAATCTGATGCAAGATAAATTAAACATACTTGTTTCAGGCAAATAGTATTGTGGTTTCTCCTAATGGTATCCCTCTCGAAGACGTGGAGTCGTACACCTATTTGGGCAGTAATGTAGATAAAGATGGGGGAACTGATAGAAATCTCAAAATACGTATACAAAAAGCAAGAGGAGCTTTCATAGCACTAGAGATTTTGTGGAGGTCAAAAGAAATAAAATGAATACTAAACCTGAAATTTGTAACTCTAATGACAAATCAGTAGCGGAAGCATGGAGAACAACTAAGACAATAACTAATAAACTGAAAACATTTATTAGCTGGTGCCTGTGCAGAATAGAGCAATTAAATGGTATGATAGAATCACTGATGTAGAGCTTTGGAAGATAACTAAGCAAGTTCCAGTGGACCAAGAGGAGAAGATAAAACTTTGCCGTTGGATAGGACACACGCTGGGAAAACATGAGAACAATATAACTAGAATGTCTTTGCACTGGAACCCACAGGGGCACAGGAATAAAGAAAGAATATACAACACGTGTAGAAGAGAGCTAGAGAGTGATGTTGAAAAGATAGGGAGGATATGGGAAGAGCTGTATGCAAAGGATAGAACGACTTGGCGTGAGTTGGTTGGGGGGCCGATAATCCATTGGTAGATAGATAGACAGAAGAAAAAGAATACATTTATGCTTGCGAGTATTCCTTCAAAACCACACATCATTTTTCTTTATATTAACTGAAAGCGCCAATTTTTGAATACGAATTTAACAGAAACAAATCAAAGTAACCCTTTTCAGACTGATGACACAGTTATATTGGGGCATTTACGGTTACAAAGTAACTTTCCCTTATATCAGGTGGTCATTTTTCACTTTCATGTTTGCTGTCCGTAGATTTAACACCTCAAGGATGCCAATCACAAACAGAAAGGAAATCACAGAAACCTCCGTTAAATAAGGTAAGCTGCCGTCCAATGGGAGGGGGGTCCTTCTGTTAGTGATACATATACATGTAACACTTTGCTTCTAGTGAGACAATATCAAGAGTGGGGTTGAACACTTCAATTATTGCTTCAACTTCAATGGTGAAAAAGCAATCGCTCAAATGTGTTTCGTAGAGAATACAGTCATACGACCAAAAACAAAACAGACATCTGGTGAAATATCGCTCGATGAAAGAAGTCGGGTAACTGGATTTCCATGTTAAGATTAGCAAACCAGCTATTGCTCGATTCCCAAGAGAAATAACCAGTTTCACCAATATGTAAACTAAATCCGCTATCTTATACTGTGCATCTAAATGATTATTTATAACTTGCAGCTTCCACTGAAACGATCCACCTTGTCTGATGAGAGACGTTTAAAGCCATTACAAAATGACTATACCCGTTTTGAAAGAACTAGTTACAGGCATTTTCTGAAACACGGTCACCTGAAAAAACTGTTGCAAGAAATGTAAACAGCTGGATATACCTGTATACTTCAGAGCTACACTGTTGAGGAGTGTGCTGTGTGTGTGTGTGTGTGTGTGTGTGTGTGTGTGTGTGTAATGTGTGTATGTGGTGTGTGTGTCGTTATATTTTTTTACATCAAAGATGTCAAATCTGTTGACTGAAGAGCTAGTGAGCTGATATAAAAGCTTTGTTTAAACATATTTAACCCCCTAAGACTTAAACAAGTTTGAACACGTTAGTCGTCGAGACTTCAAGAATGCTGGAAGAGAGAATAATCATTAGAGAAAATGTCATTTCATGTTACATCAAGGTTCAGAAATGGTGGTCGACAGAACACATAATAGAAACATAAAATTAAGTTTGAATACTTGGTGTATCGGAGAACTGGGTACACATGTAATTCTCAGTATATAGCGACGTTGATTTTTATATCACACAACAATAGTTTGAAAAAGAGAGAAATATACTTACACGTGTCGGTAACATGAAGAGAAAGCGATGCCAGAACAATCTGAAGCAACCCTTGAGATAAAACTACATGCATACCCATTGGTGCTTTGATATCAAGAGAGATAGTTAAGTGTGACTGTTATCTGCATCCACTCGGGAAGTAACTTGCGGCAGCCAGGCACTCGATTTCTCTTCAAAATAATGTCTTGGTTGGCTTCAAGTATAATATGTTTCCTGACTGAAAGACGTAGAGACTATCTGTTACTTTCCAGAGCTATAAGTACTTGATGACGAACTACAGGCGATGATAACCCACGTACAGGCTTGGAGATCTCCTGAAAGAAATCAGAGACGACAATGTTAGAGTAGGTTAACTATGAGATATCAGTTAAGGTTATCAGTGTGTGACATCGCGTGCTACTCCAGACTTTGCATGGCAGTTTGAACTTTCCAGTGTGGCCCAGTGGCTTAGAGACTGGCTAACAGTTTCATGATCCTCAAATAGTACGGTTCGCATCCCGCTTTGGTCAGTTAACAAAAGCCGTTCTCGTGGGTTTCTAACATGTGTACGAGAGTCTTGCAGTGAAAGAGATTAGAGCCTCAACACGCAATATGTCCATAGACAACAGAGTTCAGCTGCAGCAAAACTTCACTGTGGATACGGTACAGCTGTTTTTCTCTCTTAAAGTTAGCTTTCTATACTTGCCTGCTGGCCCAGTGGCCACGTTCCCTACGAGGCGGGGACTTTTTAAATTATCCTTGAAACCAGGTTTTCACAGCTTAAAATAAGTACCAAAAAATATTTTGTTTGCTTGCTTCAGAAGTACACAATTCACATTTTTAGACCATTTGATGAAGCATTCTGGGAAATGTGACGGGAGGAAAATTAGATGAGAGCAGTAGTGAATCCAGAAAACATGAATTGTGAACTCTTTGGCTCGGTACTAGGTTATCGCAACACTTCGGCCTGATTCCATGATAGGTTCCGTAAATCTGGGAGAAATATATGGCTGTTCTGCCTATCCCCGAACATGAACACAAAACACAAGGAGTCGGTCTCCGGGTCGCTGCGCAGCTGGTTTAACCAACTTAGCTAGCCTGCAGGGCTCATGATCTATATGAATACATATATGTGTAACGTTTGATATTACTTCTCCTGGAATCGTCTTATTCTTTTGTCGTCTCACTGATACCAGTTTGTAGCCTAGTGTCGAGGTTTTCTGTACCGTGGAGCCTCGCTTAACGAGCATAATTCTTTCCGGAATTATACTCGTAAAGCGAAACACTAGTTATGCGAAACAATTTTTTTTCATATAAATTAATGTAAAATACAATAATGTGTTCCATGTCGAAATAAATACTTACAAAATGTGGTGAATAACGTTTATTCAAAGAAAAGTATATAAATATTGTTGAGAAGAGTGAATCATCTTTATCTTTTCCTCAAACGCGGAACGAACCCACCTGGAATGCGAATTCGGTTTAAAAAAAAAAAAATCGAAATAATTATGATACATAGCTAATTATTATTTTTTTTTTTTTTTTTATATAAGAAAGATGTCCAGAGACATTCGTTTTTGTCGACGCTTCAAAAATTGGCGAAAATGCGACACAGCATTATCATTAAATAAATTTGCAGCGCGCCTAGTCACTACATTATTAGTGTGATGCTACTCAATGTAAGATGCAACAGTTTTCCATGCTTTCAGCATTTCTCTTATTTCGCCAGAAGATTGTTGCTTCTCTGTTACCTCCTCCTCTGACAAACTTTCCTCCAAAATGTCTTGCTGTAAAACAAAATGCAACTCTATAAGCTCTTTGGTGGTCAGCTCTTGGCTGTGCTCTTCCACAAGCTCTTCGATATCACTGTTATCCACCTAAAATCCCATGATAGTGGCCAAAGACACAATCTCGCTGACTACAGGTTCTGTCTCGAACCCCTAATAATCACAAATCGACAACGCTCTACGGCCAAAGCTTCTTCCAAGAAGAAGTTAGGGTTCTCTCGGTAACCCCTTTCCCCGCCTTGTCGATCATCTTAAGGCAGGCAACGATGTGAAAGTGATTTTTCCACAACTCTTTGAGAGTGAGGTTGGTCCCTTTAGTCACCAGAAAACAATGATCGAAGAGTGCTTTGGTGTAGAGCTTCTTAAAGTTAGAAATAACTTCCTGGTCCATGGGCTGGAGTAACGGAGTGGTGTTGGGAGGCAGAAACTGGATCTTGATGAACTTAAATTCTTCAGGCAGGTCATCTTGTAGGCCTGGAGGATTCATGTACATATATCACAATATAACACAAGTTTGAGAAAATGCGTGAACACAAGCGACACTACGATGCTACTGGAACAAGTGCTAAACACAGACTGATGTAACATGCGCACAATCCTGGACTTTCCCTCTCCTCTCCACTCGTTATGTGAAACGACGCTCGTTAAGCAAGCCATTCTTTTACAATTTGTTTTGCTGGTTATGCGAATTACTCGTTAAGAGAGGTACTCGTTAAGCTAGGTTCTACTGTATTTGTCGTGAGCTTTTCAATTGGCGTTGGTGTTGTATTTGTTCATCTGTTTGCAGGTTTATGCTACATCATTTATCCATCTCCTACTTGGTCTTTCCTTTGCTTTCCTTCCAGATGTTCTGTTGTAAAATGTCTTACATGCAGTTTGGTCTCCCTGCGTTCTTACTAGGGAGCCGATCCATTTCCTTTTGTGTGTGTCTGTCTATATAATTCAGACACGGTCTATTTCGAACTTTCTCTTTAAGGCTGCTTTTCATAACCTTGTCCCTTCTTGTGTTTGTGACCTTACGGAGACAGCGCATTTCACAGGTAGTTCTGTCCGTTCAAGTACCCTTATCATAATCCATGTTTGGCAATGATAACATAAAGTAGTGATGAAGATGCAATTACTCATTTGCTGTTTTGCTGGGAGGGAGACATTAGGATGTCTAAGAAGTGGGGTTAACCGCTAAGTGACAGCATTTGCCTTCTGTACTCTTGCCTTTATCTCTTCATCCAGTCTGAGATCTTTGGTTAATATGCTTTCTCAATATCTCGCGCACTTGTTTGATTAAAGTACCATGAACACAAACGTTCATGTTATTATGGTTCATGCTTATTCTAAGTACATCAGTTTTTGTGTTTATTTTCACCCCATACTTTGTGCAGTTTCGATATGAGAAATCGATATGTGTTGTGGAGTTTGTTCTTTAATCCCTAAAGGACTGATATGTGAAAGATTAACATACAGTGACTAGTAGATTCACCGTACTGATGTAAATAATAGGAACAAATCCCAGAAAACTCGTTTAACCGTTGAAAACTTTACGTAGTAACATGCTTTCAATATATATATATAAGAAGAAATGTTAAGCATATATTTATTAAACAAAACTCGATGTTCTTAATAGTGATAGATCTGCATCATTTTTAAATTCAAGTTTAGCATCCTTTATTGCATTATTTATGGTTTAAAATCATTTTCTGTTTATCACTAACAGGTCATGCAATTAACGAATTTAATCCTTCGTTCACATTTCTAATTGCATAATTGCCAACAGTAACTTGCACTTTCTCTTTTATTGTGTGTACGGTGGTTTTCTAAACTGATTTGGTTCAGCGCTAGCCACATCCTTCACAAAATATATAACGACCTGTGTTACTTCCACCACTAAAACTATTACGCCAAGAGCCTACAGTAATTACGTAAACGTTATAATCCAAACAAAAAAGAACAAATAAAAATAGCTGTGTGATCTGCAGGCCATGTCTCTTGGTGCCTTTAGTGCAGGGAACAATATAAGCTCAACGCCCCGTACACAACAACCTGGTGTCCACCATGCATGACTGGTCATTGTTTCATTATCTTGACACGGTTCCAGCACCAGACTATATGTACACAGTCAGATCTGTCCTCCATTTCATGTCTAATATACTTCTGTCGTCAGAGACTGTACGCACTGTCATAGTTCATATAATATGTTTAATCTTTCATCAGTTAGTGACTGGAACAAACAATGTCGCGAGGAAAAATAGGATACATTCGGGTCTTTGCCTCCCATCCCAGAGAATCACCGCAAAATGTTTAAATGTTCTCTGGGGACAATTATGCCAATGGCTGCCATAAAAGAGGATCAAAAGAAAGAGTTTGCAATTGTGGGTTACATGGTTTCTGGATTTTACTCCCCATGAGAAGTCATGTTTTTAGATTATTGCATAGGCGCTGATTTCTAAACAGGCTGTGACAACATAGGGATGTCAATCGCGGACTAAATAGAAGATAAAAGGGGGGGGGGGGGCGGATTCCCAAAAATAAAGACTTTTTAATTTAGAGTTAAATACTGATTTTTCTAGTTCCATAAACAAGACAACGAAAAGTACTGACTTTCTTTTTGATTTAAGCATAGAGGAAGAACAGCTAACAGATGTGTCGTTTCTCTGTAAGAAAAATACTTCATTTATATTAAAGGCGATAAACGTTGGGATAGAATATAAATAAAAAGTATGGCTCATTGAAGGAGAGGCAGGAGTCACAGTGGTTACATGATGTCAAGAACACTCTGGGTTTAATAGTTTATGAGGCAGTACAACTGGCAAGGAACAAAGTAGCTTTCTGACGTAAGGTGTTGAGCAGGACGTTCTGCAAAGAACCTACTACATGATAATGATGACTCTACCCAGAGACAACACGGCAGAAAGAATAATGATAATGTGGAAAGGTTTTATGATAGTTAAATATTCACACGCGAGGCACATACACAAGCGTATACCTACATCGCCGCCCCATCCCCGACCCCACGCCTCCCCTCCCCTAAAAGCACACAAATATACTGGTGTATAAATATATAGGGCCGCCTCAATAGCCTTGTGTACCTATTTGAAACCCCATTTTCTAGAGCACCTTTATCGACCAATCACAGGAATAAAATGTAAATGGTCTAAAAGCATGGGTTTCTTGTGCTTGTAGGGCACATACATACATACATACATACATTCTTACATACATACATACATACATACATACATACATACATACATACATACATACATACATACATACATACATACATACATACATACATACATACATACATACATACATACATACATACATACATACATACATACATACATACATACATACATACATACATACATACATACATACATACATACATACATACATACATACATACATACATACATACATACATACATACATACATACATACATACATACATACATACATACATACATACATACATACATACATACATACATACATACATACATACATACATACATACATACATACATACATACATACATACATACATACATACATACATACATACATACATACATACATACATACATACATACATACATACATACATACATACATACATACATACATACATACATACATACATACATACATACATACATACATACATACATACATACATACATACATACATACATACATACATACATACATACATACATACATACATACATACATACATACATACATACATACATACATACATACATACATACATACATACATACATACATACATACATACATACATACATACATACATACATACATACATACATACATACATACATACATACATACATACATACATACATACATACATACATACATACATACATACATACATACATACATACATACATACATACATACATACATACATACATACATACATACATACATACATACATACATACATACATACATACATACATACATACATACATACATACATACATACATACATACATACATACATACATACATACATACATACATACATACATACATACATATACATACATACATACATACATACATACATACATACATACATACATACATACATACATACATACATACATACATACATACATACATACATACATACATACATACATACATACATACATACATACATACATACATACATACATACATACATACATACATACATACATACATACATACATACATACATACATACATACATACATACATACATACATACATACATACATACATACATACATACATACATACATACATACATACATACATACATACATACATACATACATACATACATACATACATACATACATACATACATACATACATACATACATACATACATACATACATACATACATACATACTGTCGTGAAATGATAGCCATTACGCATCGGTCTGTAAGGCTGATAACCTGTCTTACCTGTAATCTGCACAAAATTCAAACTTGGACTCGCCCAGAAATATATAGTCCCCTATATCTATATATATAGGCCTTTATTGGACAACATTATTATGTCTGCCTTTTCTGGTTACTTTAACTAAACTCCACTTTTAAATGTATATCTCTTCGATATATATTCAGGGAGTTATTTGAGGTTTCTTGGAAACCGATTTACTCCTTGCCCAAGTATACAAGGGACTTCTTTTGTTACCAACGCCTGAAGTGTCTAAGTGACGCGATTCTCCTTGCCAGCTTCTCAAGCGTTTCATTTGGTTACTTTAATTTTTTTCAATATATATAAAAACTCATCATTTTTAGGCTGACTTAGGTTCTCTATTTAACCCTTTTTTTGTGTTTTTTGCAGTTGTATGTATGTTCTTTATATGTGTTAAAATGGTTGATAATGAACTTCATAACCTGGGGGGTTTCTTTTGTAAATAGTGGGGGTGTAGCCAAAGGGGCCTAGAAATATTTATTTTAACTGAATTTTTTTGTAGTGCCCAAAACTTGATTGCCCATCCAGAGATAAATTTATCGTATATTGGCCCCGGGGAAACCCTTTTGACCAAAACGAGCCAAACGACTCCATAATTTTCTCTGAGTGCTGTTTTTTCTGAAGGAGGAATCCTTACATTAGGGACGCGACAGGGGTGATTGTGACAGAAAAACTATCCCAAAAAAATGTGGTTCGTCGTGGGTTGTTTTGTACACTGTTTAATCTTTTAAAATTTTCTGGGGATCTTGGCCCGGAGTTTTTTCAGTGTTTTTTTTTGTTAAAAAAAGTTTTTGACCATTTTGGTCAG
>CAJHNH020000269.1:2827821-2841995 GCA_905116865.2 Candidula unifasciata | reverse complement strand
TTCTCCTTGCCAGCTTCTCAAGCGTCCAGATGTGTTAATCTGTGCCTGTATAAATTTCACTTTTCAAGGCAATCTGGAATGTCTCAGTTTTTACATATGCTTGGGATGTATCTTTTGTGAAGAGCTGGCAGAAGATCCACAGTCCAACCAACATCCACCAACCATCAAACCACCAGAAACAAACTGTTACCCACCAGCTAACACCTGTGAAGGTTCCTGACATCTCCAACATGTGGGAGATGGTACCTCAAACAGCTACCAGTGCTAGAGCTTAGTGTGGCTCAAAGACATTGTGTGTCCTAACTGGTGGGAGAGACTTGCTGAATACCGGTACAGTTGCTGTGTCCTCTATGGTGAAGTACTCTTTCACTACCTGATCCAGTTGAGCAGAATTACCAGAGTCAAAGACAGTCGAATCATCAGGAGCTGAGGGAGGCATCATAGACAGAAAGAGGCTAAGTGCAGTTTGATGCCTTATGTGCTTTATTCCTCACAGCTCCTTGGTTCCAATGATGACATATAGTCACCTCCAGGACCGGCTGTCTGCCTAGTTGACTTAGGATCTAGACATTAGTGCTGAGATTCTTTCACTGATAGCTGGAATTAACTTCAATTGTTTTTGTACAGATATTATACTAAATACATGCATTCATTTTCATGGCTGACTTAGGTTTCTCTATGTCACCTTCTTAAGTGTTTAGCAGTTGTATGTGTATGTATCTTCATTATATGTGTTAACATGGTTATGATAATGAACTATCATAACCTGGGGGCTTTCTTTAGTAAGTAGTGGGGGTGTCCAGCCAAGTGTGCCTAGAAATATTGTATTTATATACTGATATATTTTGTAGTGCCAATACTTGAGTTGCCCTACTCCAGAGATAAGTTGATCGTATATTGGCCACGGGGAATCCCTTAGACCAATGCGAGCCAAACGACTCAACATAATTATCTCTGAGTGCTGTTGGTTCTGAAGGAGGAATCCTTACATTAGGTACGCGACAGGAGTGATATGTGACACATACATACATACATACATACATACATACATACATACATACATACATACATACATACATACATACATACATACATACATACATACATACATACATACATACATACATACATACATACATACATACATACATACATACATACATACATACATACATACATACATACATACATACATACATACATACATACATACATACATACATACATACATACATACATACATACATACATACATACATACATACATACATACATACATACATACATACATACATACATACATACATACATACATACATACATACATACATACATACATACATACATACATACATACATACATACATACATACATACATACATACATACATCCATACATACATACATACATACATGCATGCATGCATGCATGCATGCATGCATGCATGCATGCATGCATGCATGCATGCATGCATGCATGCATACATACATACATACATACATACATACATACATACATACATACATACATACATACATACATACATACATACAGACATACAGACATACAGACATACAGACAGACATACCTACCTACCTACCTGCCTGCCTGCCTGCCTGCCTGCCTGCCTGCACGCACGCACGCACGCACGCACGCACGCACGCACGCACGCACATACATACATACATACATACATACATACATACATACATACATACATACATACATACATACATACATACATACATACATACATACATACATACATACATACATACATACATACATACATACATACATACATACATACATACATACATACATACATCCATCCATCCATCCATCCATCCATCCATCCATCCATCCATCCATCCATCCATCCATCCATCCATCCATCCATCCATCCATCCATCCATCCATCCATCCATCCATCCATCCATCCATCCATCCATCCATCCATCCATCCATCCATCCATCCATCCATCCATCCATCCATCCATCCATCCATCCATCCATCCATCCATCCATCCATCCATCCATCCATCCATCCATCCATCCATCCATCCATCCATCCATCCATCCATCCATCCATCCATCCATCCATCCATCCATCCATCCATCCATACATACATACATACATACATACATACATACATACATACATACATACATACATAAAGAGACAGAGAAAGATTGCACATGCGTAGAAGTAATGCAAGTATCACTTGTTGTATGTGCCTAATCATAAAACATCAAACTGGCTCACCTCATTGTTTGCCCGAAACAGAGATTCTATCTATTTTACGTACCCTCATTTTGTTTTCACAAAGAGAATTAACATATATCCTCCGATTAAGCTAACAGAAACTATGACAGTGAAATCTATATGTAATAACCGAGAAGGGCATGCTATCTCTCGCTCACGCTCTTCCTTTCTCTCCCTCTGTCTCTCTCTCTTTATCTCTCTCTCTTTCTCTCTCTCTCTTTATAAGTATAGGTATATACATACACATATATAGTATCATATATTTGCAGTTTAGTAGAGACAGTATAAATCTTGTGTAGGGTGTCTCTTTCAATTGGAAAGAGGGGGGGGGGGGGGGGGTGGTGGCGATAGCAGTAGCTGTAGACATATAATCTTTGATGCGTGCAGATTTGTGTCAACGATCTGACCAGTATGGCTGCCAACTTTAAAGAGACACATAACAGAAGCTTTCTACTGTCTCTAATAAACTGCAAATATGTGGTTCAGTTTTGCCAACTCACTGTAAACGTGACTTGCGTAAAAATCAACCAAATGCTGAAAAAATGCTGTACCGAGTATGACAGAAGACAGCAAGAGATTGTTTTAACCCATACAATAAAATCAGAATAATAATCAAACACAACTTTACTTTACGCGGCATCTGGCACTTAGTCTACTATAAGTTAACAATTTCACAACTTACTAGAAACAAGCAAAGCTTAATGATACTAAAGATCTATCTATCACCTGAACCTGACGCACAGAATCAACTGCCTGTGAGAGGAGTGACCATGAAACTCAGGACAATACCCTACAGATCTGTAAGAAGTGTCTCAATTCTTCAGAGAGTACTTTACAAACCTGTCCTGACTGCTAACAGTTATTTGACGGAAGTTCTGGCCTCAAAGAGCCACATTGAAAACTAAACTTTCTAGCACAAAACAGGAAACCATGGAACATAAATAAAGGCTGACGAAGTGGAATGGAAGAGGGCGAAGAAGAGGAAGACGAAGTGGTGGAACAAAGCGCGCATCGTTATTCATATTTACCTACTTAAATAACATTTGTGATGACATTAAATTATTTCCAACATCTTGTGTACATTTCTAAGAAATCTGACATCGATTTGAAAATCTGCATGAATTTGTACGTCACAGTATAGCTTACACCGTCAGGCAGATTTGTTTAATCAATGAAGGGAAGAGATTTGTTTTCAACACTGTTAGAAAAACTTTAGTTGTCAACGTTTTAATGGAATGCTTAATGATCTCCTCATACTACTGGATGTAAATTGCCTATAGAAACCACACAACAGCCAGGGGCTGTTAGGGTTGGTTCTGCAACGTCCTGTAAAGGATAAGCAACTAACTTAACTTAATGATCTCCTTCTATCAGCAAAACCACACTGTTCTTTCCTTTTACTTTGAAGTTTGAAGTTTGATCAACAGATCACCATCATTGCACACGGGTAGTAACCCATAAGTGCTCCATTCTTCTTCTAACTCAAGTCCGAGTCCGAAGAAACTCACCACAGTTCACGGGTTCTGTAGCACCGGCGAGGATCATGAAAAACTTTAGGTAGAATTTTTAACTCCACATTTTGCCCGGGCAGCGCCGTTGGGCTACTCTGATTTTCAACTGCCACGGGATTTGTTTACGTGCGCAACAATGCACACAGGCGTCCAATTTAACTAACCAGAAAAGAGGGAAAATTACTAGAAGTCCAAATCAACGTGAAAAATTCCCAGCCCTTACTTACCAGGGATTGAACCCTGAACCTCTAGCACTCGAGGTGGACACCATGCCTCGAGATAATGCAGCCCCCTTCCTTTTACAATAATGTCCCAAATTATTTTCGTTTATCCGCATTATTATAATTGTTATCAAACAGCGAAACATTGCAGGGGAAGTGTGACACAGGAAGACCATGAGAGATTATGTTAGATCCTTTAGCATCATGTTGTACGATAAAGTCGGTATTATAAATGACTGACAGTAAATGAGACAGAAGGCTACATATGGACATGTGATTAGCAAAGCCCTACAGCATGCAGTAATGCCAAGTACATCACTAAGCTTTTTCTTTTCTTGTTATACTGACAATTCTGCCTTTGTTATACCACTTTTGCCGTGACAATGGTGGCGGAAAAGGGGAGGGGGAGGGGGGAAGAGTGCATTGGAGCCTGAGGGTTTACAGCCGCATGGCTAGTGCTGTCGCCACGACCGTGCAGGTGATAATCTTTTTTTTTTGACCCCCCCCCCCCCCAAAAAAAAAAAAAAATCCCCAGCCTTACTGCCTGGAAGAAAGTGGGCCTTTTGCCAGCTATCCCACCCCATGCACTTTTCTATCCAAGTTGTCACTCATATTCGTATTATCGAGCTGGTCTGCCCCTGCCACTCTTTCCTGCTACCACGCCATTTGCTATTATATTTTTCCAAATACGCCGTTGGATTTGATATGGCTAAAATAGTTCAGTTCTGAGACAAGATGCTGTTTACTGTCCAGTCTTCCTTGCTGTTCAGATCATAAAGGGTGTCAGTATGTATTTACTTCTTGGTCCATGGTATTCTGAGAATCATTCTATAACAGTACAGCTCAAAAGCGTCTGTTATCTTCCCTAAAAACTGCGATATGGTCCACGACTCACATACTATGCTGCTACATGGAAGATGCATGACCTCAAAATGTTGGCTTTGTTTTCCCTACTTGTATTTAACGATAGACTTTTATGCTGTTGCAATAGGAGAGTTAGTTAGTTGCGTATCCTTCACAGGACGTTGCAGAACCAAACCCAGCAGCCCCTGGCTGTTGTGTGGTTTCTCTGAGCCAATTTACGTCCAGTAGTTTGCCATTGCCCCTGGACGGTCGGCCCCCTGGTTTCACTGCCATAACCAACGCAAGGCGCATGGCCCGCAGCTGGGATCGAACTCGGTACCCCGGCATTACGAAGCGTTCGCATCGACTTAGCCACAGAGCCGACAATAGGCAAGTACAATTTAATAATATATAGTAGAGAACAGTGTTTCCTCGTGATTTGGCAAGGTGTATATTATCTAAATCAACGCAAAGCGGTCTGCTACTGAATTTCCTGTACCTAAATCGTGATCTGCACTCATAATCGTCAATTCACGTACAAGAACACTTAAAGTTGAAAATCTGCTAAATGTTTTTTTTTTTTTAATATTTTAGTTTAACATCGCCATGACACAAATAGTGACCTGGTAAATATAACTAATAATACCCAGCTCTTTTTCTCTACAAGATACATTGAAGCTATGAACCCAAACGGCATGGCGTCGGATACTCGATGTTTATAGCACATTCAAACATTACTCTGATATTAATCAACTGTTGAAAATCATTAGGGCTAATGAAATATAATAAAGAGTAAATGCACATGATTGACACTCTTGAAAGTAGAGAGATTAAAAAGATTATAAAAAAAAAAGAAAGGGAGCACTGGACAACCGATACATTGAAAAAACATAGTGACCACACCGGAAGTTGAACCTAGCATTTTCAGTTGATGATAGTGTAGGGAAAGGAGAAGAGTACTTTAACGTACGATCAGACTAGTGAACATGCGTAAAGTGTGTGTCCCCTAGTATCAGGTTCCTGATATCAGGCAACAGCAGTTCTAACTTCATAGCAAGCGGGTCACTCCATAGTTTCTGTTCTTCTGCCACCGAAATCCACACAGCATGTCCATCACTGTCCCTTGTGGAAAATAATATTGACACAGACTACAGTCTTAGAAAATCTAACAGCATACACGAGCATTAAATGCAGAAGGCAGCACTTAGAAGTGGTGGCAACACAAACATCCCGACACTAGAAATGCAGTTCAGCGGCTTCCGGTCAAAATGGACGCTAAGCAGGGGCACTGTTTGGAGCCGATGCAAATTTTGTGCTACTGCCGGGCGGTGGCCGATGCACCTTTGCTCCATTTATAGACTAGATTTAGTTTCGTCGCCCAGCTTCTGAGCTCAATGCATGGCGTGACAGTGTAAGCTGCGGATTTTATTTGGAATGTTTTTTCGACTGTGACCAACGTAGTGGTGTGAATTGTAGATTTAGAAAATGGCGCTATGCCTGTCGTCGCAATGTTGGTGGTGTCCATATGTGATTAAAATTGATCGCGTGAGCAACTGCTGATCTGTTGGTGACTTCTGCTACCATCAATGATAAACTGCATTTCTAATGTGGGACTGTTTGTGTTAGAGCTTCGGATGACTACTGTATGCTTTAATGGTTCTTGCTGTGAATAAGTTGTCTGACTGGCAAAAATATGAATATTTTCAATACCTCAACATATGTATACCTCAACATATGTGCGTTTAGGAGCCCAATCTGTATGTTTCGGTACAAACACGGGGCACATACTGTATATGTCAGTATATGCACAGATACGTACGTACTTGCATAGAGGTTTAAGCTGCTCGGACCTGTTATCCCAGGCCAGTTTGTATAATTCTCAGCCATGCTGATTTCAAACCTAAACCCTAGAGGCAGAAAGCAAGCGTCGAGCAACTAAACACAATTATTTTCTGCGCTTGAAAGAATATTCACAGACCTTATCATCTTCAGCTACTTCTGTGTACCTCTGTAATACTTGAGTACCTACCTACTTTAGTCGTGATAGCTAAACGTCAGCCACGATTAGCATTTGGAATTCCAGACAGTGAAAGATAAATGCAGAATATATGTCAGAAGAAAGTACTATTGATCTTTGACCTTTACACTCTCTGGCATACTTAGTTGTGTTGAGAAGTGACACTTCAGTGTAATTGTCACCTTTTGCTATTTGTATTATTAACATCGTGGCTCTCTATGCTTCATTTTCCTAGTTCCCAAATTGATTTGTTTTAACCTGTGTGTCTTAATCGCCCCATTAGGATGACAAAAGTGAATCGAGACATTATCTCTCCAAAATAAAACTTTTCAGTGGTCACTTTTAATAAATCACAACACAGTTACTTGACCATATATGAAATATAGATAGCTGTCCGTATATGTAATTAAAAACACAGAGCATAAACACATACAATAACACTTCCGTTTACCCGTCAGCTTATGTTATACATAATCGTCTTTCAAAAATGTCGAGAATATCAGCAAACATTAGGACGTCTCCCCCTACTATATAAACCTAGGGAGCTACGTGGTCTCGAGGCATGGTGTCCGCCTCGAGTTCTAGAGGTTTCGGGTTCAATACCATGTAAGTGCTGGGACTTTTTTAAAGTGGACTTGGGCTTCTAGCAATTTCCCTCCGGTCTCTGGGTAGTGACAATTTAGAGTTAAACATTTACCCAAAGTATTTTAGGATCCTCGCCTGTTCAACGGAGTTCGTACACTGAGCTGGGTTTTTTCAGACTTCGGCTTGAGTCAGAAGTAGAACGGAGCACTTATTGGTTACACGCATGTGCCATGATGTTGATGCGTTGAATAAACACGAACATAAACAATTTGTGAAGTGGCTTGGGACGAACATGAAAACAAAGTCCTTTAATTGTGAAGGATACATACATATTGTATTTAATTTTTACAAAACTGTCAATGTAAACTTCAGTATAAGAGTAGTAATGTACAGAAATGTTACAATTGAGACGAGTATGTAAAACAATAGTGACTGGTTAGTAACGGGTTTGTGGCGTTCCAAAACAAGCTGAAAATTCTTCACCACCAACCATGTCACTCCCACCATCATACAGTACAGTCACTTCTAGGTTTATAGGTTTGAGTTTTATGAGGTTTTGAACAAAGGATCAACATCATGGCCCACGGATAGTAACCCATAAGTGCTCCGTTCTTTTTCTAACTCAAGTCCAAGTCCGAAGAAGCTCAGCACAGTGCACAGGCTTTGCAGAAGTGTCACTTCTGGATCCTGAAATACTATAGGCAGATTTTTAACTCTAAATTTTGCCCGGGCAGAGCTGTTAGGCTATTCTTTTCGATTTCCAACTGCCAAGGGATTTATTACTTGCGCAAAAATGCACACGGGCGTCCGATCTCACTACCCAGAGAGCACAGGGGAAGTCAACATGAAAAAATCCCAGCCCTCAACAGGGTTTGAAATCGAGACCTCCAGCATTCGAGGTGGATGCCATACCTCGAGACCACTCATGCCCCTTTACATACTTGTATTAAGAGATTTCTGTCATCGGTCTGATCGGGTTTTCTCGCAGCCTTTGGTCCGGACGGTGGCGGAAATTCGAAGTGTTACCATACTTATAGTGGGGTCGCCGAGGTGAAGCCGTTGACGCTTGCCTACAGATCGAAAGGTCGTGGGTTCGGGTCCTGGCGCAGCCGGACGTTTTTCAAAAATGGCCTTGGCTCCCAGTTCGACCCAGCCTTGAGTGGATACCAGGTGCATTCCTGTGAAGTAAAAGCAGCCGGCGTATATCTGACCACATCACCCATCAAGTGTTGATTGGTCTATAAAATATAGGTCTAGCCCTATATGCCCAATACACCTGAAGCCGTGGATAATTGTCTTTTACTTTGACTTTACTAAGGGTGACCCAGCCTAAAATGGTTACACAGAAGCTTATTGTGAAGTAAAGGCGGCAGCGTGATATGTCCTCCAGACCAAGATATGATGGATCTTAGAATGGAGGGCTGTCACCATGTGCCAAATGCTCCCGATTGAGTGAAGAGAGGGCGTTTATATATTTTTACCTACTATTTATTTAATGCCTTGGGTTATCTTTACGGTGCTTCGAAAATGTCCATAGTGTTATTTTTTTTAAAGCCAAGTTATGTGTTTATACGTGTGTGTGTGTGTGTGTGTGTGTGTGTGTGTGTGTGTGTGTGTGTGTGTGTACTTACAGTAAAGTAACAGAAAAGAACACTTTTTCCCACGCCTTTAGACGTATTAGGTATATAGTTCTAGACCCATACTTCAATCGGCACTCAGTGGGTGATGTCCTCAGAATCATGCCGTCCACCTTTACTTCTTACGACTTTACCTGGTACCCACTTAGGCTTGTTCGACCTAGTAGATAAGGTCATTTCTGAAAGGGAAAAAATATATTTTTTTGAGTTCGGTTTTAAAAACCGGACCTTGGGATCCGCAAGCAACCGTTTAGCCCTACACGGGTGTAGCGGCGCCCTGGTGTATGCTTTGCAGAGGTATATTTTATATGCCTCAACAATTTCAAAAGTCCAGGTCGTGGAAACATCTACTTTACAAATCATTTGCTCAGAAATATATTAGAAGTAAAGCTTTAAATAGCAAATACTCTCAAAGAAACACACACACACACACACTCGCATGCGCGCGCGCGCACACACACACACACACAGAGAGAGGATTATTTTAAGACAACCTTATAGAGAAATACCGAGTGTGTTAAGACAGGTGTAACAGGCTGAACTCATAAACCCTATTCTGACAATGGATGCAATTATCTTTCACGATTTGACACGCTTAAGACCCTTCAGGCTTAAGAATCGCAGGTGACAAAATGACATGGAATCTGTGGAAAGAAACATCAAAGTACATTTCTAAAGGTTACAGTGAATGCGAGGACTGTATAGAAATTTAAGCGTGTGAAGTAAAGTAACCTTTTCCACGCCTTTGGACGTTTGGGGCATATAGGGCTAGACCTATATTTTACAAAGCAATCGGTACTCGTGGTTATAAGGTTATCATGACGCCGTCCGCCTTTACTTCTAGGGACTTGTACCTGGTACCCCTCTAAGGCTTGGTCAACCTGGGAACCAAGTTCACTGGCGTGACTTCTTCTTGCATCATTTAGATCAACAGCTTATCAGCAACTAAAAATACACATGTATAAATTTATATATCTGTGTAGTCATCAATAATCCGAAAAGAGTTACATAATACAAAAATTTTGTTAATCCGTCTTATGTGCTTAGTGTAGCCCACATTATATAGCACCTAAATGTGGAGGGAGAGTTTGCTTTAAAAAGCGGGAAAATGGAATACGCTAGAGACCGGTGGCAACAAGAGAAAGAAATATTGGATAGGTTAGTAAGTCGACAAGGATGACAATCAATTGTCCAGCTTATCAAATCCACATATATAGAATATAGGTAGTCAGCTTGGCATCTGATGACGTTAACGCCTGTCAGTATTGAAAATCACAGGTTTTTTTTTTTCTCCTTAGTTCGTCGGTTAATTAATTAAAGGGTTATTTAATTAGCTCGTCAGTTAGCTCTCATTCTATCTCCCGCCCCCTCTCTCTCTGTGTATGTATATATATATATATATATATATATATATATATATATATATATATATATATATATATATATATATATATATATATATATAGGAAAAAGAGGTTTAGCTCTTTATTCCAACGCATTTGCTTTCATCTCTTTTAAGATTTATAGAAGGTTTGTATCTACCAGAGTAAAGATTTTGTACAATTTCCTCCCGATGAAATACCCAGGTATCATATCCACAGGCACTGTGATGTAGAGCTCTCCTTGCCCTTGTTAAATAATAATAATAACAATTATCGGGCGTGTGCAAGACCGGTACAGGAACGTCACACGTGCTGAAAGACTGATGTGACAAGACATAATTTACTTTTTTTTTCGTTTGTATGCAAGTATTAGGTGTGTCACTGACAACTCTCCAGCATAAACATCATATTGAAATGAAATTGTGCAGGTTTTAAAGCAATATTATTTTGTAGTTGTTACTTACAACTGTAAAGTAGAAAACATTTAAGCAAAGCAATGAATCTTTTTTTCACGCCGTTCGCGCATTGTGCAAACGGTAGACAATTGATAGTGTTAAAGACGGCCAATATTCGACGTTTGATATGGTCAACATCACTCCGAAGGTCGCTATTTTCAAAACAAATTGCCTAGTACCCTTTTTATGGAGTACAACTGACTAGTTGAAAATGCACCCTTTGAACTGAACAGATTTGCATGTCTAGAGATCTGAAGCAGTTCTATACTGTATTTAAAATACAGCTGTACCGCACGTACGATCTCTAAATAGTATTTAAAAACGACAATAGACGAGCAATTATTTGAATTATATCAGAATGCTGTCGACTAGTTTTCCAGTCTCTCTAGACTTGCTAAAATGGCACTGGCAGCCCGTCAATAAGCCAGATTACTGTGTATGTATGCCACATTATCAGCTTTTAATACTTCCCCAGTAGCTACGTTGCCTCCACAAACTTTAATTACTTGAAGCGAAAAAGGAAAATAAGTTTTGTGTAAGTAGTTTGTTTCGTTTCCTCTTCCCTTTATCGATAGCAATTTTTTTTTTAAATGCCAGACAAGAGACATTCAAATTATCTCACTAGACATACAGTTATACATTTTGGCTGGATTACGGTGACATTTCTGCTTCAAAGTGAAATTAGAATCTATCAAAGTATTTTTTTTTTCAATTATCAGAATAATTAAAAGAGCTGATATTTGTGCTAAGTGATTTTTGAGTGGATGACGTATGTGTCGTTGCGTATATGTGTATGTATCTTGGCTGCACGTGACAATTTATGCGTTCATTATCTAACGTTTGTTTTCTGTCTTTGGCATCTAAGTACTAATTTTTAAAATGCGGCAATTACAAATCGGGAAAACAACAATGTAGACACAAGTAATACATGGCAAAATTTATTGACTGTCATATTTCGCTGTATCTTGTCATGTGCATTATAACAGAGCTCAGTCAACATATAATAAAGCACAAAAAGAAAATTAAATCGTTTCCTTGAAATCCATAAATCACATTGTCAAGTTAGGCTGTAGTAACACAGCTGATTAATATGCCATGCAAGAAATTGTGCAATGTGTTTTTTGTATCCACATTATTTAAGTTTACAACTTATTGAAAAATTGGTATTATTATATTACGAAATATTGTTTTGAAACAATAATATTTGCCTCGCGTGACAGAAAATGTGTCACGTGCCATCGTCGTTAGACAACACAGTCCCAAACAAACAAAAATTTCCTTTCAGAAGGAACAGCCACGAGTCCAGAAACTTTCCACTCTGCCTTATATGCAAGGCGTTATTCAAACACGTGCAGGGCGGATTTAGATTAGACCAGGTCCTAAGTTATGCTAAGCCCTAGCACCCAGACTGTTTTAAACTGGAACAGCTAATCTGAGAAAATGTTACAATAAATAATAATTAGTTGCGTTTTTTTTACAGGACGTTGTTGAATTAAACCCAGCACTTTCTGGCTGTTGTGGTTTTTCTAGGCAAATTTACGTCCAGTAGTTTGCCATTGCTTACTGGACGGTCGGCTCTAGGTACCACGGTCGAAACCATCGCAAGACAAACCGTCCGCAGCAGGGATCGAACCCGGCACCCCGACATTACGAAGCGCGTTCGCAACACCTAAGCCACAGTCGCCAACGGTACAATATATAAACCTTTCAAATATATGAATAATGAAAATATATTTCCGTTTATTTTTATTTTTTTAATAAATAAAAAAGAATGTGTTTGCAAAATCAGAGACAATATATTGTCTATAAGACTCTACGTTGCAATAAAAAAAAAATGTTTCTTGATTTCTCATGCAGAGTCATTATTTTGAATGTTATTTTTTTATTTAAGGCCCTGTAGGTAATGATGCAAAAAGCGGTAACTTAGCTTATTCCTAAACTCGGCACTATGCATGTGCAACATGTTCAGCTGCACAGTATAGCAACATCTTTGGGGTGGCACAATTGGGGGGGGGGGGGGGCAAATAAATATAGCTAGTGGTAAAAAAAAAAAGTGTGACTACATTTGAAGTTTCTTTGATGAATATTTATTATGTGCACTAGTGTACCCATTTAATTCAAACCCATACATTTTCTGTTTGTTGACCGTATATTACCGACCTCAAAAAAATGTATGCATTATTAATTTGCACGTTTGTTTTATGTAGCTGTTGTGCATTCAGTTAGGTTAATTTTGTGAACAATTTAAATTTTTCGTTTTTGTTTTTAAAGTCATAGAGAGTCTGTGTGCTTGTCTATGTATGTGGATATATATATAGGTTAGTTGCGTGTCCTTTAGAGGACATTGCAGAACCAACCCCAGCAGCCCCTGGTTGTTGTGTGGTTTCTCTAGGCAAATGTACGTCCAGTAGTTTGCCATTGCTCTCTCTGGACGGTCGGCCCCCTGATACCATTGTCGAAACCAACGCAAGACGCATAGCCCACGGCTGGGATCAAAACCGGGCTCCCTGGCATTACGAAGCGTTCGCATCGACTTAGCCACAGAGGTGACACACACACACACACACACACACACACACACATATATATATATATATATATATATATATATATATATATATATATATATATATATATATATATTTACTGAGAAAGATTATACAAATATGTCTTTAAATACTTTATGGGATCAGACGCAAAGTATTCAAATTGACATTGAGCTACTTTATTTTGCAACACTGCTACAGCTGTGAAATCAGCTACAAAAAATATAACAATTTATTTTATTGATACATCATTGCCAGTAACAATTGTACAGCAACTATAGGCACGCCGACGCTTACCTCAACACGGTTACAACGCTGTCAGATTCGAACCTTGACCATAAATACTTTGGCATAGTCCAACAAGCAGACACTTTACTTTCACCTAATGGCAGTCTCTGTTACCTAGTTCTTTTCACAGGTTCTCAGGACCGACCTCGCTACTTATTGCAGAATCTAACGGGCGCCCACATTTAGCGCCACTCGCAATCGGAACACAGCCCGGAAAGAACCACGTGATGTTTATACGTCACAGATTTCACTTTAATATTTTGCGGCGCGGCAGACACTTGGAAGAAAGTAAGTCTCAATGAGAATCAGGAAGAGACCGATACAGCCAAAGGGAGTTGCATGGTCTCGATGCATGGAATTATAATAATATCCTTCATAATTATGTATGTATGTATGTATGTATGTATGTATGTATGTATGTA
>CAJHNH020000269.1:2817653-2820153 GCA_905116865.2 Candidula unifasciata | reverse complement strand
ATTAGAAAGGAAGTTCAGTGTGAACATTCTGCATACAGTTGATATGTTTACAGTCACTGCGCCTAAATGTCAGTTGCTATAAATTATCCTTAAACCCTTTTCCCAGTTTCACGCTGTGAGTGCCTTCATGTATTTCAGTTCTTTCCCCCCCCCCACCCCCCACCTTTCACCTCGTAATGCTGTCAATAATGTTCGATACAGTGGCGGTCTTACATTTAAATCTAAAGATCTTTTCTACGCTTGGCATTATTCAATTCTGTTTATCACATACATATACATTACATGAGCCAAAAATGTATAATACAGATCCAAATCAGTGTTTCCCAAAAGTAAGCGCAACCGCTGTCTGGCGGCACTGAGGCGGTACAGTGGCGGTAGCTGCCTTGAAAAAATGTGTGGGGCGCTGAGATGGTACAGGGGGCGGTAGTAGCGTCAGATGTAGTTTCAAGGCAGTAAATAACACACACACACACACACACACACACACACACACACACACAGAGAGAGAGAGAAAAAAAAGAAAGAGGGAGAGAGAGAGTGAGAGTGAGAAAGAGAGAGAGAGAGAGAGAGAGAGAGAGAGAGAGAGAGAGAGAGAGAGAGAAAAGATGGGATTGTGATACACAATTCGAACTTGATTCAATACAGTTCAACGGATAAAGTCTGTAATGACTACCTAAAAAAAAAAAAAAATGAAAATAACAACAAAGAAATTATTCTATAACCAGTTAGGTTCATCCTTCTCATTTACATGTGTGTGTGCACAGACTCTCGACACTATGTGGGGCAAGGGCCCAACTTGAAGTTTCTGCAAGCAGCAGTTATTCATCAAATGTATTTATGAAAAAGGGACTTTATGTAAAAACGATTAGATATGACATAAACAGACAGCCTCTTCATCAAGTCATAAAAGCTGAGAGATGGAGTCAGTGTAGAAGTGCCAGATTATGTCGTGGCTTACGTAATTGGCATTACTAAAGGTTTTCATCGATAATCTCCACATTTCACATGTAAGCGAGCTGTAAAGAACCAATGCTCTTTGATAACTTTGCTAATTAAACGGCCATTACGAACGTCCCAACGGCTCACTGCCCGCTTCAAAAGTCAAGGAAGAAAATAGAGAACGACAAAGAATTGGTGCCTAAATCTTTCATGGGCAACTTTTCATCTTTCCAGACAACACTTGTACGTTCTGTTATAGAGAAGCCTATGAATCACAGCCAATTAGGGTCAGGAATTAAGTTTCTCCTCTTCAAAGCTCAAAGCCTGTAGAGTATTTTAGGATCAAGTAAAGCTAGTGTAGAATGACTCCTCCTCGGCCTACCTTGTTTACTCCAAAAGTAACAGCAGTTACTTTCGGAAGAAAGTGCATGCTTCAAAAGACGCTGGGGGATCATACAAGCAATGTGCTGTCTCTTCGCCTGTCGCAAATCCCCTCCCTATTCTCCCCCACACCCAGCTGCTAATCAAGCCTATGGGACTGGCCTGTCCTGTCATATTATAATTTTTAGGCTGCACATCTTTATCTTAGGATAAGCAAGGCACAATATCTGCTGCCCAACATTCGGCTCTAGTCGAGAAACTATCTGTACCTAGAGTATATCAGACTCGAAACACTAAAACTAAAACTAATAAACGTCATTGCAACAGTTTGTTCCTCTCCTCCATTCAAACAAATAATATTCACAATGTTAGAAAATCCACATATAACGTAGGTTCATACACTTTCATGGGACTTATACACACTAGACACAATGCTCACTCAGAAACCAGATTTAGAAGAAGAAAATCCCCCAAAAAAGTCATATAAAGACTGGCTTTTAATGTTAACAAAGACTGCATGTGGTTTGACTAATAGCTCTAATAATTTACTTCATTTTTTTTTTAGTTACTGAGTTTCAGTGTTTTCTTTGTGTTTCCGACCCTGTTATCCTTCATGCTTGCTGCGAAACCCCGACAACTCTTCCCACTCCCCCTCCCCCTCCCAAAAGTAGAAGAAAATATTTGCTGACCAAGCCCGCAAATGTCAGAAGTATATATTGTTTTAAAGGGACTGTTACATTTGCATAGTTTATTCATCGTTAACACAACGTTTATCAAGCTTATTTTTTGCCTCTTTATTTGGCCGGTATAATTCCATCATTTTCATTGCCTCAAGCAACGACGCAACCTCGTCTGTCACTATTTTTGGTTAAAACAAACTATTCTTGCTATATGAACGGAATGTCGAACTTCGGATAATAACGCGATTGCTGGGTAATATCACTTAAGTGATCTACCAGAGTGCAACAATTTAGTATGACACGCCTAACACAGACGTAAATCAATGACAACAGAAGGCAAAGAAAGTTTCTAATGGATGCAGTGGGAACTAAGTGATGCATGGGTATTCTTTTAGGCAAACAAGCACTAAATGGTTAAGCGATGCAGACAGGTCACAGAGTCAATACATACACATACATACACACAATTATTGGCACCCTTCCGTCTGACGAGATGACAG
>CAJHNH020000269.1:2775153-2815153 GCA_905116865.2 Candidula unifasciata | reverse complement strand
TTCTTTCTTTCTTTCTTATTTCTTTCTTTCTTTCTTTCTTTCTTTCTTTCTTCTTCTTGATGAAACTTACAAGAAACAATTCCTAAAGTTGGCACACTGTGCTGTGATTTACAGTAAGGGTACAATTACTTCACTCTCCGGCCCAGCACTTCTGATTTCAACAAACCCCTAATTAGTCGTCCCTCACAATTCCCCAATGCCCGTCAAACCCATCGGGTATTATTTACATGAAAACAAGTAATTAATTTTTTTTTCTCACATTAATGACACAAACAACGGAAGTGAAAATGAGAAAGCTTTTCAAATCGTCAGGGTATCGTTTGTTTCTGTTATTAATCTCAGCTTTCAAAACTTAAGAGCTCAGTGATATGAATTTTGCTGACATTTAGGTGGCAGATACATTAAACATACTTGATTGGAAATAACAAGACTCTGGTCTAAAGATTCTTAAGGGAAAGAAAAAGATAATTAAAATACATCAGACAAACATTACCCCAATATTTGTTTGGTAAAACTGCAGTTCATAATGTGGACCTATAAGCTATTTATATACAACAAGCAAACAATCAAAAATGGACGGACATTTAAAGATAAAAACAAACAAATACAAAAGGCACAAACGCTTTCGTAGCAGTAGAAAACCGAAGATGTCAATGAAAACAGCAAGTAGTACTTAACATGAAATTCCTGACTGACTGACTGACTGACTTTCTACCCCACCAGGACATCACACAAGCGATAAACACCCGATGGCACAATGTACTACTATGTGGATGAGGATCACCGTGGAGAGGTCCCAGAAACCGCGTTCAGCCATTAGACCATATTTATGGCCGGGTTATATTGCGGCAACTGACAAGAGCCAGAGTAGGGCTTCAAATAACGAAAAATGTCATCCTAAAAAGGACGGATATACATTATATAATGCCTGACTGTAACGTGATATCAGAAAAAACTACATAAAGCAGAAACTGGAGAACGACGACAAAAAATATTAATGAACAACACAAACTTGTTCAGTGAGTAGAGGCAATACATGGAATGCCAGTTTCCTTGACGTGTAGCTTTGGCAGAGATATAAATAAATTCATGTGAATCAAGCGGCAAAGAAAAGACGCAGTATCGGACACAGACTGAGAAAAGGGAACGTATTGAAGCGAATCAAGTCCAACAGCCGCTGATTCTGAAATAAGGGCCTTTATCCAGGCGCACACTCGATCCGGAGAGGTTATCGTCCGTGCCGATGGCTCACTGATTCGTTGGGTGAGGTCTGGGTGGGCATAGTGAGGAAGATCAAAACTGGCAAACTCCGACTTGAATAGGTTGAAGCAGCATCACATCCCGCCTGAAGAAACTATCTTGGCTGTACAGACAGGGATCTTCTGAGTGAAAGGAAAAAAAAAGTGCCGACAGACTGCCGTGTCAGCAGTAGTTAGTGCAGGTAGAAGTGTAAACAAGTCAGAAATACTAAATGTGTTGCATTCCAGAAATCTTTAGACAAAGGAGGCCATCATCGTCTCTGATGAACCAAATGATGGAAATTAATAAAGAAGGACAAGCTTGCAGAAGTCAGTTGCGGGGCAAAGAAGTAAGATATGCTAGCAAACACCTACCAAGTATGGTGAGCATGGAAACACTGAGATGATAAGCCAGTGAACAATTTCTGGGTACGGCGAGCATGGAGACACAGGGATGATAAGCCAGTGAACAATTTCTGGGTACGGCGAGCATGGAGACACAGGGATGATAAGTCAGTGAACAATTTCTGGGTACGGCGAGCATGGAGACACAGGGATGATAAGTCAGTGAACAATTTCTGGGTACGGCGAGCATGGAGACACAGGGATGATAAGTCAGTGAACTTCTACTGGGTACGGCGAGCATGGAGACACAGAGATGATAAGTCAGTCAACTTCTACTGGGTACGGCGAGCATTGAGACACAGAGATGATAAGCCAGTGAACTTCTACTGGGTACGGCGAGCATGGAGACACAGAGATGATAAGTCAGTAAACTTCTACTGGGTACGGCGAGCATGGAGACACAGAGATGATAAGTCAGTAAACTTCTACTGGGTACGGCGAGCATGGAGACACAGAGATGATAAGTCAGTGAACTTCTACTGGGTACGGCGAGCATGGAGACACAGGGATGATAAGTTAGTGAACTCCAGCTGGGTATGGTGAGCATAGAGACACTGAGATGATAAGCCAGTGAACTCCAGCTGGGTATGGTGAGCATAGAGACACTGAGATGATAAGTTAGTGAACTCCAGCTGGGTATGGTGAGCATAGAGACACTGAGATGATAAGTTAGTGAACTCCAGCTGGGTATGGTGAGCATGGAGACACAGGGATGATAAGTCAGTGAACCTCTACTGGGTACGGCGAGCATGGAGACACAGGGATGATAAGTTAGTGAACTCCAGCTGGGTATGGTGATCATAGAGACACTGAGATGATAAGCCAGTGAACTCCAGCTGGGTATGGTGAGCATAGAGACACTGAGATGATAAGTTAGTGAACTCCAGCTGGGTATGGTGAGCATAGAGACACTGAGATGATAAGTTAGTGAACTCCAGCTGGGTATGGTGAGCATGGAGACACAGGGATGATAAGTTAGTGAACTCCAGCTGGGTATGGTGAGCATGGAGACACAGGGATGATAAGTTAGTGAACTCCAGCTGGGTATGGTGAGCATAGAGACACTGAGATGATAAGCCATTGAACTCCAGCTGGGTATGGTGAGCATAGAGACACTGAGATGATAAGTTAGTGAACTCCAGCTGGGTATGGTGAGCATAGAGACACTGAGATGATAAGATAGTGAACTCCAGCTGGGCATGGTGAGCATAGAGACACTGAGATGATAAGTTAGTGAACTCCAGCTGGGTATGGTGAGCATAGAGACACTGAGATGATAAGTTAGTGAACTCCAGCTGGGTATGGTGAGCATAGAGACACTGAGATGATAAGTTAGTGAACTCCAGCTGGGTATGGTGAGCATAGAGACACTGAGATGATAAGTTAGTGAACTCCAGCTGGGTATGGTGAGCATAGAGACACTGAGATGATAAGTTAGTGAACTCCAGCTGGGTATGGTGAGCATAGAGACACTGAGATGATAAGCCAGTGAACTCCAGCTGGGTATGGTGAGCATAGAGACACTGAGATGATAAGCCAGTGAACTCCAGCTCGGTATGGTGAGCATAGAGACACTGAGATGATAAGTCAATGAACTCCAGCTGGGTATGGTGAGCATAGAGACACTGAGATGATAAGCCAGTGAAGTCTTACTGAGCAGGAGACACTGTAATGACTGCTGCATCAAAGGACATAGCCCAGACTGGTCAGGCCAATGTGCTAGGATGTCGATATGGACCCCAAGTTTAAAAAATTATACAGAGAGAAAACCTGATAAAAATATAACAAAAACACACTTACAAAAGATCCCATAGGGACATGCAATAGTGCGAGATAGTGAGATATAAAAGAAACCTTAAAAAACCAGACTAAAGTGCATAATTTGCAGATGACATGGGTGAGTTTCAAACCATGGAAAAGGATCTCTACTTCTTCTTTTTTTTCTTCTTCTTCTTCTTCTTCTTCTTCTTCTTCTTCTTCTTCTTCTTCTTCTTCTTCTTCTTCTTCTTCTTCTTCTTCTTCTTCTTCTTCTTCTTCTTCTTCTTCTTCTTCTTCTTCTTCTTCTTCTTCTTCTTCTTCTTCTTCTTCTTCTTCTTCTTCTTCTTCTTCTTCTTCTTCTTATTCTTCTTCTTCTTCTTCTTCTTCTTCTTCTTCTTCTTCTTCTTCTTCTTCTTCTTCTTCTTCTTCTTCTTCTTCTTCTTCTTCTTTCTTCTTCTCTTCCACCTTGTACCTCAGTAAAGTATCGGTGGGGGGGGGGGGGGAGGGTTGTAGGGGGGGGGGGGAGATGTAACATTCGTTGATGAGCTCTGTCAAGAGCAGTATTGAGACTGGTGTTCATTTCTATAAGGCTGTTAATGCCATCACTCCATTCTTTTCGAGGTCTTCCGCTTGCTCTACATCCATTTTAACGTTTCAGTGTGGCTCGCTGTGGTAGATAGTTCATGGGCATTCTTGTTAGGTGTCCAAACCACTTTATGTGTTGTTCTTAGATGACCTGTAAGACTGGCTTTATCCTAAAATCCGTCTGATTTCGTATTGTGTCATTTCTGGAAACTCCTGCAGCTCTTCTGGGGAATTTCATCTCTGTTATCAGAATTATACGTTCATTAGAGGGTGCAAGTGTCCACGTTTGTCACTGAAAGCATAGCTACCCTCAACTTGACTGAAACAACATGGAAATTCTCCACGTATCCTTGTATTTTGCAAAAATAACCACTTTATACTTTCTTAAAGCAGAATTTACGTAAATGCAATCTCCGAATGTTGGTAATTGCTACAGTAAGGTTGAAAATGGCTTATTCGGATAATTTCAGTATGACAGTGTGTGTGTTCTCCAAATAAGGAACTTTAAAGTAAAAAAAAATAGATAAAAATACCGAGTCAAGACAGGATATAATCACTGGGGTAATCTCCTGTGCTCAATTACATTTGTCTAGATTGTGACACAAACCATATAGATGTTTTTAAAAGCACTGTCTCCTACTCTCTCTCTCTCTCTCTCTCTCTCTCTCTCTCTCTCTCTCTCTCTCTCTCTCTATCTATCTATCTCTATCTCTCTCTCTCTCTCTCTCTCTGTATGTGTTTGTGTGTGTCTGTGCGTGTATGTATGTGTGTGTGTGTGTGTGTGTGAGAGAGAGAGTATAAGTGTCATTTATGTATCACTCTAGCTCTGATATCTTTGTCTATTCCTTTATATAATGACTTCCTTCAACGAACAGGTAAAGATGCGATGCTTCATATTATTTTTCGAGTTATTCAAATAAATAAATCTTATAAACTTCTGAATATTTTTTTTTACCCTGCTTTTTATGGCCTAATGTAGTTGAAGTCCTGACCCAAATCAGACCACATCGTCCTAACGTTTGCTATCGCGTGTAAATCACCCCAAATCCTCCGCATTATTGTCTCTTCTTCTCTTCACTTACTTCATGAATTCCTTCTTCTTCTCCTTCTGGCTGTTCGTCCACGTCTGGACTTTGGTATTGTTCCAGGGCTTGAGTTTTACGTGCATATCAATTTTAAAGCTCTAGCTTATGTGTGTACAGACTATTGGTCCCTCGTCTTAAGCAGATAGATTTCGGCTTCGAAGGAAACGTCGATCGATCTTGTCTACATTGGCTAGACTCTGAGTGGGAACCTGTTTCTATGATGTCTGCAAAGAAGTGTAGACAGACCTTGACCAGTATGAGCTACAGTCCTTGTGGCCACGACGTGTTGTTCAGCACATATGAGTCCCTCTCTAATACCTATCCCTGTGGATTCCCTACCGCCCCTTTTCCTAGCCACCCCCCCCCCCCCCCCACCTCCCTCTACTTTGCATCTGTGCGTTGCAGTGAAAGATAGTATTTGAGTTTTCTCATTGTTTATTGCTAAGCTCTCATCTTAATATGCCATATTGCAATGCAACTTGACTTTTCCGTGTATTGAAAATATCAGACAGATTGACTGGCCGGTTCTGCACCACTTGGTGGTGAATTGATGTATAGCAAGCTAGCTGTTGTAAGGGTTCTTTGGGAGCAAGTGAATAGTGCGGAGGCATAAAGAGATCATTACGGTCTGAGGAAAATGGCGCTGCGGCGAGTTACCGGGGGATCTGGCCAACGCTCATCACTCAAGGGGAAGGAGAGACAAATGTACACTTACTGGACAGTTACTGGTGCAATCGGAATTCTAACGCTTTGCTTGCTCCTGGAGATGGGGACGCAGCGCTTATGGGAGTGTCCCGAATGCTGTGATTTCGATTCCTTATTCAACATTCTTGTATTGTCATATCTTCTGCAACTTTCATACAATTGAGTACATTGTCTAGTAGCTATTTTATAAAGCTGGTTTAACTCTTTAGCCGCCCCAAAGTAAAAATTAGCCCTACCTGTGTTTAGGGATTGAATATAGCCCATTAACTCGACAGGCATGGCACTAACCACTATCATAACATGGCGCCAGATTGTAGAAATCCAAACTGCAGCAGTTCTATCAAAAAGGAAGGAACAGTCCAATGGCTGTCCCGCCAGATGGACAACATGATCCCATAAATCCGCACCCCACCCACGTTACCGGTTAATTTAGATTTAGATATTTCCATTGGTATATGCCACCGTACACACACCTGTATTTTACCAGCTGGTACGCAGAGTGAAGAAAAGACTAATTATAACTTGTATAGGGCCGCATAAAATAAAATATTACAGAAACATTGTAAACATCGAGGAGAACTGGCTCATAAACAGCATCCTGTCCCGAAAGCTAAAGTATTTAGGCCATGTTAAATGTCTCTTTGGACTGGGGAAAAAACGGCAACTAAGGGTACAATTTCTGGAAAACGATGCAGAGGTCGACCTCTGCGAACGTAGATATAAAACATTGAAGATGCATCGGTTATAAAATCACATAGGGCTGGAGAACTGGCGGGCCGTGATGTGAGCGACAAATAACATGCAGATTGATGATGATGGTGATGTACAGCCAAACCTGACACATGAAAAAGAATCACGTATAGTTAGCAGGTTAGTGAGACATTATGTGGAAGCTTCGAGAATGTGGTTTTACAGATGAATAATGATAACAACTTGAACCAATGAAAAGCATACCAACTTCATTGCGCTGCCATCCTCCTCCCCCTTTCTTTACAATGTATATCAGTTCTTTTTGAAGTATTTTTTATACAATTCATATTATTTCAAACATATTTTTATTTTCTTTATTATTTACATTTTATTACTCATTTAAACATGGCCCCACACAGAAATTTGTAAGGAGTCGAGTCGCCTCCTTTCCGTGCTTTCTTTCTTTCTCCTGGATTACACATACCAGAAAGGGACAGTCCACATTCTTTGAGCAAGTCGCACGAAAGGCAAAACCGAAGTACACTGTGGCAATATGAAAGTTAAAGGAAAAGTGTAGAAGTGGAATACTGAGACAGGATTCTGAACACCGGAATCGTTGCATGGAAGAACATTTATATAAGGCCTGCTTAGCAGTACACACGAGAGAAGCCCGCGGACAGACATGATGACTAACTTCACTCGCATATATTACGGGTTTAAAAAATAACCGAATAATTATGAGTAGACTACCTTCTAAGAATCTAAGAACAGTAGTAGGTACAGCACCTTGTTTCAAACAACATCAAAAAGTCAAATGGTTTGGACAGCTTATGAGAATGGAACAAAATCAATCAGCAGTTAGCGAGTACTACATGAGAACAACAGGCTGCTAGGCAAGCGGCTGGACAAGAAGAAGATGCGTGGAGGGAGCAAAACAGAATGTACACTAAATAAACGTTAAACGACATTAACACAAGCTACACAAGTAACAAAAGACAGAAAACTAAATCCAACTTCTCTACGACTTTTTGCGGCATAATTAGTAGAAAAAGAAGAAGGAAAAAGACTTGAAAATATTCAGCCATGCTTTCACCAACCTTTCCTGGCGTGGGCATGTCGCAAGTGGAAAACACGTTCCCAGAAAGGCTAGTGAATAATTATGTCGAGCTAATGCTACATGTTAAGCGTTGTTACTGTAACTCTCCGAGGGAATAACTGTTGGTGCGTATTATCTTCTGTGTGCTTAGCGTAGGGATGTTTACTTTTCTAAACAATGAAGAGAGAGAATCATCAGAGACCTCTAGAACCGCTCATTTTTGGTCTTGTGAGTCTTCTTCTGTCTGTCTGCTTGTCTGTCCACTTCTCTCCGGGCTGCTGCCTAAAGGTTTGACCATATTTATTATCCACATATAGGTTTTAACCCCCCCCCCCTTCCAATGCCCTCGTGTAACTTAAGTCCCGTGCCAGTATGGACTCTGTGTAATTATCCAAAGGGTAACTTCTTTAGATGTTTAACGAGGTATATTGGGTTTGTCTGTTTGGTTTTCCACACACACACACAGGGAGAGAGAGAGAGAGAGAGAGAGAGAGAGAGAGAGAGAGAGAGAGAGAGAGAGAGAGAGAGATTATCACAGTCGCTTGTAATGTCTTGATATTTTGAGTGTACTGGCATATGACATCTAGCACATAATGCATTTTTACATGTTTCACTTTCGTGGCGCAGCTTATGCTTCCATACTTGGCGTGTTTTTCCTTGCATGTCAGGAGTCACCGAAGTGTCCGTTTCCCAAAGCAAGCGAGTTAGGTGGACAGCTACTTCTAGGTAACCTGACAACCCGTCATGTCTTTGTCTAAACACCTTTTTCAATGTTACCTGTAAGGGTTGGCCTCTCTATGACATTGCTTACACAGGTCATCTCTACACATTATCTTCCATTGTTGTTACATGGTCATAGATTATTCGCTTTCTCAAGAATATGTCACTTTGAAGATACAGACGGCAGCAAATGTAAATAATACACAGACAAAATAGTTGACATATCGCAACACCATATAAATACACATTATCTAACACAATTTATTTGATTTATCATCAAGGAAAACACTGTTGAAGTCTCTGTAGTCGTCAAACCTTTAGATAGCGGCTCGGTGGAAGAAAAACAGACAGGTAAAGGAGTAAATCTCAGTTTTATATTTCTTTGATCAAGAATGGGATTATGTTTACAGAAAAAAAGCCCAAACTGAAATAAACTGAGTACCCAAGAGACATCATCAAAACAATAATTTTTTGGGGCCAAAAACAAGTGTTTGTTCTCAGCCTTCCACCCTATTTCCCAGATTTGCTCCCTGTGGTTATTTTTCTTTTCCTAAAATTAAAGTTTCGATTGGAAAGACGTTTTTTTAACGATTTTGATGACACCCAAAGGGCCGTAACATCGACTTTAAAAGTCATAATAACAGAAGAACTACAGAGGTCGTTTCAGTGTTTGTTAGATCGTGCCACTTGCTGTATCAATGCACAAGGGGCTTACTTTGAATCAGATACAGGTTATATCTTCAACTGTTATTTTTTTAATTTTTATGGAATTAGTCTCTTTACTTAATTATCGGACCTTGTATAGTCAGTGTTGTACGGACCAGGCTGGTGGGTAACGACCAATTCAAAGCGGTTGTTTCATTTCGATATCGGAGAATGAAGCCCCTCAAGCATATCCCTTTTGTCATGAAGGTCAAGGTAAGAGGACAGGATTTTTTATGAGAAATCGCTGCACGGGAACCTGAGACGACTGCTACATCGTGCTACAAATCGAATGTGCACCTGTAACGATCTTCTTCTTTTGTTGTAATGCTCATTTCATAAAGGTCACAGACAGGAGCTGGATGTAGTTTCCTGTCTGTTGCTAGTCGTATAACATGTGCTAATGTTATAATGCGTTTCTGCAGTGTCTCTTTTTTATATCCACTCATATCTTTCTTGGTCGGCCTCTTTCCTTATAGCCTGTTGTTCTCATAGTACGCTCTAGCGGCTGGCTGATTTTGAGCTATTTTCACAAGATGAACAAACCTTTTGATTCTTTGATATTCTTCGAAATCATTTACCGGTGCTGTGACCACCATTATTGTTGGCCCTAATATAACTGCTGTCTATCTTCTTGTTTTTCTCATAGCATTTATTATACATCTCATCTTACATGTTGCAATTCTGCGTTTATGTTTTTTCTCGGATTGTCCATGTCTGAAACTGATAGCACACAGTTGGTACAAGTAGATGCCTCCAAAGCGGGGCTATTTTGGTAATTTATGTTTTTGTCTTCTGTATTCTGTTTTCTTTTTCTTTGTGTCCAATCCTCCATCCTCTGCGAATAGACCACGTATGCACCTAAGCTCCTGTCGTGAAATGATAAGCCATTACGCATCAGTTCGTAAGACTGGTAACCTAACTTACCTGTAATCGGCACAAAATTCAAACTTGGACTCGCCCGGAAAGATATAGTCCCTTATATATATATATATATATATATATATATATATATATATATATATATATATATATAGGCCTTTATTGGACAACATTATTATGTCTACATTTTCTGGTTACTTTAACTAAACTCCACTTTTAAATGTATATATCTTCGATATATATTAAGGGAGTTATTTGAGGTTTCTTTGAAACCGATTTACTCCTGGCCCATGTATACTAGGGACTCTTTTTTTTTACCAACGCTTGAAGTGTGTCTGGGCGGCATTCTATCTTGCTGGCTTCAAGCGTCCAGACGTGTCCATCTATGCCTGTATAAATTCTATTTCTCAAGGCGATCTGGAATGTCTCAGTTTTTGCATATGCTTGGGTAAGTTAATTATAGTTTACGAGTACCTAAAATGATGTCTGTAAAGTAGTCACTGCTGTAGAGAGATCAGTATCGGCTGTGGGATCACACATAATTCGACCGTTCTTCATCGCTAGAGAAGCGGATTCGAACGTAGGCCTTCCCCTGTACAGACTAAATAGCCTATGCCTTAAATAAACCACTCATACTAGTAAACCTAAAACCTTACAAGTGTGTACTATTTAAACTAACTTTAGAAGTTTGTACATACAAAATGGGGACAGAATTAGGTCAGGGCTTTGTCGGCCAGTGTATGGAGTGTGTTTGACCCAGATCAATGAATGTTAGGACTAGCTTTGAGTGGCATAAGAAATACATGTACTGACAGTAAATATTGGTGTCTGTGTGCAGAGGGGAGGGGAGAGAGAGAGTGATATATGTCTTAGAACACTCTATCTATCTCCACTGTATATCTGACTTGCCTTCTCTTGCACTAAACAGACAGATGAATATGGGAGACTTGTGTCTCCGGGTCTGGAGAGGCATTCTGAGGAATGAAACAGGAGAGCAGAGTGGAATAAGCAGATGGGGGTTGATGACTGATGCTTGTTCTGTCTTTCCTGTCAAGATGTTACCCTCTTGATGATGACTAATTCTGAGTTATTTTCTTGACAGGATAAATCATTTGTGAGGAGCTGGCAGAAGTTTCACAGTCCAACCAACCCCCACCAACCATGAATAAACCATAAACTAACCATAAACTAACTACCCACCAGCTAACACCTGTGAAGGTTCCTGACATCATCAATATGCTGGAGCTCATAACCCAAACAGACTACCAGTGCTAGAGCTTAGTATAGCTCAAAGACCTTGTATGTCCTAACTGGTGACAGAGACTTGCTAAGTACCAGTACTGTGCTGTGTCTTCTATGGTGAGGTACTCTCTGACTACTTGATCCAGTGGAGCAGAATTCCCAGAGTCAAAGACAGTCGAATCATCCGGAGCTGAGGGAGGCATCATAGACAGGAAGAGGAGAAGCTAAGTTTGATGCCTAATTTGCCATATACTTCACAGCTCCTATGTTTCCCTATGATGACAACATGTCATTTCCAGGACTTACTGTCTGTGTAGTATCTTTGGTATCTAGACATTATTTTCTGAGATTCTTCCACTGATAGCTGGGATTCACTTCAAGATTTAATGTATATATATATTACTGATTACATGCATTCATTTTCATGGCTGACTTAGGTTTCTCTATTTCACCTTTTTAAGTGTTTAGCATTTGTGTGTGTATGTATCTTCATTATATGTGTTAACATGGTTATGATAATGAACTATCATAACCTGGGGGCTTTCTTTAGTAAGTAGTGGGGGTGTCCAGCCAAGTGTGCCTAGAAATATTGTATTCATATACTGATATATTTTGTAGTGCCAATACTTGAGTTGCCCTACTCCAGAGATAAGTTGAGCGTATATTGGCCACGGAGAATCCCTTAGACCAATACGAGCCAAACGACTCAACATAATTATCTCTGAGTGCTGTTGGTTCTGAAGGAGAAATCCTTATATTAGGCACGCGACAGGAGTGATATGTGACAGAACAACATATTCCCAAAAATCTGTGGTCTCGTCGTGGGATTGTTTGTGTACACTGTTCAATCTTAAATTTGCTGGTGATCTTGGCCAGGAGTTGTTCAGTGTTTATTTTTGTTAACACAGTTGTGACCATTCTGGGTCAGTTCTTATATTATACTCCTAGGAGTGATTTGTAATCATTGTGGTGTTTTGTGGTGTCCAGGTACATTGGGTTAGGTACAACCTTGGTTGGTGGTGATAATTTAATCTATTGTTGATTATAATTACATTGTTGGTAACAATATATTTTGTGTGGACTGTTAGATTGACGAGACAGCATGTCGCAGTCAAAAATTTCCATACAGGAATTGAAGGACATGGCTGTCCAGATGGGATTGGAGGGTAAAGAAATGACTGAGTGGATTAAAACCACGGAACGTGAGATGAGGATGGAAGCCCGTGAGGCAGAGAGGCTCAGAATTGAAGCAGAGAAGGAAATTGAGAGACTCAGAATTGAATCTGAGAGGATTCAAGAAACTGAACGGTTAAAAATTGAATCTGAGAGACTCAGACTTGAGTCTGAGAGGGAATCAGAAAGAATGAGATTGGAACAGGAAGTAAGATTAAGAGAAGTGGAACTTCAGGCACAGAGAGAGGGTAATAGACCCAGATCTCCAATACCTGATATTGATGGTGCATCAACGCACAGTAGCTCAGCTCAAGCGATGAACTTTCCTATGCCAGTCTTCGACCCGAAGGCTGAAAATATTGAACAGTACCTAGACCGATTTGGTAAATTGGCATCTTTGTACAACTTGGAAAGGAATATGTACACGCTGAAGTTGGCTCAAGGTTTGAGGGGTGAGGCATACGAGATTTATCAACGGATGCCCACCGGTACTGAAACTGATTATGATGCATTGTGTCAGGCTTTGCTGAAACGTTTCGAACTTAATGCTGCGACATACAGACAGAAGTTCAGAAATGAGAGAAAGATGACAGGGGAGAACTATCCCCAGTTCGCCAGTCGCCTTCAGGGATATTTGACCAGGTGGAGGGAAATGTCTGGATACTCCTCTTCTTTTAAAGATTTACAGGAGATGATCCTAACGGAACAACTCCGAGAGACATTACCTCGACCTATGCAAACCTTCCTGACGGAGAATGGTGCTGACAGACTGAGTGAGATGTTGATGTATGCTGAGAGGTATGAGATGGCACATAAAGAAGTGTGTATAGGTGGGAAACCCAAGGCCCAGGGCCAAGGGAAAAATAATGGTAATGGTCATAAAACCCATCCAAATGAATCCCCTAAAAAGAATTCATCCCAAGCACAACCCCAGAACCCCTCAAAAGTTCAGGGAACACAACATAGACAACCCTTTAATGGCCCTAAAAAGCCTTACTGCCATATTTGTAAAAATAATAACCACTGGACTAAGGAATGTAAATCCAAACAGTCAGGGAATTTACAAGTATCAGCTTTGTTGTCTACTGTAGTACCTTCTACCCAGGAACAATTGTACAATGGTTCCAATAGGCCACCGGTGGTAGAGAGGGTATGGGCTAATGGATATTCTTTAACTTGTCTGTATGATAGTGGTTTGTCATACGGCTGTGTGGTGAGGCCAGAGTTTGTAAAACCTGATCAGTATACTGGCAGATTCATAGAGCTCCAATGTGCCACATTGGATGTTAAACCTTTAAACTTGCCTATTGCTAAGATTAAGGTCCGTTCAAAGTATGTCTCAGGGGTAATTGAGGCTGCAGTGCTGGAACACTGTACCTTTGATTTAATTCTTGGCGCTACTTATGTATTTTTAGCAGAGCCGAAGAAACCTTCAGAGAATCTTGCTGCGGTGACCACCTGAGCACAACATAAAAGTGCCTTAGAGGATTCTCCTCATGTAAATCCTCTTCCTGAGGAAATTAAGGTGGCCCAAAGTAGTGACCCAACCCTTAAGGCATGTTTTAAAAAGTTAACTGCAAGTCACAATCCTCCTTTGAAGAAAGAATTCTTCATGAAAGGTAAGTTACTTTACAGATGGGCAAGTGACAAGTATACAGAGAACAGTCAACTTGTAGTACCCAAAACATATAGACAGCAGATTCTCCAGATGGGGCACACTATAGCTTATAGTGCCCATATGGGAATTCATGCAACGAAACAACGCATTGCCTGTCATTACTTTTGGCCAGGTATGTCAGCAGATATCATGCGTTATGTCAAATCCTGTCCGGAGTGCCAGAAGGTAGCTCCTAAAGGCAGGAATGCACCAGTCGGACTGGGGGAAACCCCTGTCACCTCCACACCTTTTGAAAGGGTGGCGGTCGATTTGGTGGGACCACTTCCTCTCACAAAGAAGAAGAATGCTTACATATTGACCTTGGTAGACTGTTGTTCAGGTTATCCGGACGCGATTGCACTTCGGAAGATTGACAGTAAGACTGTGGCAGAGGCATTGATGAGCATTTTCACAAGAGTGGGATTTCCTTCGCAGATACTGACAGACAATGGATCTCAGTTTAGAGGGAAACTAATGGAGGAGGTGTTTCAGATAATCAAGTCTCAACACATTTGCACCAGTCCATACCGACCCCAAGCGAACGGCCAGAATGAGCGGTTCAATGGAACGTTGGTATCGCTTCTGAGAAGATTAACCCAGGAAAAGCCAGAGAGGTGGGACGAGTATCTGTCTGCAGCACTATTCGCCTACCGAGAAGTACCCAATGCCTCTACTGGATTTCCACCTGCGACCTTGGTGTTCGGAAGACACATTTCTGGACCCTTGGCCATTCTCAGGAAGACATGGACAGACGAAGGGGCAGATGATTCCTTGAAAACCATATCACAATATGTGCAGGAACTCAAGGAAAGGTTAAAGCTAGGGTGGGACCTGGCTAAAGAGAACTTGATTCGTGCACGTAAGAGGTACGCTGCACATTTCAACCGGAAGACGAAGGAACGATGTCTTGAGGTTGGAGATAGGGTTCTTTTGCTGCTACCGCCAGGGAAGTCTAAGTTAGAGTTAGCTTGGGGAGGCCCTTATACGGTGGTAGAGAAGATATCCAGGATCCATTATAAGATCAACATTAAAGGTAAGTCAAAGGTCTATCACATTAATCTCCTCCGGAAATATAACGAGAGAGAGGTAAGTGACACACCGACCCCCTTGACACTTTCTGTAGCTATGGAGGTGGAAGGTGGAGAAGCCACAGCTGTGGAATATCCCCTTCACACCAGGGAGACCTATAAACATGTAGAGGTTAACCCAACTCTCTCTCTCTCTCTCTGTCTCTCAGAAACAAGCTATAGAGCAACTATTGTCAGAGTACGATTCTGTTCTGACAGAGAAGCCAGGGCGCACTTCATTAATGGAGTATGATATGACATTGGTCACTGATGAGCCTATTCGTCAACGCCCTTTTCAGATCCCTTTCTCTAAAGAGGAAGCAGTGAGAAAGGAGATCGAATATCTACTTAAGGAAGGTGTGATTTCACCCTCAGAGTCCCCTTACAGTGCTAATGTGGTTCTCTTGAGGAAACCTTCAGGTGAGCATCGTCTGTGCATAGACTACAGACAACTGAACAGGGTAACGGAATTTCTTCCGGAGCCCCTTCCTGATCAGAGTCATCTGTTTGCCCGGCTCAATAAGGCCAAGTTTGTCACTGGAACTTACCGATTGTAAGGATACTTTCTCACTGGAACTTACCGATTGGAAGGATAGTTTGTCACTGGAACTTACCGATTGTATGGATACTTTGTCACTGGGACTTACCGATTGTAAGGATACTTTGTCACTAGAACTTACCGATTGTAAGGATACTTTGTCACTAGAACTTACCGATTGTAAGGATACTTTGTCACTGAAACTTACCGATTGTAAGGATACTTTGTTACTAGAACTTACCGATTGTAAGGATACTTTGTCACTGAAACTTACCGATTGTAAGGATACTTTCTCACTGGAACTTACCGATTGTAAGGATACTTTCTCAATGGAACTTACCGATTGTAAGGATACTTTCTCAGTGGAACTTACCGATTGTAAGGATACTTTCTTAATGGAACTTACTGATTGTAAGGATACTTTTTCACTAGAACTTACCGATTGTAAGGGTACTTTGTCACTGGAACTTACCGATTGTATGGATACTTTCTCACTGGAACTTACCGATTGTAAGGATACTTTCTCACTGGAACTTACCGATTGGAAGGATACTTTGTCACTGGAACTTACCGATTGTAAGGATACTTTGTCACTAGAACTTACCGATTGTAAGGATACTTTGTCACTGGAACTTACCGATTGTAAAGATACTTTGTCACTAGAACTTACCGATTGTAAGGATACTTTGTCACTGGAACTTACCGATTGTAAGGATACTTTCTCACTGGAACTTACCGATTGTAAGGATACTTTCTCAATGGAACTTACCGATTGTAAGGATACTTTCTCAGTGGAACTTACCGATTGTAAGGATACTTTGTCACTAGAACTTACCGATTGTAAGGATATTTTGTCACTGGAACTTACCGATTGTATGAATACTTTCTCACTGGAACTTACCGATTGTAAGGATACTTTCTCACTGAAACTTACCGATTGGAAGGATACTTTGTCACTGGAACTTACCAATTGTAAGGATACTTTGTCACTAGAACTTACCGATTGTAAGGAAACTTTGTCAGAAGAACTCACCCTTTGTAAGGATACTTTGTCACTAGAACTTACCGATTGCAAGGATACTTTGTCACTGGAACTTACCGATTGTAAGGATACTTTTTCACTGGAACTTACCAATTCTAAGGATATTTTGTTATTGGAAATTACCGATTGTAAGGATATTTTATCACTGAAAATTACCGATTGTATGGATACTTTGTCACTGGAACTTACCGATTGTGAGGAATCTTTTTCACTGGAGCTTACCGATTGTGGGGATACTTTGTTACTGGAACTTACTGATTGTAAGGATACTTTTTGACTGGAGCTTACCGATTGTAAGGATACTTTGTCACTTGAGCTTACCGATTGTGGGGATACTTTGTCACTGGAACTTACCGATTGTAAGGATACTTTGTCATTAGAACTTACCGATTGTAAGGATACTTTGTCACTGGAACTTACCGATTGTGAGGATACTTTGTCATTAGAACTTACCGATTGTAAGGTTACTTTGTCACTGGAGCTTAACGATTGTGGGGATACTTTGTCACTAGAACTTACCGATTGTAAGGATGCTTTGTCACTGGAACTTACCGAATGTAAGGATACTTTGTCACTGGTTCTTACCGATTGGGAGGCAGCTACAGATGATCATATTAGAAAGGAATATGTACGTTCATGTGCTAACTCACACAGCTTCTTTCGGTGTTTAATTCATTGATTACACTTTTTCAGTCAGAACTATTAAATACGGAGAGTTAACTGCAGCAATAAACGCGTTAAGTTTTACTAAACCTTCTGTAACTGAAGGAGATCACTCAAGCATCTCCTGGTATCGACCCAAAAAAAGAATAGTTAACGAAAATACAGACAATTCTACAGCGACATTTTAATCATACATGAAAAAGATGTTAACAGCCTTGCACTGAATCAACCGTCTCTTCTCATTTCTTGTTTTGTTTGAAATTTCTGATTTCCTTGTTACGGGACATTCAACCTCAAAGTACAAGAGAAAGGGTAACGGGATCTGGTCTGTCAACGACCCTATAAATCGATCATGCTAAGATATGGAAGTGGTTGTATATTAATGCTTTTCATTATTAGGGACAGGAGTATTTTGTTTGCTTCATCGCTCGCCAGTTCGCTCCACTGAATCTTGGTGCGAACAATACAAACAATATCACAAAAGGCACTTGTCGTGTCTAAAAGTAACGATTAACAATCACATAAACAACGCCGTGTCACCACAATCAATACGGCTTGAATTCACTGTGGTGTTACTGTTGGATTTACAAAGAAGTTCTTGGTGACTCAATCTCCGTACGTCGACTGATTTACATATTTTGCAGTTGGTAACTTGCTTTACAACGCCGTGAACGTTGAGTGGTAGTAGAATAAGACACAACTGTTGTAACCAGAAATTCGATCCTTCTTCTTCTTCTTCTTCTTCTTCTTCTTCTTCTTCTTCTTCTTCTTCTTCTTCTTCTTCTTCTTCTTCTTCTTCTTCTTCTTTTTCTTTTTTTTTTCTTCTTCTTCTTTTTCTTATTCAGCTATCACTGTCTGTAAAGGCCAGCGAATAGGCATTTTTTTTATTGTTCTCTAAAGGACTTTTGCATTGTTCCAGAACTTGATATTTGAGTGCATATCCGTTTTACAAATGTGGCGTAGCTGTGTGCAGGCTGTTAGTTTCTCGTCCCTCAGACAAAAACACTTAGACTTCAAAGGACACATCCCAAACTAGTCGTCTCTTACGTCATGCTAACAGCGGATCTGTTCTTTCCAGTATAGAAAGGGGTCCCAAATCCCACACGAGAAGAAAATACGAATACAAACACAACACATCTCAACATATACTAAAAGTTTATCAGAGAAAATATAAAGAGAAAACTTAATTCAAATCGCCATATGAGTCATTGGAAACCTCTACATTGAATGTAACGTTTCTTCGTTCCGTCTTTGAAACGTGACTGTCGGGGGAAGTAACTCCATTTGTATTAGTCATTTAAATTCTTTGCAATGCTCAACTAGGTTCCTGAAGAAGCTTATTTCCCTTACATTTAAACGTAATCTTGCTTCTAGGACATTTTAACTCACTTGTCTCTGTGTAAATTCTATTCATCTGGGTGTTTGATGAACACTTATCTTTTTTGAGATTCTCGCCAAAACTATATGATCTGCACTGATACAGCGGGAACGATTTCATTATCAGTGTGATTTAGTATCAGTCTTCATATCTTTTCCCTTTGTTATAAGGTCCCGCCCTCATACTGGACTTCAGTTACTTTTTAACCCTGAAAGGGCCCTAATATAACCGTGTTATATGGTTGGGGGGACGGAAAGGGGGGGGGGGGTTGGTGAGAGATCCCTCGCCCTCTAAAAAAGCATGTAGTAAAAGCAACTAAATAGGGGCGTTTTATACGATATAGTAGTAAATCTGTATGAAGTCTGCTTAAGACAAGTATGATCTGTAAAACGGACGTGTTTAACTCTTTTAGATACATTTACATTTCTCTACTTCTGTCTTCAGCAACTACAATTTATTGTAGTTGTCAACTGCATATACCCTAATACTTCTCCCATCCGTGTTTTCCTATGTCAGTTTCTAACTTTATGTGGCCGAAGCGATCTTCTATTCATTCTGTCCTGGCAGGTAATGCATTGTAAACTCCATAGATCGCATATATCGAGTCTATGTGTCAAAACATTCTATCTCTATCTGTTTCAGCGGACGAGCTTAGAGTTTCATCATTGTTCCAGCTGCGTTTAGATGTCAGCGTGAATTTTTCCAACTGGACGACTGAAAACACCTTAAAACTAATGGGAAAGGGGCTGAACAAATATAGCAATGAAAAATATGGAAAGGTTAAAAATGTACAAATAGAAATATTATCAGTTACACAAGGCAAATGTAAAACACATTTTAGTGTGTTATTTTGTGGTTAAGGGGATAAACTGTTTGTCTAGAGCTCAAAGGGTCGAGGCTGTTTCATGAGCTGCACTGGCAAATATTCTTAGGAGTAACGCTCAGCCATACAGGTTAAAAACTATTCATCAGCACATTACACGAATAGGCAATGTTACAATACAAAACAAGAATACACAAAATCACCTTTCTTATGTATAACCGAAAGAATTGCACATGTTTATCAGGCCAGCGGAAGTAATGACACGCTTGTGAAAACTGGAAATTAATACTAGCCAGAAAAGGCTGTAATATGCAAACTCCGTGATTTAAAAAAAATATAATTAAAACTATGTTGGACGTTTAGTCCCTTAGGCGAGTTATAACACAAACAGATACACACACACACACAAACATGACACTTGAAATGTAAAATTATTGCACAAAATATGAAATTTCTTACTAACAAAAGAGCACATGCATCAAAAATGGCACACGATTAAAAGCTAGGGTGATATTTTATATTTATGATCAATCTGTAAAAAACTTTTTCAACGATCTATTTGAGAAGGATGTTAATTCTTTCTTCCCCCTCCCCTCCCCCCCCCCTTTGTAATGGATATGACTATGATAAAGCTGGTCTTTTATAGACCTTAGTTATAATCACAACCTGTCTGAAAACAAAGATGAATAAACTCCAACCCCCCGCCCCCCCCCCCCCCCCCACCTAAACCCCCCAAAAACCCCTTCCCACACATCCTATTCCAGACCCTTTACACGCGCCTTCTTTCGCGCCCATGTATTTTCCTACCCAAAGTGACTTTTATGTCCCGAGTCCACTTTCATGCTTGTTGGTACGTACCTCTTGTTCACGGTACCGTGGAATTCCTTAGTTTTCTTTCCAAACCATCGCGACATTTACGAGACAGTTGCCTACGAAATTGCGAATATTTAGAATGCAAGTATTTGTTTCCCATGTGTTTGGGATTTGTCCACTGTACCTAGCTCCATTTCCAATTGTCTGGACATTGTCCTGTCATTGGATCAAGCTAGACATTGGCGAGAGAGTGAGGTCGACTAATTACGCAAGTCTTCCTCACTTAAATCCAAGTCCTCGCGCAAGCCACTTTCATCCAGTTGCACAGGCAGAGAAACGGAGGCAGACCAGAAAGAACCATATCGCTAATCCCACACTTGCTGCGGCTACTACCTGTTATCTGCACTGCTCAAAAACTTTTCGGGCTCACAATCAGCCACCTTCGTACTCATAATCATTGATCATTACTGCTTTGGATGACAAGTGGTCTTTGTCACTCGTGATGGACAAACAACAATTTGTTTCTCATTTGTCTGTAGCATTCTAATTAATCTTTTTGCGCATTAACGCTCAAACGATGAAAATATTACACGTTAGAATTGTTCTTCCGCCAACGATGTCACATGACTCGAAGGCGTGGTCACAAGTGATCCATTACCCTTAAAATTAAAGTAGGAAAAAAAAACTGTTCCATCCCTTTAGGTGCATTAGTCATAGAGTGCTAGATTTATACTTTATAGATCAACAGGCACTCTGTGTGTGATGTGATCAGCATCTCACCGGTCGTCTTTAATTCTCAGGACTGTACCTGGTATCAACTCAAGGCTAGGTGGACCTGGATGCCAAGTCTATTTTTGAAAACATTTCTGTTAGGACCCGAAACCATGCCTTCTGATCCGCATGAGAGTTTCTAGCCGCTACACTACGGCAACTCCAATAACCTTTAGAATATGTCAAAGAAATAGTAACTATAGTTTCAGTCTCCAGTTGCTTGCCCACCTGTCTTCTCTGTCCTGTGTCATGTTCCTTCCAGCTAGTTCTAAACTGGACTACAGAGAATTATAAAATGATAACACAAACGTCTCCGAGATAACTATAGAACAATTGTTCTCAATTTTTCCCCGTTTAGGTTCTGAGGCCCTATTGTGGGGAAAGCAAAAATAGACATCAAGCTTGTCGTAAGAGTCGACAAATTTGGAGCTTCCTTCGAAGTCGGAGTGCATTTGCCCGAGAGGCTAGAAACAAACAGTCTACGGTGTAGTAGATGAGGACGCAACACTCAAATCCTAAACACTCAAGACTAAACTCCTGAGGTGGACGAACAACCAAACCTTTCGGTGAAGTTTACAACCGGTGAACTTGAAGAAGTTCTCAAGCTTCATAAAATGCCAAGCAACGTGCGCACATCTGAGGATCACTTCATAAAATGCCAAGCAACGTGCGCACATCTGAGGATCACTTCATATAATGCCAAACAACGTGCGCACATCTGAGGATCACTTCATAAAATGCCAAGCAACGTGCGCACATCTGAGGATCACTTCATAAACACTTTGTATTAGACCTGCGTAAAGGGAATTTCAGTGACTGGTCTGGTAATGGTGTTGAAACAAAGCAACAACAACAACATCGCGCACAATAACATGCGCGCCCGCGCGCGCGCCCACACACACGTAAACGCAGGCGCGAGCACAACGAGAACAAAAATATTCTACCCAAAAAAAAAGACTCCATGTACTGCCCTTTTTTTTTTAAGTAACTCAATCTTTGTTTGTTGTTTGTTTTGTTTTAGTATCCAGAAGCCATGAGTTGTTAACCCTAAGGCTCGGTATTATGGATATCGCAACCTTTCGGCCTTGATTCCACATTGTAAATACCGTAAATCTGGGAGAAATGTGGCTTTTCTGCCTACCCCCGGGAGTGAACCCGGACAACAAGGAGTTCGTCACCCGGTCACAGCGCAATCCGGTTTTGCAAGCTACGCTATAGAGCCGGGCGACTTAATCTTTAAAATAAATTAACTCCGCAAAAAAAAAAAAAAAATACACGATTATTATTAATATTATTATTATTCAGCGGAAAAGGGTTAAGGATGTTACAATCACAAATGACGCAATGACAAAAGTATAGAATAATGATTCCGCTCATTGCGTCATATATGTTTGTTCACAATGACATTGTAAAATGTGTGTCTCCTGGCAGTCACTTGAATGTTTCATCCTTTTCTTGTGTGTTTGCTGCTGGCAATGTTGTGTCTGTTGTTTTTGCTGTTCTTGTTAATGTTACCTGCACTAATGCTATTGATCCAGCTTGGATGTATGCTCCTTCAATGAGAAGACATGAAGTTACTAGCAAGACTGTATTTCACGTTAGGTTTAACATTCTGGGACAGGATAGCTCTCAATAAATATCGCTTGTTTATACGCAGTTGAACCACTTTCTATTCGCAGTGTACATATTTCTCTACGAGTAATGTTATTTACAGACTCCAGACCTTAAACACATGTCTCGGTTTTCCTTATATGGAGCCGTGGATTGCTTGGTAACGCAAACTGTCATCGTTTCGTTAAAATAATTTTTTTTATGTAGCCACTATTTTGTTAAGGAAGTCCCCGTGGCGGAGCGGCTAGACGCTCACCGCGGATCGGAAGATCGTGGGTTCGCTCCCTGGAGGAGCCAGACTTTTTTCAAAAAACACTTTGGCGCCCAGGTCAACCCAGCCATGAGTGGGTACCAGGTGCATTCCCGGGAAGTAGAGGCGGCCGGAATGATGCTGACCACATTACCCATCTTGTGCCGATGGTCTATAAAAATATAGGTCTAGCCCTATATGCCCTATACACCTAAAGGCGTGGAAAAGGGTCCTTTACTTTTACTATTTTGTTAAAATATCAAGAATGCGCTTCTTTCATTTTGCGCAGACAAAGTAATCGGCAGATTTATTTTTCGGTGTGTGCAAAACTGGTCAAATTGCCTCATGTTTATTTGTGCTAGCAATCTTAACAGCAGAAACCTAATGTTAGCGTTTTCACCAGTTTCTCCTATTTATTTATCCATGTCGTTTAGCGTTGATCATAATTATGTACATAAAACTGTGTATTGTATAGGGCGCTAACATAAAATATGACTAAAAAGCTAACCGGAAGAAATGGAAAAATACGCACACAAATACAGCCGAACGTTTCCACTAAAGTCTTTATCAACGGAGTACTAAATACAGTACAAACTGTAACTGGAAAATTTAGCACACCAGACAGCAAAGCTTGTAAAAAACTACGATCAACATGAAACCAAGAACCCCGTTTGTCCTGTTGACCAAGTTTCACAGCCATCAAGAAGAAGGCTGAGAACACAAGCCTGACAGACAAAAGCCTGACAGACAAAAACCTGACAGACAAAAGCCTGACAGACAAGAGATTTTGTTTTAATGGTGAGCTTTCTGTTCTCCTAAACTCCTTTGTTAATCTGCTAATTGCTTTTGCTGTTTTACCTATCCGATGTCGATTTCTCGGTCCTGTGTTAGTTAATTATTCACTGTGGATCCCAAACAGAAAGGGAGCACGTTAGGGCAGTCGTTAGGAGACTCGCTTTCAAATCCAGCTGCGACTAGCTGCAGCCCACGGCCAGTGTTCAAAACTGGACGGTTCCCGGGTTTCACCCAACCTCTAGGAAATAGGCACCAGAGTTAACAGTGTGGGGTAAATGGGGGAACGTCGCTGTAGCTACGGAGTTTCGTGCGGACGGCGAAACAGGCGGACAGTTTCTTTTCAGCTGTCCGTATTGGTGGCAGAGCATTTATGGTTGTATAATAACCGTGTGCAATAACGCTGATTCACATCTCCCGACTTTACCTTTATCTTTTCATACATTTACATTTATGATATTGTTTGGATATACACACAATGTTTTCACGCTAAGCTGTCTGTAAATGATTCTAAGGCATTGTTTATATTTAAACACTTGAACAAAGAGCGGGATATTTATTCGTGTGATCTTGAATATAAAAATATTTACTGAGTAAATGCAGCTAGAATGCTGTTGGTAGCGATACTTGGTATCACGTGATGCCGTCGCCCCCTCAACAGTCCACTCTGCTGCCTAATGTGCTAGAATAAATATACAGAGTGCAAATAGTTCCTGCCATCTGTGACTGGTTGCGCGTTCGGAATATTTTAGTATCGTGTTTTTATTTTTCTTTTCGTTTCCTCTTATTACTTTAAAGTTTTCCTTCAGTCATTTCTAATTGTATTTTCCCCCTATATACTGAATATTAGCTTCAGCTTGTTTTCCCATAGCACACGTTTGTTTTCTTCACTATAGATCATACATTAGTGCCAATGACGGCGTATGGTTCAACTCCCGACTGCATCAAGCATTTAAGACAAACACTACATTTCTCATATTCAGTTGGTATTTGGTTATGAATTATTTAACTGTAAATTATTTAAAATTAAACAGTTTGTTAAACAAGCCTAGAATGCTAGCTCTCTGGCTGCAGCTCACTTCTTGACTGAATGACTCTCAGTCCATATATACCTTTTCTGTCCCATACGGGGGGCTACGGTTACCCGAGAGTCACGCTCATGTGGGCGTTCTCGAGACTCACGCTCATGTGGGCGTTCTCAAACTACACGAGAATCACTCATGTGGGTGGCTCAGGCTTATATGAGAATCACACTGTCAAGTAATTCATACTTTCTCTGTGCGTCTCGTTAGCCATGCTTGTCAGCCCCCACAGTGAACCCACGCATCTACTTTCACGGGACACTACACTCTCACTGGTCAACATTCTCTCCCCCTCACTGCTTGGACCAATGTTAACACTGTTCACAGGACATTCCCTTGAACTCCCCGGAAATAACTATCATACCACTGTGTCCCTTCACATAATATTACACTCTCCCAAATCAGCACGCAACAGTCATGTTATGAGAAAATGGAATCTGTAACATTTTGTTACCACTGGGAAGTTCTATGGAGAGATAGAGACAGAGGAAGACAGTGGGAAAACATTCTTGACAGTCCTTGGTCATTGCGTGGAGGGGTGTCAACACACAAACACAGTTACGGATCACAGATTGTGGAGAGGCATGGTCGACCACGCTAGTCTAAAAAGCATTCGACGATGATGATGATACTTAGACGTTTAGAGTGTTTGGGTGTGTACTCTGAAAAACAATGGCGAGTTTTAAACACATCTGTGTTTAGCTCTCTCAGGCTGTTTTCTTTATAGACACTGACTGAAAATTACCTTCTTTGCTGAAACTGCAGTCAGTGCCTATTTTTTTTTTTTTTAAAGGAGAGTGACGGACATTTTGTGTGCTTTTCCTTGGCACAAGAACGGAGCGCCTACAGGGTGGGGGTGACCTATGTGATATATAGCTGGCACTGCCATTCCCCGATTACCTGCCTCCCGATTTTTTTTATGTGACTCACAGATACCAAGTGTTGATTACTTATTCTGTATAATCTTCGTCGGTGATGCTGATTAATATTCCACATGAATTGTATAAACAATTACTGGCCGCGTTGTTAATTATGCATGTGACCCATATTTCTGAAGGATAATTTGATATAGTTAACAAAAATGCGTGTTAAGGGTCGTTTGCCATTGTTTTTGGCTGTTCTGTATCACATCTGTGTTAGTGATGGTACTGTTTTTGTTTTAATTGTCCTCCTTTCTTCATAAAAAAAAGATGAAAAACTGGGACATGTTGTGACCACTGGCAGAATCTGGAGAGAGAGAGAGAGAGAGAGAGAGAGAGAGAGAGAGAGAGAGAGAGAGAGAGAGAGAGAGAGAGAGAGAGAGAGAGAGAGAGAGAGTGAGATTTCTTGACAGTCATTCTGTCATGGCACGGAGGAGTGTCAGCACAGAATCATTTCCGGTGCATTGCACTTGCGTAGACATTTAGCAGTTGAACACTCCATCCTCAAGCTAGTTAAAGTCCTAGTCAGTCTCAACTTTAACTGCTTTAGCTCCTCGTGTGGGAGGGAGATGGGTTGAATAGCGCAGGGGTTAAAAAAAAAAGGGGGAGGATACACCTTTCTAACAGGTATTTCGTAAAAGATGACATATTAGAGATGTTACCTTTGAAGTCAGAGTGCATCTGCCTGAGATTCGAGGAACTATCAGTCTGTATATATTTAAGCCACAGATGTGCACGTTAAAGTCAAGTTCTGGAACAGGACTAAAGTCATGGGCGTGAGGTCTACAAACAACCCTAATTTTTAGCTAGAGTTTACAGCCGTTTAACACCAAGTAGAAGACTACCTTAACTTCCCTGTCCTTGGGAGTCAGGCGTGCCGACACAAAGACAACACTGGGTCACCAACATAAAAATAGCCCTGGATTGCTCAGCCCTCGTCAGTCCCCAACCCTTCCCCATTCTCCCTTTCTGCCTTACCCACACACACACAAATTGGGGCTGGGTTCAGGTCCCATAAAAGCAGGGGGAGGGTAAGGGAGGGAAGGGAAGGAGAGGGAAGGGGAGGGAAAGGGAGGGAAGGGAAGGGGAGGGAAGGAAAGGGGCGCTGACATCCCCTCCCATTATTTTGTAAAGGAAAAACTAAGAGGCGGTCAAGGATAAATTATAGGCCCTCTGGTAATCTGGTAATCTGAGTTTCAGCTTTATAACAAACGGGTCACCCCATCTTTGCTCCACTCCTGTACCAACGAGAAACACACAGAATGTTTATGACAGTCCCTTGTGGAAAGATTGGCAGACTGTTGTCTCAGCATATCTAGCATACACACGCATTAAAAGCATACGTTAGCCATCTGAAGTGCTAACAAAAACAGTTCGACATTAGAAATGCAGTTCATCATGGATGGTAGCAGAAGTCATCAACAGATCAGCAGTTTCTCACGCGATCAATTTTAATCATACAGTGGCACCACCAATATTGCGACAACAGGCATTGCGCAATTTTATGAATCTACAATTCACACCACCACGTTGGTCACAGTCGAAGAACATTCTAAATGAAATCAGCAACTCACAGTGTTAAACCATGCACTCAGCTCAGAAGCTGGGCGACGAAACTATATTCTTTCAGTCTAAAAATGGAGCAAAAATGCAACGGCCACCGTCTTGCAGAAGCAAAAAGTTTATCACGTCTCAAAACAGTGGCCGTACCTTACGTCCACTTTGACCGGAAGTCCCTCTATGACCATGTACATAAATTCTCCCCAAATGTATTTATTTATATATTTCATAGTATATATTATTCTATTTATATTATGTGTTAGTTAAACATATTTTTAAAATTATTAATAAGAAGCCAGACTGAGTCGCCAATCCCCCTCCACCCCCCCCCCCCCCCCATTCCTCCCACCCACAAGTTCTGACACCTATGTTAGAAGTTCTATTCCACAGAGAGTCACGTGTAGGTCAGAAGGGGTTAAATTAGTAACACAGGGAGACAGAAGAAACGACACTAGCAATGCGGGATAGAAGAAACGACACTAACAATGCGGGACAGAAGAAACTACACTAACAATGCTGGACAGAAGAAACTACACTGACAATGCGGGACAGAAGAAACTACCCTTACAATGTGGGACAGAAGAAACTACACTAACAATGCGGGACAGAAGAAACTACACTAACAATGCGGGACACACAAAAACTACACTAACAATGCGGAACAAAAGAAACTACAATAACTATGCAGGACAGAAGAAATACACTAACAATGCGGGATAAAAGAAACTACACTAACAATGCGGATACAAAAGGTTCAAGCAGGAAATGTCCATTTCGCAGCAAAGCTATCAAAGTAGATTGTCTTTGAAATTCCCAAATGAACGCGTGAGTTGCTTATTACTGAAAGAGATAAATATAAATATTTAAAACCATTCCCTACATCTCAAGATCGAAGTGTAGATAAAATAATAACCCAATATTTGTATAGGCCAGTTTGCATTCAATAAGTTGTGTGGTCAATATACCAAATCGGTTCTGTCTTAAACCAGTACTGGGTAATGTTTAAAGACGAAAACGCGGCCTATAGGATACTGATCATATCAGCCCAGTACCGACCGGTCTATAAATTTGGGTTCAGTACCAAATACCCATTAGGCATTGAGGTAAACGTTTGGGGCCACTGAAAGAGAGTGGAGCGTGAGCCTCTTCCAGTGTCAGTTACCAGTAGCTGTAACTTCAACTCATTCTATCCTAAAGAATGTGTGCTCGACAGTAACAGTGTGTGTCAATGTATCAAAGGAGAAGGACTGACTGCAGTGCATACAGTGAGCAGTTGAAAGTTCTGTCTGTACAATTGTTGTGGTGACATGCCCACAAGCTAGCCATGAACTTCAAGTGGCTCAGGCTCCATTCTCTTTCAGTGGCTCCAAACGTTTACCTTCACAACCTGTCAACTCAACATGAATGTCAGTGTGCACCTACGCCTCATAAAGCCCTGACTCCACTAACTTTACACACCAAAGTGACTTTCGCACACAACAGTATTAAAGTGAGAGGGGCGGTTGAAAATGGTGCACATTGGTATAAATTGGTTGGCTTCCTTAGTTAGAGTGAAGTTTAGTCCTCTATGAGATTTTCCCTACAGCGGATCTATCCATCTGTATCCTCTTCGTGTTATTATTAAAACATAATATGCTCACACGTGATGCCTGGCTCGCTAGCGCAGTTGGTTAAACTGACTTAGCGGCGACCGAGTGACGAACTCCTTGCTTGTGGTCCGGGTTCATGCAGGGTAGGCAGGAAAGCCACATTTTCCCAGATTTACGGTATCTTTCATGGAATCAAGGCCGAAGAGTTTGCGAAATCGATAGTACCAAGCCAATGGGTTAACAACTCCTGATTTCTAGATACTTTTAAAAAAAAAAAAAAAACACTCACACGTGATCGCCACTGCTGTTGGTCTCTGTATTTCTGCACATGGTATCCCATGTTAGCTTACACTTCATGTTTCCTTATACTGTCTCTCTTCTTGCTTCCGTAGGTCGCCTACGTCTGACTTGCTGCTTGCGTCAGTAGTAAGATGCAATTCTAATGAGGGCCTCGGGTGTTTGGATATCTACCTTTAAGCATTTTACTTTGCGTTGGATGACTTTCAAGATTATGCTGCAACTGACATGTTGACTTTCAAGATTGTGCTGGAACTGACAAGTTGACTTTCAAGACTATGCTGGAACTGACACGTTGACTTTCAAGTTTGAGCTGGAACTGACATGTTGACTTTTAAGATTTTACTGGAACTGACAAGTTGACTTTCAAGACTATGCTGGAACTGACAAGTTGACTTTCAAGATTGTGCTGGAACTGACATGTTGACTTTCAAGATTGTGCTAGAACTAACATGTTGACTTTCAAGATTGTGCTGGAACTGACATGTTGACTTTCAAGATTGTGCTGGAACTGACATGTTGTTGACTTTCAAGATTGTGCTGGAACTGACATGTTGACTTTCAAGATTGTGCTGGAACTGACAAGTTGACTTTCAAGATTATGTTGAAACTGACATGTTGAGTTTCAAGATTGTGCTGGAACTGACATGTTGACTTTAAAGATTGTGCTGGAAATGACATGTTTAACACTAGTCTTTCAGTGGGTCAGTTGATGATTTAGGATGATTTCCACTGACAGAAGAATGGGGCAGTTAGGAAGCGACCAAACTGTACTGAAGTTGGAACCTAGACTAACGACTGCCGTTTTTCTTTTTAAATTTGCCTTCCAACAGAGAGCCTTCATTGTCAAAGTGTCACTAGGCATTCTGCAAACATGGTCACGCTACCTCGGTCTTCTTTCTTCCATAACGTTTAGGCTAGGTCTTTAATAATGATCTCATCTGGCATGCAATGGATGCACTTTCCCTAGTCTGTCTTGGCCTTTTCGGTGCTTTATTTGTAGAAATCTCAATCTAGGTTCAGAACAATGTTTTATGTTCAATAATCAAGTCCTGGTCGTTCGGGGAAAACAGCCGACTCTTCCTTCTTCCAAATATTAAAAAGCTGCTTCATGAACATAGTTTTTCGAACTTGATTATCGAATGAAAGAGTGCGTTCTTGACACAGACCGGTAAGTTCTATAATCTGAACATCAGGGAAGTGACGGAGCGACCTGAAGACATTCATCGCCTTGAGGGGTGAACACTTGGAGAAGGACTTAAATTTATAATACTCTTTTAGTATATGCCTTCATAACAAAGTGCACACCTTTTATTAAGGTGTGCAAGTATAAGGTCCATAAGGTGAACCCTCTGTGAGTAGCGGCTCAAACGAGACAATGTACGTTGGCATGATCAAATTATCCCAGCTTTACAGTTTGATGTAAACATTGTAACCGTTACCAATTGTTTCGAGCTTTCCTATTACAATAAAACTTTGACTAATAAATACTCGTTTAAACATATGAATTTCAAATAAAACCATAGCATCTAGAATGAGAACAGAGGTGGAGGTAGTCACTGCAGCTTTCCGGTGGCTAGAGAACAAGATGCCTACACATGTTGTCATTGTAAGAGACTTTGAAATCTTCCTGGGAAAGGTAAAGACAGAGTTGCTTCGAGCAGAATGGCAAGCTTCACTTGAAATGTCACGGGTAGCGAGCATAGTTTGGATCTTTTTTCCAGACTGTGCTGGCGTGGTGGGGAATGAACAGGCAGATATATTTGCTGGATCTACACCACTGCGTGGTTAATTGATACATGACAAGGCATATCTGATCAGGGCCTTTTGGGAACAAGCAACGAAGTAGGAAGAGAAGCTTGATTATCTTGACCTGGAGAGAATGAAGCACCTGCTTGTGACCAGAGGGTCTGACCGGCTCACGGCGCTCAGGGTAATGGCAAGATGGACATTTAAACAGACTACGACGGGTACAATTAGTACTCGAACTCAGCGCTGGCTGCTGAAGATGAGAGGGACCACGTATGGGAATGCCGCGAGTGCTGTTATGTCAATTCTTGACTCAGCTTAGTTTGACCTGTTTAAACGAATTTTCTGTTATCCATCATCGTCTTTAAAAAGAAAATAAAAGAGCGAGTTTCAACAAATAGACAGACATATAAAATTGTCCACGGAATACTTCTACACCAGACTGTATAAACCTGGAAGGGACTAATCGTCGGTGGCGGAGGAGTTGAGCTTGATCTGGTGCGCTACAAACATTTCACCAACCGTTCGCTGTTGTGTTACGTATTGGTCGTAACAGAGTGGCTAGTTTGTTCTAATCAATGTTTTGTTTCATAATGCCATGATTAACGTTTCCAAGCGTAACCTACGATAGTGCTACTATTCTGTATTTTACGGGTGTGTTTAAATTTCAACAACAAAATCAACGAAAATCCCAGGTTTTGAGGTCCACAAATATCGGATCACCACTTTTGTCTGTGTAAATGCCACCGACAATCATTGATTACCTATGTTTGTAATTTGTAAAAACAGCATGTTTTTTCAAAAATGTAGTTACGGATTATTAATGAAAAAAAAAATGCTATGTTGGACCCCAAAAAAAATTTTTTTTTAAATTTGTTTTACAATGTCTTCGTGCCTCAAGTTAGAACTCATTTGACCGAAAAGCAGTTGCCGAAGGAAGTATTGCTGCTAAAGGGCAATGCTCCCGACAGACCCCTCTTGTGGACTCAGAAATCTTCTTCTTCTTCTTTCTTCTTCTTCTTAACTTCCTCTTTTACCGCTGTGGGTGTCGAGGGAGATATAAGGTTCTGTTTCTAGCTCTTCTGGCCGCCTCGACCGTAGGCACATCGTGCTGTCGTAGAGTTTCTCTGATGTTATCCTTCCATCTTGTTCTTGGTCTACCCCGTGCTCTGCGTCCTTCTTCTCTTTCCATGTATGCTTTGTATGGTATGGTGTCACAAGGCATTCTCTCTAAGTGGGCAAACCATTTCACTTGCTGTCTTTGTATGTAATCCAGAATTGGTTCTGTGCCGACTTGTTCTCTTATGATCTCATTCCTGATCTTATCTCTTATGGTCACTCCTACAGCCCTTCTCAGACATCTCATTTCCGTGGTTACTAATTTTCTTTTATGGTTTATTGTGAGTGACCATGTCTGGCACTGGTAGCACAGAGTTGGAATAAATATGCTTTGAATAAGATGTCTCTTTGTGCTGATTGGGATTGTCTTATGCTGTAAGAGGGATGCTAGCTGTCCCAATAATTGGTTTGCTTTACTACATCTAATGTCAATTTCTTTATCCAACATTAGAAATGATGATAGCAAAATAACATGCCTCTTTCTCCCATTGAATATAGCTTCGCTTACTTAGCCAATGGACTAGGGCATACTTGTAATTAAGAATGGACGTCACGTGAAAACGTGTATTAAGGGTTTGCTTTAATCTGAAGCCGATTGATCTGTAAAAAATATGGGATGCTCTTCCGATATACCCGATGCGTCTAAGGCGCGAAAAGGGATCGTTACTTAATTTTATTAATTTTTTTGTAATCTGAAGATGCCGTGACTGGGGGGATGGGGGGGGGGGAGATATACAAAATTAAAGGCGCTATTTCCACTGTCTGGGCTGACCATACAGTGTCTAAGTAATAAATATGTCAGATACCAAATTTACAAATTGACAGGACATCATGAGCCTCTCTTTGCAGTGGTGAAATGTTGTAAGCTAGCTTGTTTAAACACGTGGTGAGACAGAATTCGATTGCAAAGACTGTACTTCAATGAACATGGGGGGAGGAGGATGGGGTTGGAGGGTTAGTCGAAGAAGAGGAGGGCAAAAACAGAACCTAGAAAGACAACATCAAGAAATGGACAGGACTAAGTTTTCATACACCTATTCATCAAGCAGAAGACTAGTGCTTCCATCAATACACCTCCACGACCCTAATGGGTCAAGGGTTATGTTATGTTATGTTATGTTATGTTATGTAATATATCTAACCTAAAGAATGGGTGGAATAAACGCTTGCACCAACCTACTGACGAAATTGAAATATCAAAAATTCTGCTGAACAAATAACATAACTGGCTGGAATACAACAAAATTAACAAAGGCATTGCAATTTTGAACGATGGTGAAATTGTTTCTATTGTGACTACCACTGAAGAAGAAGAAACTGATGGCGATGAGGGATCAGTTGTTAACCAGAAAGCTACACCTAGCCACGCTGCAGCGGAAACAATGTCAGTCAAAGTGCACCGACTGGCTTGACATTCAAGAGTAGGCAAATGCAACACAGATGCCACTTCTGTGTCAAATACGGAACATTGCAGCGCAGTAAAGCTCGAGCCTTAATGACACAGAAGGTGATGACAGATTATTTTAAAGTAAAGCAGGTTTATTGTATTGCAATACACTTCTGTACATTACTACTCTTGTACTTTAGTTTATTTTGAACGTTTTATAAAATATAATTATGCATGTATTTTTCACTTGTAAAGGATGCTATTTTCAATTTGGTCCCAAACCCGCAGAGAAATAACGTTTATGTGCATATGTATTTAGCGATTTATGTTATCCGTCTATTTGGTTCTCTTACAAAACTGATCCGGGCGGTGACGGCTAAACGAAGTTTTACTGTACTTTGGTTTAAGGAAAAACTAAACAGATTGTAATAATTTTTTAAAATTTTGTTTTTAATTATTAAAGGTAATTTTTGTATAGAATACCCAACATCTTATTAACGAATTTAAAATGGAACTTAAAATATTCATAATTGTCTATATTTGCACGAAAGAGACTATTCAACTTGAAAAATAATAATGAACTTGTAATTTAACCATGAAAACTACATAACAAACAAAACAAAAAAAAACCATTATAATTCATAATAATCGTTTGTAAACTGTCTTTGCTGTAAGTTTTTACTACTTTTGTATGGCGATGTAAGACACGAGGGTCTCAAGCACTGAACTAGTCATGGGGCTCTAGATCCTAAAGCACTGTGTAGGTTAGGATTCTTCCCCCCCCCCCCCCCCCCCCCCCCCCCCCCATCGAAAGGAAAAATCTGTCACATTACAGAGGATATTTACCAAATGAGAGCTCAGTGTTATTGTCCGCTAGGCCATCCGCTACTCTTAACATAATCATACTAAACAAAACAAACAACAAAAATCAAATAATCATGGCAGCGCGAAAAAGATCTTCCTTTTTGTTAACGCCTTGAGGTGGTGGCAGTTAAGTCTTTCCACAATTTTACAAATCCATAATGCTAAATTGTCCAGAATCTTCCCTCTCTGCCTCCCTTTGTGTGTTTTCCTCTCTACTTTCCCCACGGTCACGATACACTCAATGTTTCTCGTCCCCATGACACGATCAAAGAATGTAGATTGTCTGCTTCTGATGAGGGCAGTCAGTTTTCTTTGTGAATAAATTTCTTTCAAGACATCTTTATTACTATTTTTAGCAGGTCAGGGTGTTCTTATAAATCGTTTATAAAATCACATATTATAAAACCACACATCCGCCGCTGCCACTAAACAAGATAGTAAAAAGTAAAGATAACTTTTCACGCCTTTAGGCGCATCGGGCATATGGGAAGAGCACCCATATTTTTACAGACCAACGGCACTCGGTGGATAATGTGGTCAGCATTACGACGGCCGTCTCTACTTCCCCAGGACAGCCATCCTGGTACCCATTTGAGGCTGGGTCGACCTGCGATGTCCCATACCATGATAAAAGTCCACGCAGCCCCAAGTGGGTTTTGATCGCGGTACGTTGGATTACGAGTCGGACTCTCAAAGCCTTAGCCACGGACGCCGCACTAAACAAGATAACAAACAAAATTATTACCAGTAAATTTTTTTTTAGGAACCCAGGAGGCTACTGAAATACAGTGAATTTTAAAAAAAAATGTACTCCATTTATCGGTAGAATATGGGGACGACAAGTTCAGCGTCCAGAGCGGTAACTACCAGCACCATCAGCAAGCATCATTTGCAATACTATCAGCATTGTCATCAGCATCACTATAAAGTGCTTTGCAAACTGACGTGGGCGATGATGCCTCGGCACATTCTTTAGTCTTCAATAGCATCAAAAAGTTCTTGTTCTGACACACCTCCATGCCATGATAAAAGACTGTCAGGAATTTCTCGCGTTGTTTTCCTCTATCTCTTCTTCCAATTATATTTCCAGTGGTCATAACATTTCCCAGTCTCCTTCTTCTTATAACAAGACCACATGAGTACGACTGTCATTTTCTGTCATTGTCTGTGAGCAATCATCTCTTTAACAGACTTGGATTGCTCTTTTTGTGGCTGTCCATGTGGTTTCAAGGACTCTTCTATAAAACCACATCTCTTCTATAAAACCACATATTCTCTATAAAACCACATCTCTTCTATAAGACCATAGCTCTTCTATAAAATAAAATCCCTTCTATAAAACCACATCTCTATTATAAAACCACATCTCTTCTAAAAGGCCACATCTCTTCAATAACACCATATCTTTTCTTAAAACCACATCTCTATAAGGCCTCAAAATCTTATCTTGTTTACTGCGGTAATCATAGCTTTATTTATTAATTTTTTTTTTTAGGGGAAAAAAGGAAGGGAGGATGCAGTAAGTTTACCTGACGGTACTTACTTCTTATGTGTATGAGTGTCCATCAATACCTTACAATTTATTTATCTTAGGATTATCACCAACATATTAATATCTGGTTATTTATGCACCGGTGTCTTTCCTTAAGCCAAGTATGTACTCTACCATTCTCATAAAGGCGGACCCTGAAAACAAACAATAAATGAAGCGTTTGTGAGTTGAAATGTGAGCATAGGAAATGTTTTCAGTTTGAATGATATTGCAATTTTAACATTTACCAGTGAAGCTGAAGAACCAGTGAAGACATGGGGTGAAAGTTAAACACACCACAAACCGAATGCCTGGTGAAATTTAAGAACATTTAATCGAAAGATTTGAAAAGTTTAATTCACTGTTAGCGTGCGTAGATGGTCAGTCACAAAAGCCAATATTGCAACCCCCCCCCCCCCCCCCCCCCCCAAAGTATATAACATTCTTAAAATAATCAGCCACCGGCTATTTCAGCATAGTCAACATAACGCCGCGGGAACTACACACACACACATCTTATATGAAATCTACAGCTCACAGCAGGATGGCCATAGCAATAAAAAATATTAAACAGCATTAAATGTCCATGGTTAAGCACTAGAAAGGAAATCAAAATTCTGATAGCATGCATCCCTGTGGCAATGCTGGGATGTGAGTCGCTGACTATCTCCCAGTCCTTAAGAAAGATAAAAGGGGCTTTTGAGCTGAAATGCTGTGGAAAGATTCTCAGAATACCACGGACAAAGAAGAGAAGAGATACATTTTAACAGATTTGAACATCGATGAAGACTTGCGAATTATTAAACAAAATCTTGTCTCGGAAGCCGAAATAAATTGGTCATATCAAGCGCAATGGCAGACTGGGAAAGTAATAGCAGAAGGTATGGTACCAGGAAGGAGGGACAGGACCGACCAACAAGAAGATGGGCACAGGATATAAGCGAATCCTTGAATATGAAAGTACAGGGGCAGGAGACCTGGTGACTGAATTTCTTTCGACGTATTGCAAAGGACTTACTACATGATGATAATGATGAGGAGGAGGACGTCTTTAATGAACCCTTAATACTAAACGTTTCTTCTTTTTTATTTTTTATATATTCTCTCACAAATCAGTATTTTTTTCGATTAAAGCGGGGTATGGTGGGTAGATTTAAAGAGCAAGAAGACAACAGGGATAGCCATGAGAACCACGAAGATCTCAACCTACTTTGTATGTGTGCCCGGACCTTGCCTGTACGTGCGAAGCTATGCTTGGGGAGTGGTGCGTGTTCGATACATTTGTCCTTGGAAATGTCGAACCTCTGTCCTCGTGGACACAGACATTCGTAGCTTCCTGCAGTGTTCTCACACTGCTTTCCTTTGTCGCATTTCGTGTGGATGTCCTCACACTCGTCGATATCTGTGGATATCAGTGTTCATACAGATCATTCAATGTAGTCATCTCGTTCTCAGGCAAAAATGGTTAAATGGCTTTTGAATTATCATACATAATCCCACAGGGTCCGTAACAAAGGCGCCTTTTCGCGATATTGGCTTATCGAGCATATAGTGTTAAATCTATGCTTAGATGGACCTTTCGGTATCCTTAAGTGATGTGGTGAACATCATGCCTACCGCCATTACTTCAAAAACTTAATTTGAAATGTTTTTTCGAGTGTGGCCAACCTGGTGTTGTGAATTGTAGATTCAGAAAATGGTGCGATTTGTGTTAGCACTTCGGATGGCTACCGCATGCTTCAATGCGTGTGTATGCTAAATATGCTGAGACAGCAGTCTGTCAATCTTTCCACAAGGGACTGTGATAAACATTCGGTGTGTTTTTCGTTGGCACAGGAGCGAAGCAAAGATGCAGTGACCGGTTTGCTATGAAGCTGAAACTAAGTCTACAAGTCTTCAAAAAAAACATAACCTGCCACCAATTGTAGAAGAGGTCGACCTGGGACCCAGTGCCATTTTATTTTAAAAAATCCGCCTTGATAGGAATTTGAACATGAGATCTTCAGACAGGCAGATGAGAATCTAGACCAATAGGACCTTCATTTATAATTTACTATGCAAAGTGTAACACTTATTTAGCTGGGGGGAAAACACACCATAAAAAGTGTTTGAAACCGCCAAATCCATACACTGCACCGGGTTTTATCCCATACGGTTTTTCTAACTCTGCAGAGCTATTGTTCTACAGTGAGAACGAATCACAGAGGAAGAAACTCAGAAGCTCAAGCGACCACTCCCTGGGATCTCCGAAACACCTTCATTTGCAAAATGAATAATTATTTGAAACGGAATCGACAACTTTTATAGCACGATAGGTGGAAACGTTCACTTCAAGTAAAGAAAAGGAAAGTCAAGTCAGTTAAAGCAACAGACACTTTTCCACGCCTTCAGGCGTATTGGGCATATAGGGCTAGACCTATACTTGTTAGACCAATCGACACTCGGTAGATGATATGGTCAACATTCCACCTGCCGACGTTAATTCCGAGGACTTTACATGGTAGCAGTTTGAGGCTGGGTAGGTCATTTAAAAAAATTTAAAAAAAAGTAATGCTCTAACTATTACGTTATTACTCCAAAAATGTAAGAGCTTTGTCCCAAACAGCTGGACACAAATAACGCCAGTAACTAACTAACTCTCCGCTGCGCTTGCATCATCAGTTTCAAGACACACACACACACACACACACACACACACACACACACACACAACATGGCAATATTAACCAGGTCGCCAGGAGAAACAAAGAATTTTTTAAAATAAATAAACTGTAGAAACTCTGAGACGAATGGCTCTGAGAGAAGCCAAAGGGTGCTGGACTGAATCTCATCGGTGATATCAAGACGGCTGCACAGGACATAACGGAATGGAGGACGGCTGCCAGCCCTGTATGACCTATAACGGCATTGCACGAAGATGATGAATGTATTTATTGAACTGTCAGTGTAGTATTTCTGTCAAAATAGTCAGAAACGGTATTAACATTCAAATCAACCTGATTTCCCAGTGGACAAAATCAACGATTGATTCCAAAATCTGATTATTCTTTCTGCATAGCCACAATGGTAATAATCTGTTGGCGGCAATATACAGCTGTTTCAGGATATCCGAGTTAACAGACAAGAGTGACACAGCGACGTTTTCTATAGAGGCTGTTTTTTTTTTTAAATCGGCGTGATTAGAATAATGACTTCCTACACAAGGAGTGCCGCACAAAGAAAACATGAGGGGGAGGGGTGGATCCTCATAATTTTCAAGGGGTGAGGTGAAGCGTTCCAGGTACTTAAGCCTTGTTTAAGTGCACTATAATTATACGTATGTTTTTACTATTATGTGCTGAATTGCAAATAAATTTAATAAAACTTTTGAAATAACAATTAATCTGTAAACAAATACTTATGAAGTGTAGTTAACAGGAGTAACGTGCAATGCATAAACACATACTTATAAATAATACGCCTATAAATGAACAGGGAAACCATTTAGTCATGTAGGCTGTTCAACCTCCATCTCCTGTTTCCACCACCTCTAACAATTATTGGGGGGGGGGGGCGCTGAGCCTCCAGGTTCCAGCGCCCTTGATGTGCATGTAGTCTGTTACCATGTCTCTCACTTCTGACCTCATACTTGATGAATTCGTTCCTTCGTTTTTTTTTTTTTTTTTAAATGACATTTTTAAGCAGATGAAGTAAATCACACTGACCACCCACAACATAGAAATCATCCACACATGCAGATTATGTGTGGGTGTATATTCATTGACAAACCTCCGCTCCCACATCAACAAAATCGATGATTCTTGCATGTTATTTAAATGAATTAAGTCAGGTCGAGTTCTCACCATGATATACATTTTAATGTAGTATATTATCGAATACTGCACATTGGGCGTGTAAGTCGAGTTTTACATAGACTGGTCGAGAACTCCAGATAGTCGATTATTACTGCAGCCCATTGATTATCACTTTAGCTAATTGATTATGATTCTAAATAGTTGAAAATTGCTCAATGTGGTCGAGTACTACCTGGACGAGTACTACTTTCTGGTTCATCTAGTATTACTTTGGCTGGACAAGTATTACTCTAGTTTAATAAGTATAAATAATTCCAGCCAGTCGAAGTTTACTCTAGCTGGTCAAATATGATTTTAACTCACTGAGCATTTATCTATTAGTCCAGTATTGCTCTAGTTAGTCGAGTATTAATCTAGCTGGC
>CAJHNH020000269.1:2757653-2770153 GCA_905116865.2 Candidula unifasciata | reverse complement strand
GCAAGACATCATTATCAGCATCACCTCTAACGACAATACCATCTTTCTCCTCGTCTAAAATCTTCCAATCGACTCCTCGTGTAGCAAACCTAAAGACGAACCTGGGTGTGACATCAACGTACGCAACGGAGACGAGAGCTGTGCTACATTAATTATATCAGTGAAAATCAATTACTTAGCTAAATGATCGTGAAATACTGTCACTATAAAGGGGAACCCAGTACAGAATCATCAGTTATGCTAGGTACCAGCCATTACTTTAATAGGACTGCTTTCGCTTACCTATGAAATAATTATGCCATCTGTAATGACTTTACATACATATTCACATAATACCGTGGATGAAGAAAGAAACTTCAAACATACAACATCATCTAAAGAAGGAAACAGGCTCATAAACAGGAAATTGAAAATATTTCCTTCACTCAGACGACATAGAGATTTAATAAGAACAATTACTGAAGGCACAGTTTTGAGAAGCATTGGTCGACAGCACAAAGACAGAGAGGACAATAAAAGAGAACAATAAAAGAGGACAATAAAAGAGGACAATAAAAGAGGACAATAAAAGACGCCCTGTTTGAGATTCATATTTATAGCAAAAATAGGGGTATACAAAAGACTGACTAGCTGACTTTCTACCCCACCAGGACATCACACAAGCAATAAACACCCGATGACACGATGTGCTACCATGAGGATCACTGTGGAGAGGTCCCAGAAACCGCGTTCAGCCATTAGGCCATATTTATGGCCAGGCTATATTGTGACCCCTGGCATGAGCCAGAGTAGGGTTTCAAATAACGAAAAATTGCATCCTAAAAAGGACGGCAAGATATTTTATATATATATATATATATATATATATATATATATATATATATATATATATATATATATATATATATATATATATATATATATATATACAAAAGAGTCTTGCGTAGCTCTTATGGCAGTTGAAAAACCGTTTGTGGCAACTTGAACTAATAAACCATTTTGTCCAACCAAAATGAGAAATGCAGAATTGGTCAAGGGATTACACATACAATAGTAACATTAAAATGTTGCACTGTCTGGGAAGATCTCTTTAAAAAAAAAGATTTAGGAGAGAGGGATTAATATAAAGAAAAGCAGCCTGCGTTTTTATCGTTGGCATTGTTATCTTCCGTGGAGCTTTATCATGGTAGGGGGCGTCGTAGGTCGACCCAGCCCAAAATGTGTACCAGGATGTATGTCCTGGGGAAGTAAAGACGGCCTGCGTAATGCTAACCACATTACCCACCTAGTGCTGATTGGTCTGTAAAAATATGGGTGTTCTTCCCATATGCCCGATGCGCCTAAATGCGTGAAAAGGGATCTCTACTTTTTGCTTACTTACTGTTATGTCTGGTGAAAAGAAACTCATAAAAATTTGCTACAATACTAGAAGAAGCAGGTAGAACGAATATTACTAGCAAGATTGTTATACTCTTAATAATACAGAAGCCAAATGCAAACAAAGCAATTAATCGGATACTTCGTCTTTAACAAGAGTTGACTTTAACGGTTTTCTAACACTGTCTGTCCCCTTTATTCATGCACTCTCAGATTACCACTAGTCTAACTAAACCCATTCTCCCACTGATATGATTGTCTTTCTCCTGCTGTCAACATTTTCTGTCACTATGGACTTTTATAATAGTGTTAAATAACCGTATACAATGTTGGTCAAGCACGTGCAATGTCTATTACGCCACCTCATTCCAACACCGATGCTCAAAGCCCCTTCCTTGAAATGTCTAAAGTTCCTGTTGCAATGTATAAAGTTCTTACCTTGATATATCTCAGGTTTCTACGTTGAAGTGTCTACAACTATTGCCCTGAAATATCTAAAGTCACTACCTTTAAATATTTACATTGCATACCTTGATATGTCTACAGTTCCTACCTTAAAATGTCTACACGGGTTGCCTGGATCGTTCGACAAGGCACTCGAAGATTGAACAGATCCGCTTGTCTCACGACCGTAGCAAGGGTCTTAGGGAAGGAGAACAGGATCTGTGTTAACTTTAAATATGGAAAATGTGCAGATGAAACCTCAAAAGACAATACAAATTTTTTGTAAACACAAACATGCTATTACTTGAGAATGCTTGGAGTCAGTAATCAGTGTCTTATAAATGATAACAAGATGCAAAGCTATTTTTTTCTTTTCTTTTGTCAACATCTGCTTGAGTCGCTAAGCGTCACAGTTGATCAGTCAATCGGCAGCCGAGCCAGGACGCCCTAAGTTGCTTGATATGCCATAATGTTATGCAGTCTAAAGGTGTCAGAGACACCTTCAATCCATCTTCTTCTCGGTCTTCCCCTGCCTCTTGATGTTTCGATTTTCAGGTTGCACGCTCTTGCTGATGGCATCGTTGGCTTCTTTCTCATTAGATGGCCAAACCATTTCATTCTTTGTTTCTCAATCTAAAGCTTATATACACAGATCAAATACATAACTGTCAATTCTCATTAGTCATTCCTTGAGAAGAGCTGTGAATTAAAGGGGGCAGAAGTGCTGCAAGTGGCCGGTAGTCAGAAGGAGGTGGAAAGAAAAAAAGAGGGAGAGAAAAGAAAAAGGAGAAGAAAAGGAAGTTGACGATGATGATAATAATAAAAATGAGAATGTCGATGATGATGATGACTAGGAGGACAATGAAGAAGAGCTCACGACTTTCATCTGTTGGAAAGAAGACTCGCTGTGTCGAATTTTTCTGAAGCATTTATCGGAATTTAAATAATGCGAATACAAACAATACTTTGCACAATTTATAGCCAGGCATTTTTCACTGTATCTTATCAGGTGTGTTACTACAGAGTTACATCAACATAAAATAAAGCACAAAACTGAATAAATTCAACTGAAATGCGAATAGTTTCTACCAATACATTGTCTCTGTTTCATGGCCGCCGTAAGCGCTCACGTAGTCACGTGACTTACCAGGGGAACTTCAAACTGACGATAAATTCCGTCTGCTTACAAAGGAGGGAGTTGTTTATTTATCGAAATTCTCTTTGGTACCTCGCCTGATACCGTAAAATCACTCGTACCTACACTCGTAAGTTATAAAACCCATTAAATGGTATAATCATCTGAGAGCTGTGAAATACGACACAATACACACATCAAACTATTAATCTAAAGGTGCTAAGGAAATGTGTAAAGCATCGACCATATTTACACTCGTAAGTTATAAAACCCATTAAATGGTATGATCATCTGAGAGCTGTGAAATACGACACAATACACACATCAAACTATAAATCTAAAGGTGCTAAGGAAATGTGTGAAGCATCGACCAAATTTACACTCGTAAGTTATAAAACCCATTAAATGAAATACGACACAATACACACATCAAACTTTAAATCTAAAGGTGCTAAGGAAATGTGTGAAGCATCGACCATATTTACACTCGTAAGTTATAAAACCCATTAAATGGTATGATCATCTGAAAGCTGTGAAATACGACACAATACACACATCAAACTATTAATCTAAAGGTGCTAAGGAAATGTGTAAAGCATCGACCATATTTACACTCGTAAGTTATAAAACCCATTAAATGGTATGATCATCTGAGAGCTGTGAAATACGACACAATACACACATCAAACTATTAATCTAAAGGTGCTAAGGAAATGTGTGAAGCATCGACCATGTTTACCACGATGTAAACGAACATTGGTCAATGTGTAACTACAATATGATCACACACCAGGACAAAATAAAATTGCGGCACACAGGAGCGGATCACTGGAAGAGTCAGCTCTGTAATCTGTGATTCTATAATCAACAGCTGCTGCGTCTGGCACGTTGTTGATCCCTTCGAGACAATTCCTTCTTTCCATGAAGTTCTTGAGAGGTTCCTCTCCTTTCATGGTGTACCAGCACATGTAGTAGGTCGCTGTTGTCTTGAGAAAACAATAAGGCGTGTTATGACCATGTGAAGAAAACAACAAGCGTAAATACGTGAGAAATCACAAGCTGCGCAAACATGTCCAGTTAATGAATAAGCACTAGGAAACGGAATTTTAAAATATGGCATTACGAATAAGGAAAGGTATAATAAATATCATATATGTATACAACTGGGTGGGGGTGAGCTAAGGTGTCCAGATGTAGTTAAGATATTTGAAATAATACGAAAGTCAGACTATGGTTAGTGACATGTTGCCGACATATCAGATGTATTCTTTCTCTCCTTCTTCAGCACTCTGCACCCATGGGGTTCATTGCTGCAGATACCACCCGCCTCCACTCATCTCTCTGGTTGGCCTTTATTTAAGTCTCGATATAGTAAACATACATTAACATAATATCTGTCATGTGGCCAGAGAAAATACAGTTATTCACTTGGAGATAAAACAAATTTAACTTAGAGAACAGGTAAAAATTACCTAGCAACACTGAAAGAAATGATCAAACTGAAAAACAAATATTCAAGAATATACAGTGGTACCTTGATATACTTTTCTTTGGTACACGTTCAACTTGGTGTATATTTTGTTCAGACACGAAGACATTTGCTAACTTTACAAACTTTTTTTTTTTAAATACGACCAGCTTGCTAGAACATGTCAATCTTAGCAGATACTCGACTCGTCTCAGGAAGGTCAAGTGAGGTTCAAAGATCATTTATTTCATCTAATTGTTTTTGTATTTATGTGTTGAAATATGAGGCAGCATATAAATTATTTTACACAACCCCAACAATGTAAAATGTTGCCATTAACAATAGGATTATATTTTCATGGGAACTGAATAATTATTCTCCATTTTTTTCGTTCTCTCCTGTTTTTTCCCCTTTATTATTCATAATATGCATACTATTATATGAAAATAACATGCGTTATTGAAAGAATACAATTGCTGAAAGAAAGGTGGGTGCTTGGAATGGCCGAATGTAAGACGGGCCTGCGTACCCAATTTGTGACGCTTTGAAAATAAAGTTCCTTTGTTCGTTCTTGTGGGGAAATTCGTTTGGTGTACGTATTCTTCAAAGGAACGGATAAAGTACGCATACCGAGGTAAAACTGTAATTCACAAAGTTAAACAGGGATGGAGCCACTATTTCAAGGACAACCAGTTAAGCTGGTAAATCATACTCCCAGTTAATCACGACTATTACATTTGTAAATTATTCATTGCCTAAAATGAGTACTGAAAAAGTCCTAAGAAGTAAATGCAACTGGTGTGATATTAAACCCTTCATCCATCTATGAAAATATGAATCAAGTATCTATATTAGTTACACAACACAAGGCACCTATAGCATAGCACCTGCAAGCAAGCTGGGGTTAATATTTTGAGATCATGTATCTTTTCCATGGCACTTATGGATGTGAGGCATGGACTCTCTGTCTTTAAAGAAGAAAATCTTGTCTTTTGAATGAAAATGCTACCGATAAATTGTTAGAATACCGTGAAACAAGAAGAAGACAAACTCGACATCCCGCATTAACCAAACACCAGGAAAACTGTCGCGTTAACAGCATCTTCTCCCGAAAGCTCAGGTATTTTGGAGATCAATCGTCATGGTAGTTTCCAAATACTCCGAGATGAAGTAGAATAGGACATTAAAACTTGAAAAAAAAAAAAAAAAAAAAATGGAAAAGCTGGCGGAAATTGACAACATCACAGCTGAGATCCTTGAGGCGGGGAGGGGGAGAGTACGTCATCGATATCCTCACTGAAATCTGCAACAAAGTTTGGGAGACTGGTGATTGGCCGTTTGGACTAAATCACTTATCACTACCATACAAACAAAGCGGAATTTACAAGAATGTCAAAATGATAGAACTATAAGTCTCATCTGTCATCCCAGTAAAGTCATGCTCAAGATACTCCTAAAGAGATTAAAACCGCATTCAGAAAGGATCATAGCAGAGGAATAGACGGGTTTCCGTGCTGGAAGAAGCACTGTTGAACAGATATTTAATATACGCATATTATCTTAGCAACATCACCAGCACCAAAAACATCTATACCATGTGTTCATCGATTTCAAAAAAAAAGTCTTTGATAGAGAGCATGCAGCACTCTGGGACACTATGGACAAGTACAAGCCAAGGTCAGTAATGCTGTCAGGCTGAACGGACAAATACGAGAGCTGGTTCCGAATAACAGTAGGAGTCCGTCAGGGCTGCCTCCTCTCTCCAACACTGTTTAACATCTTTTTAGAAAGAATTATGACTGACGCCCTAGAACAACAACATGTAAAGGAAGTCGAACTATAACAAACTTAAGGTTTCTAGATGACATCGATGGGCTGGCCTGGGAAGAACAAGAATTAGTCGGCTTGTAAATCTGCTCCATGGAACATCAACCAAGTATAAGTAAAAAGTAAGTAAAGGACCCTTTTTCACGCCTTTAGGCGTATAGGGCATATAGGGCTAGACCTATAATTTATAGACCAACGGCACACGATGGGTGATGTGGTCAGCATCACGCCGGCTGCCTCTACTTCCCGGGACTGCACCCGGTACCCACTCAAGGCTGGGTCGACCTGGAAGCCAAGTTCATTTTTAAAGAAAAGTCCGGCTCTGCCAAGAAGCGAGCCCACTACCTTCCGATCAGCGGCGCGCGTCTAGCCGCTCTGCCACGGTGACTCCCCTCAACCAAGTATAGCATGGAAATAATCGCGAAAAAAAAAGAATAATGACTAATCCTTCGGCTGGCATAATTCCCCACTCTAGTTATAGGCCACATAAATTTTCTTGGCATATCATACACAGACCACATTACAAACGAAGAGGTTCACAATATAATTATACAGCACATTGGCAACTATGAACCTCTCTTAACTACAGTGAGAAGTCTAAAAATGCAATGGTATGGACATGTAATAAGATCTAACGGCCTCTCAAAAACAATTTAGTAGAGGGAAAGAGGAGAAGAGGCAGACCAAGAAAGACATGTTTACAGAACCTGAATGACTGGACAGCCCTCGGGCATGCAATCACGAAGTCCATCGCTTTTGACCGCCAAAGGCGGAGAGAGCTGATAAGACAGTGAACAGAAACTGGTGACCCAACGACACGTCGTGTTCCGGGATGATGATGAATCGTCATGGCATTTTGAAGAGAACGGCGGCGATGGAGGATGCAGATTCCCCATAGCAAGGAAGAAGCCGACCTCGGCTAATGTGAATACAGGACACTGAAAATGCATTGCCTATGAAAGCAAATAGGGCTGGAGAATTTGATCGATAGAGAGAGAAAGAGAGACTTTTAGGCATGTTGGGAAGAGAGCGACGTTCTGTAAAGAACCTGCTGATTGATAATTATCAAATGCCTGATACGGTTCTTTACTTCTCCCCACCCCCACCCCCCCCCCCCTCCACCATCAATGAACTTTTCTGGACGGATTAAAATCTCGCCAGAGAAGGGATGTGTGACCAGGGTCTCAGTTATAATGACTGTTGTCGAATTCTACAAATGTCCTTCTACGAGACTGTTGGTGAGCCACCGCAATTTCCCACAATGGACGTAGACTATGATTAACGAGCTTGTCCTAAATGGGTGTACTGCTTGCCAACCGCAAAGGAAACAAGTCACACTCACTCCTCCAGTTTCTTTTAAATCTTATAAAAGTAAAACAATGAATCTTTTCCACTCCTTTAGACGTATTAGGTATACAAGGCTAGACCTGTATTTTATAGAACAAAAGGTTTTTGGTAGGTGATGTGGACAGCATCCCGCCGGCCGCCTTTACTTTCTATACTGCACCTGGTACCCATTAAAGGCTGGGTCGACTTGGGAGTCAAAGTGTTTTTTTTTAAATATAAATATCTTTTAATTATGGACAACTCAAACCCAGGAAGTTTTACAACAGCCGCTGCAGTGACAGAAACGGTATTAGCAGCAACAGTGACTATGACATCAACAAAAGTACCAGCAAACATAACAACAGCCATCATTCTTTCCTATAGCGCCCACACAACTGTCTGTCCGTGAACCTCTTCGTCATGTGCTAATCCCATTTTTAACGTATTGTCATGTCCAAGACATCTGTTAGTTATGTTTACCTTCGCACTAAGTTAGTTGCGTATCCTTTACAGGACGTTGCAGAACCAACCCTAACAGCCCCTGGCTGTTGTGTGGTATCTCTAGGCAAGTTACATCCAGTAGTTTGCCATTGCTTCCTGGACGGTCGGCTTTCTTGATACCACTGTCGAAACCAACGTAAGGCGCATTGCCCGCAGCTGGGATCGAACCTGGCATCCCGGCATTACGAAGCGAAGTGTTCGCATCGACTTAGCCACAGAGCCGACACCTTCGCACTGGCGATTCATATAACTTGAACTATGCCTACCATTACTGTTCTTTCTAACACACAGTCTTTCGATGCAGAAGTATTTTAGCTTCCGAGACATGTATTTGAGTCGGAGATTAAAACACCAAAACTAGACTTCTGGTGGTGAAAAATTATGTGGAACAAAATATTTTAAAACTCGTATCATTCTTCTTTAAAAAAAAAAAAAAACTTACTCTCATTTGGAATCTTTCCAGGTCTGTTTTATTAAATATATCTTGCTTGATGCCTGCCAGAAATTCTATACAAGAATATACACTCCTGTCGCAGTTGCTAGAAACTTGCGGGTGTAGTCTCCGTAAACGAGGCATTGGAAAGTGCTTGTAGTAAACCTAAAGACAGTAAAATAATATTTGTAAATTATTTCTCACGGCTGACACCGCGCTGATAATGAGAAAGCTAACGGATATTCAGTTTCTTTGTGCCACTGACGTGATGCATTCTGTCTAATTCAGGTGTATACGGCAGCGTTAGCTTTTCTTGAGATTTGTCTTTCTGAAGGGGTATCAGCCTTTACAGCTAAGAACTCCAGAAATTAGGCATCTATTTATAATGCAGCTATAACTGGGATCTATTTTAAATAAATTTTATTTAAAAATTAACTTGGCTGCCAGGACGACACAACCTTTAGGTGAAGTTCAGATTCTGGGAAGTTAAGGCGAGCGGCGTGATGTTAAACTCATCACCAACAGAGTGCCGATATGTCTATAAACTATAGGTCTAGTCCATGTATACACAATACGCCTCAGGGCGAAGAAAAGGATCAAGGTCAGCATGGGCATACACAGCGCAGAGGAGGGGGAAAATAATACATGAAGACAGCGGCGTTTACCAGACAACCACGTCAAGCATGACAAGGGAAATAATGGAAACAGAGACTTTCCTCCCGATGAATAGATGAATACACCAGTAGACATGCATGGTATCTCTAAGGTTGTCATCACACTCTGAAGTTACTGTCGGGATCAGATTCCTGCGGCCGTAGACACAGAAGTAAGGGAACTGATAGATCAGCATTCAGACCTAGAAGATATCATCATCTACTCAGATTGATCCGTGAAGCGCGGATCAAGGTCAGCATGGGCATACACAGCGCAAAGGAGGGGGGAAATAATACATGAAGGCAGCGGCGCTTACCAGACAACCACGTCAAGCATAACAATGGAAATAGCCGCTGCTTCTAGAATTTTAGCATGGGTATCCGAGCAAACCGTCACACAGGCAGTAATTGTCTCAGATTCAATGAATATGCTTCAGAAGATAGCAACAGGCAATATGCGCTCTGAATGGATAAAAAGCATTCGGAAATCGCACTTAACCTCCGTAACCTGGATCTACACACCGGGTCATGGGGGCGTAAATGGAAATGAGCGAGCGGACCAACTGGCAAGCACTGCACTAATGATTGCGGGCAAAAAGCATGGAAAGAGCAGATATCGTCAACGCTAGTGGTTAATGACGAATCCCTGACACTAACACGATTGCGTGACATGGGAATTAAGCATGGTGAAGCACGACTTTGCCGTCTTCGAGGCCGAGAAAGGAGACAATCTAACCAGCTTCTCATGGGGACAATTAGTAGAAGTACTTTTGAGTGGCTGCTGCTTCGGAGGACTGAGCACGCATGGGTATGCCCAATGTGCAGTGACGTCGATTGTGATAACAAAACATAAAATAACATCTTGTAGGGAGTCGGCAGTCCGAAACCCAATTTCAAGTTGTCTCCTTCGTGCCAAAGAACTGCATGGCTGCTGGGTGAACAGTCGTTAACGATGGCAACAGGTCGTTGTAGGGGCGACGCTTGCTAGTTGATATAATGCCGTAAGTCCCATCCGCAGCTAATAGTGAGGGTACTGCTGGGGTGACCGTTTATTAACCCTCATATAATGCTTTAGGTCAAAATGGACGCTAGGCACAGTCACGTTTTTTAAGCTAGATCTGTAAAATGGATGTGCATGCAGAATTCAAGTTCTGGATCAAGACCTAAGTCCAAGTGTGGGCAAACAACCATAAATTTCCTCAGGAGTTTACAGCCGGTGAACGCTATAAAGCCTATCCCCAGAGTGATCTTTCTGCATAATTTGACATTAGGCTCTGCGCACAGTGAAGCTGGCCATTGGAAAGGCCAGATTTTCTAAGCTTGTTCTGACCAAATGTGAAAAAAATGACACATTATACAATGGCACGAATTCCAAAGAAAAAGACAATAATGTGGCATTTTTTTGGGACTGAAAGAATTAATCTTGTTTTCATTCTTCTTCTCCTTCTTCTTCTGCATTCCGAGCCGTTGAGGTTCATTACTGCAGATATCGCCAGCATCCATTCATCTCAGTGGTTGGCCTTCTCTTTCTAGATGGTGACACCAAGTGTTTATAAGTCTGTCTGGGTATATATTATATCTCCTTCGTATTCTTCGTCTGTCTTATTGTCTGCAATCATCCAGATCCCTTATGTATTTAATTTTTACTTTTCTGTCACCTGCCTCTCTCTAATATGTCACAGGAATAATTGTATACTTACATTTTTTTTTTTCAATTGTCCCAGTCATCGTAATGTAAAAATTTCCAGTTTTTTTTTTTTTTTTGAGTCTGAGTAGGACCAAGAAACAATTTGGAAAGAAAATATAGAGAAATTCTACAAAGTATCAGGTGTCTGTCGGCTCTGTGGCTAAGTCGATGCGAACGCTTTCCAATGCCGGGATGCCGGGCTCGATCCCAGCTGCGCGCCATGCGCCTTGCGTTAGTTTCGACAGTTGTATCAGGGGGCCGAACGTCCAGAAGCCATGGCAAACTACTGGACGCAAATTTGCCTAGGAAAAAAACCACACAACAGCCAGGGGCTGTTGGAGTTGGTTCTGCAACGTCCTGTAAAGAATAATGCAACACACCATCAGGTATCTATGTTAGAGGCGCCCAGAAGCGCCATAACCGTGTACCCATTCTCCCCCCCCCCCCCACCCCATCCCTTTTTTTCACAGGATACATAAATGAAGAAACGAAGGAGACGATAATTAGGTTTCTAGTCGTTCCCATGTGGGATGCAATTTTTAGTTATTTGAAGCCCCACCCTGGCTTTTGCCAGGGGCCCTAAATATAGCCGGGCCATAAATATTGGCCTAATGGCTGAAAGGGGTTTCTGGGACCTCTCCACGGGTGATCCTCATCCGCATGGTGGCTTGAGTGATGTCCTGGTGGGGTGCAACGAGAGAGAGAGAGAGAGAGAGAGAGGGGGGGGGGGGGGAAGAGAAGATAATTTGATGTCGACAGAGGTCTCCGCTAAGTATTAAAAAAAAAACGTGCCTTACTCGTTCATCAAACTTCCACATCACGTCGTTTCCTTTCCTCTTGTCTACTTCAAAGTACTTGTGACCTGCTAGCAACAAAGCAACCGTTCTGGTATTTGTTGCCAAAGGGCTCATGTTTTCCCATCCTGTCGTAGCAAATATAAAAAAAAGAGGGGGGGGGGGAGAGAGAATTGTCCAATATTATGTATGTTAGAATATTAGAAAATCGAACTGAGTCTGGTACTATGGATATACGGTAAAATATGTCATTTTTCATGGAAAAAACAATAATTAAAAAAATTTAGAGTTTCTGATGAGACAAGGAATGAAAAGAGAGTAGTAAAATAATTTAAACAAGAGAGTGGGGAAATGGTGATTTAAGCGTACTGGAGGCAAAAGTCGATGGCAGGCGAGAGAAAGACATGTATCAAATCGAGCGTTTCGTTGTTATCCTTGAATACCGAAGATTGTGGCCCAGTCGTAAAATAATTTTTTTTTTTTTAGTTGTGTCGTCTTCACCGTGGAGGTTGGCTGCAATATATTCACTACTGCTTGAGCTTTACGTGGCGAGGCCTTCGATCACTTCTACGGTGCAACTCTCGCACAGCTGTAAAATAGATAGTGAAAATAAAAATCCTATGCCGTCTCTACAATGAAGGGTGGCTACAGTGTCCATGGAAGAAGCTGCAGTATCGTAGCAGTGAGAAGTTGGCTCGTTGGCTCGCAGATCTTTAGTTCCAATCTGCAGTGAAAGAATATGAGATAAACAAATGACCTTAGCTCCCATGACGACACAGACTAAGCTGAGTACCTCACGTGACCCCTGCGCCACCGGGTGAAAGAGGGCTGTTTCTTTTCCTATTTTAACCGATA
>CAJHNH020000269.1:2718311-2757093 GCA_905116865.2 Candidula unifasciata | reverse complement strand
CTAGACACCCGGACCAGCTCACCGAGACCCGTCCCCTACGTTGTTGCGCTGCGTCCAAAGCCAGCTGGATGCCCTTTCGGCCACCTCACCAAGTTTTTTGAGTGCCCGTTTCCGTTCATTACCGCGCAATCCTAATTCTTTCACCACATTGTAGAGCGAAGTGGAAACGAGGCCTCTCGCTCCCACTTCGACGGCAAATACCCGCACTGTGTAAGCCTCGTTTCTCCTCAAACCGGCTGCTAAATCACTGTACTTTTCGAGCTTGTACAAGTGATTCTCCTCCATACGCGACTCAAACGGGACCGTCAACTCAATCAGGATGAGTTGCCGTTTTTGCGCTGAATGGAGAACGATGTCCGGTCGCAGGCCGGTTTTACGGATCAACTCGGGATACCGTTCATGTCCTGGCAGATCAACCGCCAGTAACCAGTCCCTCGCAGAGTCTAGCACAGATGGAGCGAATGCGATATTATACCGTGATGCGATGTGCAAGAGGTTTCAAGCTGTTTACAGATTTTAGCCGTTCCGAAACCTTGAGGCTCAGACACCTTGTCTCCCAGCCCCTCGATCCAACCCCCCCCCCCCCCTCCCCAACCTCAATAATTCCTCGCATATAAATTTTGCAAGGGGGCTACGTGACTTTCTAACTTTAAACGTTCCTTTCTTTAAAAAATATTTGTTTATACATTTTTATATGTATTATCATTTGTATTATTATTATTATTTTTATTATTATTATTGCAGAATTAGACAAAGTTTAATCCAAATGAACCACCCTCTCGTAAAAAAATAACATATCTGGAGGGGTAACTCTAACAAATGTTTTGTCTCAGCAATAATATTTATATCAATATCTTTCTTCTCCACAACCCCTTACCCTGCACGATATCGTTATACCCTGCACATACAGTATACATTAAAGTATCACTAAACCAAGAAATAGACATCAGGATAGGTAAGGCAGCAACAACAATGAGCAGATGGACAAAAAGAGTTTGGGAGAACAGAAAGCTCACAATTAAACAAAATCCCTTGTCTATCAGGCTTGTGTTCTCAGCACTCTGCTTTATGGCAGTGAAACTTGGTCAACCTATTTGCACCAGGAGAGACGGCTTAACAGCTTTCACATGCGATGCCTAAGAAGAATCCTTCGCATTAACTGGCAGGACAAAATCACAAACATTGAGGTACTGGAAAGAGCAGGTACTACAACAGTCTTTTCCATGCTCAGTCTACGAAGGCTCAGGTGGCTGGGTGACACCTGGAGAATGGATGATGGCAGAGTCCCTAAGGACATTCCTTTACGGTGAATTAAAGACAGGAAGAAGATGTCGAGACCGACCTCTACTACGTTATAAAGATGTGTGCAAGCGGGACATGAATGATACAGGTATTTAGCCGGATTCGTGGCAACAAAATGCTATGGAACGTGTTGTGTGGAAAGGGCATATCAGGAAGGGAATGAGACTGCAGGAAGAAATGATTGCAGAAAGGATGAGAGCTGGGCGTCTGAAAAGAAACGGATTAAACACAAATGTTGTTAACAATGGTCCTGAAATCCTATGCTATCATTGTGGAAGACTTTTCTTGACACAGGCGGGTCTTGCTAGTCACACTCGCCATCGCCATGGGCTGTGAGTCTCGTGCCTTCTCATAGCGCAGTATAACACTATTGTCTGGAAAGACGGAAAGGTGCCATTGAACAGTATATATTAAACACACTAAATAGTGCATAAACTGGAACCTGTACGATAAGGCAATCTGTCTCTTCTCATAAATATGTAAATCGCTTGGGACAGAAACCTTCTCCAACATACACATGAAAATAGGTTTGAGACCACTATTTTAAACACATCATATTTTGAGATACACTTTCTGTTTTCAGTTAGATGCCACGAGTGGTAAATTTACTATTTCCTCCATAACTTTATTTCTTTTAGATGACACAATAGATGCCTCTTTGGCGATTTCCAATTCCTTTTTTTTAAAAAATATGCTGTGGGTGTTCGGTTTAGTGTGTTTTTGGACTGACTGACTATCACGGACCCGTGCAACTAGCTAGATACCATCATAGTGGATCAAAGGTCTGTGTCAGTGAGCCTCATCTGAATGTTGGCACTTTGTGTCACCGGGTGTTTGTCGCTCGGTGTAATGTCATGATGGGATTGAACGTCAATCAATCAGTCATTTTATCTACTGTAATATTTACAATTTTTCGATATGTGACTCAAATTATTGTCATTTAGCTTTCCTTAAACTAATCCTTTAAAAGGTTTTTTTATTTTTTATTTTATATATATTTAATCTTTTAATGTAGTTCTCTAGAGATACCTAGTAGTTAACGACGAACTAGTATACATAGCCCCTGTTTATTGGTAGTGAATGTGTTTCGGCTTAATAAAACCGTTACATTACTACTGACTCACCATTAACAGCTTGAAAAATATATAAGAAAACGAATATAATTTTAACGGCCATCATAGAACGGTGGTGTGCTTTCTTGAAATTGCCTCGTTATGATTGTTATAAAATGTACATTTTTTTCTATGACGCAAATTCTATTATTAATGCAAAGTGGCTTTTTAATGAAAACATTCACGCCGATCCTGAAGAAGTACATCCTTAACTGAACGAAATACTTTTCGCAGACGACCAAAGCATAATACATGAAAACGAAAAAGAACTTCAAATCCACGTAAATGCGCTACACACAGTCTGCAACGAATATAACATGAAGATCAGCATCACCAAAACAGAAATTCTGAAAATAAGTAGAACACCTAATATACTAACTATTCAAGTTAACAACGAACAACTCAAACAAGTGCAGCAATTGAAATATTTGGGGAGCATCTTCACAGATGATGGAAGAATTGATAGGGAACTTGAGGCAAGATGTCAAAAGGCGAACGCAGTAACTTACCAACTCTCCCCACTGCTAAAACACCCAAGCATCACTATGGCACTAAAACGACAACTGATAAATTGCATGTTTATACCAACCCTCTGCTACCAATGCCAAACCTGGTCCCTAACAAGAGCACAGGAGAAAAAGATCACGACGTGCGAAATGAGATGCTTACGTAAGGCTGCCAATGTCACAAGGAGAGAGTTCATAACGAGAACATTAGAGCAATTGTAGGAACCACACCATGCATGCAATACATAAAGAAACAACAAATAGAGTGGTTTGGCCACTTGATGCGAATGCAAACCGACCAACTGCCTCTACGAGCATACAACGAACAGCACTACTGCCCTAGAGCAAGAGGCAGACCGAGAGTACGATGGATAGACAATATATCAGAGATCCTGAGGCAATACGGACTAACAACAACACGTGCAACACACCTGGCCCAGGATAGAAAACTGCGACTCCCCACTACGCTGTGAGGCAATTGTGGACAAGACAAGACAAGACAAGACAAGTGGCTTTTAGACAGCGGTGCAAGCGTCGCATCACAGAAGCGATTGTTGACTGATCTGTAATATTCCCAGGTTCTTTTCCGCATTGTCAACCTATTTCGAGGGTTGCGAGATAGGGTAGGGAATTCTAGTGAGTCCTCGGACTGTGTAGACTTACGACAAGAGACAGGGCGTGCTGGAGATCCATAGCAGCCAAGAAATGAACAGAGGGTTTGAACAACTTTTTTTTTCTGCAGGGGAAAACAGGCGAACCTTCAATTGGGGTGCAACTGACACCATCAGTATGGGATATCTTTGTTGGTTAAAGGAGTAGAACGTATGGGAATATCCCTAATGAAGAGGTGTGAATTCTCTAATCATTCTGTAACAGGCTGGTAGGAGTAGGTTGCTAACCTTTTTTTTTTTTTTTTAGTAATTTGGGTTTTTTCCTTCACATGCGAACGAAAACGTTTGCATATCGGAACTGCATGAAGTGCCTAGCGAGTCACCATTGTTCCTGAAGGTTTAAAAGGGACTTAACTCTTTGGTTTTGAGGCGGTGTGACGAGAGAAATGTAATCCTGACCTTTCGTTGCGAAACCGTAGAGGGTTATAGCACAACGTGGGTTTGGGGACTAAGTCGAGATATAAACTGGCTCACTGGTTTTGTGTTGTGGCGGTACGTTCAGTAGATTGATTGTGTTATATCTAGATTTTCATGTGCATCGCCGGGGATTCTGATCGTAGATTGTTGAAGGCGAACTCTCATTTTTTTTTTTTTTTAGCTAGAATAATGAGTACATGTTCTGTTCGAACACATTGTTGATTGTACATGTATTGTAAAATACAATGTATGCTCCCAGCGACTAATTCTGCAGGCTGAGCTTTGGTTCCCAGTGATGAATTCTCCAGGTCAAGCCTCAGCTCCTATTGACGAATTCTCAAGGCCAGGCTTCGGCTCCCATTGTCGCGTGTGATATATATATTGTAACTGATTCAGAAAGCATGCTGAGCAAGATCAGAACAGGTATGCTTCGTGCAGAGTGGCAAGCTTCGCCTCGGAGGACACGGGTGATGAGTATTGTTTGGTTGTTTTTTTTACCGGGGCACGCGGGTGTGTTGGGAAATGAACACGCGGACAGACTGGCTGGCTCTGCACAACTTGGTGGAATACTGATACATGATAAGGCAGACGTAGTTAGTGCCTTGTGGGAGAGCGCATACAGTTCGGAGGAGCAGATGGATCACCACAGTCTGGTGAGATTGATGCAGCGGGGAGTGACGAGAGGTTCTGGCAAATGCTCGAGGCTCAGAGGCAAGGCAAGACGGACGTTTAATCAGAATGCTACTGGCACCATTAGTATCGGAACTCTTCGCTGGCTGCTGAAGATGGGGACAGAGCGCTTATGGGAATACCCCGAGTGCTGTGATGTCAGTTCTTGAACCAAATCATATCAAATCGCGTTATATGCGAAGCACGCTAGTTTTGTATTCAGAAAAAGAAAACAGATGTTGAATGTGATTATTATATTCCATTTGTTTGATTGAGAATACGTCTTGTAGTTCGTGCACGTGGTATGTGTAGTTATATGTTGTAGCTGTTGTAGCAGAGTCCGCACCCCAACCCCTTTCCGCACCCCGACCCTCTTTTTATTAGTATTGTGCTCTTTGCACGGTATGACCCTTGTGGCTTTCACCCTTATGGTAAAACTTTTCATTAGTCCATACTCTTGTTTCCCACGTACTATGATTCGCATGATCTGACATGTGACTCTCCCCGTCCAAGTTCCAAACTCATTAATCAAAATTTTATAGACCCGGCCAGATCAGGTGATGCCAGTAGCTGCAAAACAAGGAGGGGTAGGAGTCCCCTAGTGGCCCCTTTATAAGCGATTGCCCGGGATCTTCGGCAGCGCTTAGCTCAGATAGATAGACAGACAGACCAGAGGAGCGCTTAGCTCAGATAGATAGACAGACAGACCAGAGAAGCGCTTAGCTCAGATAGATAGACAGACAGACCAGAGGAGCGGTTTGCTCAGATAGATAGACAGATAGATAGACTTAGATTCAGGGATTGGAGCTCACAGACTCAGGCAGACGCACTCACAGTCAGGACATACGAACACGAGACGAACAAACGGAGATAGACTGAGGCAGTAGAAAGAGGACAGCAGAAGACAGCAAAGAACAGATGAGGGACAGGCTAGAGACAGAGTCAGGAGAACAGAAGACAAGCACCGGCTAATTAAGCAGGGAAGAGAGCACAGATAAGTAGATAGACAGTATTACTTAATGAACTTTTTAGCCCAACCTGCACTAGTAGCCCGGTGGCAGTTAGATAAACTACTATTGATTTATAAAGTGATGATACATTAAGAACACAACGCGATTCTATGAGTACTTAGATGATTTGGTATTTGTCAGAGTCATAATGAATTGTGTTAGCTTACGTATTAAAAGAGAATTTTAGAAGAAAGAAAACTGTTGTATTCAGACCCTTTGTTGTACAAACACTTTGCACGTGAGAGGCATGCAGATAGTAAAACAACATCAACTTCAACATAACGCCACCACTATCGTCACGACCATCTTTCTCCTCGTCTGTCAACAATCACCCGCCACCCTTGACACAATTCATAAAGGACCTGGGTTACAACTTTACAGAAGACTGTGTCACACTGTTGTTGTGTAATCTACTATTCACATATTCATCGCCTGAGCCATGGGTAATCTTTCATGGTTCCTGCACCTGAAGAACAACCCTTGTCTTTCCTATACTTGTCCTGTTTTTGCAGTTCAGCGGGGAACTACCTGTTGCCCTAAGCATATTTCTTTCCAGGTCTCCCTCCTTGTTGTCATTGGTTTCGCTTCTCGCTAGTTCAATTCATATTGCTATATGAGTCATCATTCCTGGAAGATCTTTTCTTGTCGATAACCTCCGAGACAGATAACAAACTTGCTAGTGTTATCACTAATGAATCAGTTCTGAGTTTATAAAAGATACGGCTGTAGAACACATCATCATCATCATCATGCCTTGCCGACTGGCGTGGGCGATCATGCCTCTCCATAATCTGCGATCTGCTGCAGCATGTATCAGTTCGTGTGCCGACACTCCTCCATGGCATGCAACAAGACTTTCAAGCATCTTCTCTCATTGTCTTCCGCTATCCCTCCTTTCACAGATCTTTCCTGTGGTCACAACATGTTCTATTTTCACTCTTCTCATAACATGGCCGAAAAATGATGACTGTCTCCTTCTGATGTCTGTGATAAGTTGCCTTCGGGCTCTCGCCTCTTTCAAAACCGTTTGGTTGCTCTTTTTAGCTGTCCAAGGTATTCTAAGCATTCTTCTGTAATGAAACACACACAACATCTAACAAAGGATATATTCCCCATTTACACAGATAGGTCCACAGAAAAAGATAACAAGCTAGGAATATGATTATACATTTCACAATTGAAACTGAAGGGAAACTGCAATATATCTCATAATCTATCCATTTTCACTGCAGAAATGATTGCTGTACTCTTAAAATGGTATATGACAACCCTCTTAATCATGTGACAGTTTTAACGGAACATTATCAACAGTTCAGACTTTACAAAATTCAAAAATATGTAGCCGACAAGCCTTAATAAAAGAGATATCACTGGACACTACATATACAAGAGGTTGCTCATTGCTAGATGTATGGATACATGCTCATGTTGGAATACATGGTAATGAAATTGCAGATATGAAAGAAAAAAAAAAAAAAAAAGCTAAATTAAAAAAAAAAAAAAATACTATTAATATAAATATGAGCAGAGGGGATATCAAAACACAAATTAAAACATGTATATCTGAGGACTATATTTTGGTCATATCAAGCGCCACGACGGATTGGAAAAAATATAGCAGAAGGCATGATACCAGAAAGGAGGGGCAGGTGCCGATCGACACGAAGATGGACACAGGATATAAGTGACTCCTTGAGTATGAAAGTACATGAGGCGGGAGAACTGGCGAGAGACCGAGTTTCTTTCAGGCAGACTGTGATAAGAGCGACGTTCTGCAAAGGACCTGCTACATGATGATGATGATGATGATCTGAGGAATGGTCTTTATACTGGAAACAAGGCCTAAAGGGTATATATTCATATAAGTTGTTAAAGGCTTCTAAAAGACAAATTCAGACAACGGATGAATTTAAAATACCATGCGATCGAAGACTGCTTAAACTACAACTTGGAGGGGTGCTTTACTGTACAGGAAGAGACGTGTAATCTGTGCCAGAAATACAATAATATAGAGTACTACTTGCTGGAGTTTAGGAAATCTGAAAACCATAGAAACCCAGTAAATGACTTTATGAATCTCTGTAAATTACCTATGACGATTAGAAACTTGTTGCACATAAACAGCCCTAGAGACCTGTGTGGCAAGGTCGAGCAATTTATTACTAGATCTCAAATTCATAGATAGAAGGGTGAATAATGACCATGTCATCTTTGAAGAAGTTGGGGGGGGGGGGGGGCTGCGTGGTCTCGAGGCATGGCGTCTGCCTCGAGCGCTGGAGGCCCCGGGTTTAAAATCCGGTGAAGGCTGGGATTTTTTCACGCGGACTTCTAGTAATTTCCCCTGGTCTCTGGGTAGTATGATCGGACGCCCGTGTGTATTGTTCCGCACGTAGAAAATCCCTTGGCAGTTAGAAATAAAAAAAAGTAGAATAGTGGCGCTGCCCATGCACAATTTGAAGTTGAAAATCTACCAAAAGTATTTCAGAATTTTCGCCGGTGCTGTAAGCTCCCACAGACAGTCCTAGTTGTTGGAACATTGGCTTTGTTGTGCCAGGACCTAAGTTTTTCATGTAAATCCGTTTTACTGACTTATTTGAGTGCAGTTTGGTTGTTCCTTGCTACTCAGGCAGATGTACTCTTGCTTCGAAGGAAGATCCCTCCCAATTAGTCTACTCATACGACATGCTTTTTGGGAAGGCAAAGGATATAGTCTTGTTTTCCCCACATTAGGGCTCAGGGACCCACTCTAGGAATGCCCTATTATACAATGATAAGGATAACCACAAACACCACACAAACAGACTCAACAACTGTTGCAAGAAATATAATATGAAAGTAAATTACATCACAGTTGAAAAACAGATATTGAAACAAACCAAGGAGTTATAATACCCAGGCAGTGTAGTCACTGAAGGTGGAGGATTGAATAAAAAGAAAACAACATAGAAAGCCAACAACATAAATTACCAAACAGTGCCACTTTTGAGGCATCAAAATGTCAGCATGCACACTAAAAGCAGCTGACAAATGCGCTGTTCCTACTAATTTTGTGCTATTAATACCAGATATGGACAGCATGTAGTAAATATAACATGAAGATCAATGTAAACAAAACCGAAACAATGCAAGTTAGTAGAACCCCTGCCCCACTACACATACAGCTGAATGGTTCTGTCCTGAATCAAGTTAGGGAGTTAAAATATCTAGGAAGTACGATCACAGAAGATGGTAGAATTGACAGAGAAATAGAAACCAGATGTCAGAAAGCAAGTGCACTTATACTGTCACCATTATTAAGACATCCAAGCATAACTATGAATGCAAAGAGACAGATTATTAATAGAATATTCATTCCAACATTAAGCTACCAGTGCCAAACATGGACACTATATACAGCCCATATACGCAAAATCACCACCTGCGAGATGAGGTGGCTGAGAAAAGCAGCCAACCTAACCATACGAGATCGAGTGAATAATGAAACTATCAGGCAAATTGTGGGAACGACACCTTGTACTAGATTCATCGAGAAACAGCAGATCAAGTGGTTTGGCCATCTCGTTAGAATGCAGCAAGATCAAATACCATCACAAGCACTACATCACAGAAGATCAACTACAAGAGCAAGAGGACGGCCGCGGAAAATATGGATCGACAACATTAAAGACACTCTACGCCTTCACGGCATGACAATAGCCTGTGGCAGCCAACGTGCACTGGATCGCAAATTATTCCTCCCCATGACGCTTAACCGCAGAAGCGGTTTATGATGATGATGATGGACAGTCCTATATAAACACAAACGCAAAATTAAAATGTGGAACATGTGAAATGTTTAATGTTTAATTAAGATTCGATACCACATCACTCATGACACTCCCATAATGCTACGTCCCCATCTTCAGCAGCAAGTGCAGAGTTCCAGTTCCGATGGTACCAGTAGCAGTCTGACTCTATATCCGTCTCACATTTTCTTTAGGTGTCGATCATCGGACAGATCCCCTGGTCACTTCTCGCAGCACCTTTTTCCTCCGACTGTGATAATCCTTCTGTTTACCGCCGCACTGTTCACTCACCCCCAAAGGACTCATACAACATCTAGCTTGTCATGCATCAGTTCACCACCAAGTTGGGCAGAACCAGTCAGTCTATCTGCCTTTTCATTTCCTAATACATCCACATGGCCTGGAGAAAATAACTAAAGGACGCTAACTACCGGGACCTCTGAAGCGGTGATTGCCACTCTTCATGCTGCATACCGTTTCCACCATAATTAACATGCTATGTGAGTCGGTTACAATTACGAAATGTGTGTACAGCTGATTCTCAAGCTAACGAAAAAGCCATATTTTGTTCCACTAAGTGAGGTCCATTCGCTTTTACCAAGAGCACCTATGAACTTTGTCTGCCTCTCAATACAGAACCATTTACATAGATAATCCCATCATCTGGGCATACGTCATTTGTTGAACTGACTCTGCAGCGCCCGCTCTTTAGTCCCTAAAAAACAATTTAGAATAGATATATAAGAAATGAATCGGCGAAAACAAGAAGAGACAGAGTCACCAATGAAGAACTAAGGACAATCGTAGACACAGTATCAGGGGATGATTTCATAGAACATCAAAGAATCAAATGGTATGGTCATAGCGTACTACACGAGAACAACAGGCGACAGGAAAAGAGGCCGACCAAGAAAGACATGGGTGGAGTGAGTAAAAAGACGCTACAGTATGAGATAACCACAAGCTAAGCAACTTGCAAAAGACAGGAAACTATAAATACAACTCCTCTCTAAGACGCTTCAACTATTAGGTATAAGCAGTAGGACATAATAAGAGGATTGAAGCTGTTTCTATCAGCCAGAGTTTACAGCTGGTGAACGCGAAGAAGAAGAAGACTAGCCAACACTATAGCACTGGACAACGGTCAAAATATAGAAGTCAAAGACGCACACTACACCGGTGGTGTATTTGAATGTCAACCTCTGAATGTACCTGTCCTCTTACCTGTGCTTTGACCTAGATTACCCGAACGCACAGGTGACGAAAAAACATGTTCAGTCAAAATGGCCGATGACAAAGTTGACTTCCTGTGCATTTCCTGGTGTTGAAAACTGTTATAATTCATCATGGACAAATGTCGATAGTCTCCAGAACAGGTAAATAATTACAATAATTTGATGGCGAGTTTATGAACTGTCTAGATACTTTACTGACTTAAGAAATAGTTTTTTACAAACTGCTTTAGAGGACATTTACATGATGATGATGTTATGTAAGAAGAAATAAAAATGTTGCTCCCTCGTTCAACTTCAACGCCTGTTGAGGCTGTTGTTACTGTTGACTCAACTGCCAGTATCAATTATTCAGTATCTTCTGCGAATGAATGGCTTCCAGTGCAGGATGTCTTGCCCTACAAGCAGTTAAAACGCATCTTAAATATCTTAACAGTTAACAATTAAATATCTTAACAAACAGCAGGATAGTCAGGAATTACTATTATGTCTGTACACATAGTAAGTTAGTTGCAGACTATAGATTATAGTATAATAATATTAATAAATAATTATGGCTTATATTCTTCTTCGCCAGAAAGTTTTAGTTGTTCGTCCAACTTTGGACATCAGTTTTGTTCCAGAACCTGAGTGTTGCATGTACATCCATTTAACAGATCTGACTTATTTGTATTTTGTATACCACCAATTGTTGGTTCCTTGCCTCTCAAGCAGATGCACTACGACTTTGAAGGAAAATTGGCTTATGAAACTAAACAAGAAAGCTAACTTTGTGAACAAATGTCTGGAAGAAGTCTGAAGTGTCATTTGACTAATGCAAATATCACATTCCAATGTTTTAAAACAGTCGCAGTCAGATAAACAGTGTCTTCTTCGCCTTATTTAGACCTGTTCTGCCTTTCAGTGGCAGGTTTTTACGAGGCGTCAGGTGAGAGCCTTGGTATCTGTTGCATAAATGCTTGCATGGTCAAACTCTAGGGCTTCTTCCATTGTTAGCACAGTGTAACAGACAATTAAAAGAAATAGCATAACAACATACTTTTCTTGACATTTGTTTAAAATGAATAATTTATAAAAATATTCACATTCTTTTGTACTTTTCTCATTGTTCTACAGTTTAACAATGGAGAACTTTCCTTCAGCGCTTGTCATTGCAAGTTATGATTCTGTGTGTGACAACAATAATGTATTATATCGCTTAGTCCGACCCCTTCCTGGAGGTATTGGGGTTCAGTCGACAGACAGATTAGTCAACGTTGTCCCATTTAGAAGGTAACATTTTCTTTACACATTTTACTGAAGAGTATTTATGACATTGCAAAAGTGTATAATTAAAGCAGAGTTCTGTATTTCCATAAATATATGTGTTTAAATTTTAAGTAAGTGACAGTAGTCCATTAACTAACTGAAAGAAGTGAAGGATATGATGAGCCAACCATTAACTAACTGAAAGAAGTGAAGGATATGAAAAGCCAACCATTAACTAACTGAAAGAAGTGAGGGATATGATGTGCCAACCATTAACTAACTGAAAGAAGTGAGGGATATGATGTGCCAACCATTAACCACACAAAATAGTAAAAACAGTACAAAGACTAAAAAGCTTAGTGAAGGGGATGAGAAAGACATGCACACATACAACTGAACATTTATACCAAAATATTTATGAACAGAGTACTAAATCCAACACAAACTATGACTAAACGATTCAACGGACAAGACAACAGAGCTGGTAAACAGCCAAGGAATGGTTGTTTGAGTGTTCTAGTGAGTTTATGCTACACTTAGTACTTGTTATCAGCTCAGTTGCAGTGGGTTTTATCCCATATGGCTTAGCCTGTCTCCACATAGTGAATATCCTACATTGTTTTTTGCACAAAGCACAAAACTCTCTAGCTCTGGTGACAACCTCCATGTACCCCTGAAACACCTGCAGTAACAAACCAAGTATGAAACTGAACTCACAACTTTCAGAGCATGTGATAAATGGCTTAATTACTTCATCATGGAGACTCTAATTATGACTATTTTCTTTTAGAAACTAATATGAAATTAAAAGGGACCTTTTTTAGTCGGGCATCAGGCACATCATACTAAAATCATATTTTAGTAGACCAGTCAGCACTCGTTGGGTGTTGTGGTCAACATCACACCAACCACCTTTACTTCCCAGAACATTTCCTGATAAACATTTTGTGTACAGATTATGTCAGTTTTGAAAAACCTTTTACTCAGTGAGGATTTGAACTCAGAACCTTCGAGCTGGCAGGTAAGATTCTAGCCACTATGTTACCACAGCTCTTGAAGATAAATAAATTGAAAAACAAATCGACCACAGATTTGTCAGGGTTACATTTTGACTTGTGCCAGATTTCCTCTTTTTTTTTTTTTAAGTAGAGGAACCAATAATGAACCAGAAAAATACTGATAAAATGTTTTTTCTGATAATAGCTCAGACAGATTACATGTAAGCTTGTCTGTTCTACATATGTGTAAATAAGGTTTGTGTTTAAAGGGTTAGATAATTGTTATTAAATATTGTGGGCATATATTTGTAATTAATATTATGTGTCTTTCACAACTTGATTCTGAATTTTACAAAGGAACAATGGAATTGAGAAACTGGTCGTAGCACAATACCTACTTGACCACTTCTTGTGTGTTTTTGTGTAAATGACAATAGTATGGTCTTCTGCCATAATGGCATATAAATAGAGTTAAGTTAGTTTACAGGTCATCGAAAGCCAACCCCAGCAATTTGTGGCTGTTTGTGGTTTTACTTGGCAGTTATACATTCATTAGATTACCACTGCTCTTTGAACAGTCTATGCTTATGCAGTTGTCAAAATCAGTGCAACTTGGTCTGCGGCAAAATTGTCCACAGTTGAATCAAACCCACCGTATCAGAATTTAAAACTGTTTATAATACCTCGGTCATAGTTGCCGACTTCATTATTAAAAGAATTAGTGAAATGATGGCTTCACTTAACAAATACATTTTCTTGCATTTTGTTTTTAGAAAATATACATTTGAGAAAAAACAACAGTTGGAAGATTTTGGACAGCAGATGCTGAGACGACCATTAGTTCTGCAACCAATTCTTCATTTTGGCAGAGGACTGGGTTATAATTGTGCTGTTTGCTATCAAGATGGTGAGTTAAGCAAAAGTTATGTGATACTATGTTCATTAACTATTTGATTACTAAGAAATACATCATAGTTATCAGTTTCCACTTTTGCCACAAAGCATTGTAGAGTGAAACAGTTTTTAATTCATAGCTTGAGGGGATAGCTATTATCTTTCCGTGTCGATGCAGGAGTTTTTTAACATATCAGTCTATGTTCTCCTAGAGCAGTGGTCCTCAACCTTTTTCACGCCTTCCTTAAGACCCCCACGCCATCTTGAGGATATGGCAAGACCCCCACGCCACCTTGAGTTTATGGCAAGACCCGCACGCCCGCTGGAGTATATGGTAAGACCCCCACTCTTTCCTTCAGTATATTGCAAGACCACTTCCCCCCCCCCCCCCCCCACCTCCCTTTCCTATCCCAACATAAAATGTGACTATAAAGAAAATGGATCCTGTAACAAGAGAAACAGAAACTACTGAGATAACATTTTGGTCGGAATGTGTTCCTAATCTATATTCAAGAGAATGTGTTATCCAGTTAATTAGATTTTCAATGGTATATGTACAAACTGCTAATAAATAATGATGAAGACACATGTAACAGCTGGAAGGAATACTTTTCTGAACTGTTAAATTGTGAGACTCTAATAAATACCCACAGGAGGAGATACTAACATGTGAACCAAATATTGAACAGCCTGATTTTGAAGAAGTATTGTATGTCACAACACGGCTTAAAAACAATAAAGCAACTGGTGCTGATGGAATTGCTGCTGAACTTATAAATAATATATGAGTTAATAAAACTAGTTTGGAAGATAGAGAAATTACCCCATGAATGGAAAATGTCATTATTAATACCCATTTTTAAGAAAGAAGACAAGTATAAATGTGAAAATTATAGAGGAATATCATTATTATCTACAACCTTTAAAATACTATCGGCAGTACTGCTAAAGAGGCTAAAACCATATGCCGAAGACATACTAGGAGATTACCAAGCGAGTTTCCGACAGAACATATCAACAATAGATAAGATTGATTTTTTTCGGCAAATAGTTGAGCAAAACTGGGAATGTAAAAGATATGTACATAATGTTGTTGTGGATTTTAAAAAGGCGTATGATATATGATAATGTTCATAGAAACAGTTTATGGAATGCTATGAGGGAGTTTGGAATACCAAAGAAGTTAATTACCATGACTAAACTATGTATGAAAGACACTTATAATATAGTAACATATAAAGGCAGAAAGTCGGACCCTTTTCAAATAACATCTGGTTTAAAACAAGGTGATGCTCTGTACCCAATTCTTTTCAACATGGCCCTGGAGAAAATTATAAAGAAATTGAAACAAAAGTGTACTTTAGGAGAATCTACGAGAATACTTGGTTATGCAGATGACATTGATATTGTGGGAGAAAATAAACTAGAGACTGTTAAAAACACTGACTCTCTTAAAAGAAGCAGCTCACAAAATAGGACTAGTTGTCAGTCAAGATAAGACAGAATACTTGATAATAACTAGACAGGAAAAGGATATAAACTCCGGCCACATTCAAGTGGATAATATGAAAACCAAAAGAAAGGAAACTGGTAAGTATTTGGGTGCTAATTTCAACATCTGCTAAAGTCAAAATCTCTGTCTCGCAACACCAAAATTAAATGTATAAGCGATGATAAGACCAATCATTTTATATGGCTCTGAAGCTTGGAGCACAACTAAAAGAGATGAGGCCTCATTACAGATTTTCGAAAATAAAGTATTACAACAAATCTTTAAACCCATCAAAAATGCAAAGAGCGGGAATGGAGAGTGAGAAGCAAAAATTGAATTCAAAATCTGTTTAAATCACCATTCATCACTGGTATCATGAGATTTAATAGACTGAAATAGCTTGGGCATATTGAGAGAATGTTAAATGACAGAGAGGTAAAAACTGTATACACAAGGGAGCTGAATAGTCTTAGACCACGAGGCAGACCAAGAAGACAATGGAGAGATAATATCCAGACAGACCTACACACACTTGATGTCACTAACTGGAAAGAAAAGGCCAGCCAGAGTTGAGTGGAAGCGGGCGATATCTGCAGCAATGAACCTCAAGGGCTCGGAATTCTGAAGAAAAAGACAAATAGCTCATGAAAACAAACATGTCCTCGTCATTTTGTTTATTTAAAAAAAAAAAAAATATATATATATATATATATATATATATATATATATATATATATATATATATATATATATATATATATATATATATATATATATATATATATATATATATATATCATAAAAATAAAACAAAATGTAAGTGTTCGTCAAACAGATTGTTACCCATGCAAATACACTCATTTTCAAAATTGCTTTATACCCCCTTAATACCTTTTCGCACCCCTCAGGTTGGAGACCATTATTCTAGAGCAACCTCTTGCTTTCACATTATATCTTTTAATGAGTAGCATCTGTGTTGGTAGTTGTTTTGGCTGCAAGATGACCAAACCATTACAACAACCATTAATAATAGCCACAGCCACTCTAGATCTACCACATCACAGTGGGTGACTGCTACAACCTCTGCTGCAAGCTCTCATGACATACTATATCACTGGGTGACAGCTGCAACAAAATATCTTACAGTATGGGAGAAGGGGGAAGGCTGCAAAAGAATAGATTAGGAAGCAGGCTATTGAGGCCTATCAGTGGTCAGGAATTTATACTTGATGTTGATTTAATTTTATGTCTAAACATTATAGCAAGATTGAAGTACTTGTGTTCTAGAAGTTGTTACTAGTGTACATTTTTTATTTTCTTCATATATTCAGAGCTCTGGCTTGTGATGGTTAACCAAACACATCCTAAAATTTTAAGCCGTCTGCAGATGGGACTGGATTCTGCCAAAGCTGCTTTAGCCAGAGGACAGCCCTTTGAAATAAGGGTATGAAATCTTAAATTGCTAAACATAAAGCAAGATCGGTGTTTATAACATTATATATGTTGAAGTATAAGGATCCCATTAAATGCATCCGAATGAATCATTTTCATTCTGCCCCCACTTATTTTCTGTTGGTTCAGTCAGTCAGGTACCGTCTCAACCAGGAAGTTGGGTTGCAGTGGATCTACAAAACTTTCTGTCTGTTGTTTTGGTAGTAGACTTTTTCAGCCTGCTGGACCTCCATCTGTTGATGTTGTCCTCAAAGTTGTATCATTGTCTACCTCTTGCCTTCATGTTTTTCCATTAGTCTGGTTTTCAAAAGAGTTGTCTTTTAATGTGGCTGAAATATCTCAGTTGTCTCTTTTTTATTTATTCCAGTAACTCTTTTCATTTGCAGTCTCCCGGAACCTCTGTATTTGATTGTTTTTACCCCCATAAAATGCAACTCATTCTTCTATATAGCCACCTATCCTGAAACTCAGTTCAGTTTTCTAGTTGCTTGTTCATTGTTCAGGTTTCTGCATCATACAGCAGGGTTAAGTATGCATAACATTTGATAACTCTGATTATCTATTGGTTAAGAGTTAATTTTTATTTATAATTAGTGAATTTTGGCCATATTAGCAGAGAACAGTTAAACATGCATCAGCTGGAAAGACTTATAGAAAATAACAGTAGACAATTATTGATGCCTATTGTCATGATACATAAAGATGTCAGCACACAGTAGATTGTAAAATCTGGAGAAGCATGATCATTTAGTTGGCAAAGTACTTGATGCTGACAAGAGGAACAGTAACAATTTCTGAGGTGAAAACCTGAAACAAAGAAGAATTCCATTATGAAAAAAGGGAAAAGTGAAAGAGCAGGTTCAATTCCTGATAGTGGCTGGGATTTTCTCATGTGGATTTGTACTTCAGGTAATTTTCCCTGGTCTCTGGGTAGTGAGATTGGACGCCCGTGTGCATTGTTGCACACGATAAATATCCCTTGGCAGTTGGAAATTGAAAAGAATAGCCTGAAAGCACTGCCTGGACAAATTTAAAAGTTAAAAATCTACCCAAAGTATTTCAGAAACCTCGCCGGTGCTACAGAGCATGTGCACTGCACTGAGCTTCTTCTGACTGAGACTTGAGTTTGAAAAAGAACAGAGCGCTTATAGGTTGCTACCCGTGTGCCATGATGTTGATTCGTTGTTCAAACCAAACAAAACAGTTGTTCAGACTGAAAGAAAATAAATGAAATTGGGTTGTTTGTAAACTATGGCGTGGTTAACTTTTAGGTATTTCAGTGTTTGTTCTTTTCAAATGATCATTTCAATTGTCTTGTTAAAGCTATTTATGTTTTTAATTCATTAAAGATTTTTTCTTAAATGTTCATTATATATGCAGACTAAATCGTTTTAAAACAAGGCACAGTAGTTTACTGATCAGAATGCTTGCTTAGACATGGGTTAGGCTTAGTACCGGCAGTGACTGTTTAAACAACCTGTATAGTGCCAAAAAGAAATGTTTAGTGGCCTCATTCATGAATATTCAGTTTGGTATAGCAATGCATTCTGCCATTGTTATTTATTGTTTAAGATATTACTGTTTACATATTTAAACTAATAAAGTGAGAATTTGTTGTACTTTATTTATAAAATAGTTGATTTTTTGTTTTGTTTTAAATTAGTTCCGATTTGGGAAGTTGATCCAAAGAGTTTACACAGAACATCTGGCTCAGAAAGAAAAAGGCGAGGCACAGAATTCAGGCAGTGCATGTTTAACCTACTTCCGATATGCAGAATGGGAACACTGTGACCTGAATCTTCGATACCATGGCTATGGAGCAAACATTAACAGATCTTCTGCTTTTCATTCCCTTCCGGTAATATTTACTGCACATTTTACACTGAGACATTAATTGCACTTCTCGTACTGTTAGAAATATTTTTCCAGAAAAGTTGAGCTGAGTTGAGTCAAGAATTGACATTACAGCACTTGGGGCATTCCCATGCTTGCTCCATCATCATCTTCAGCAGCCAGCGCAGCGTTCCAATACTGATAATACTGGTCACAATCTGGTTATATGTCTTTTTTGCCTTTTCTCTGAGTGTAGTGAGTTGGTCAGACCCTCTAGTTACACCCAGGTGCCTCATTCTCTCCAGACCATAATAATCTTGTTTCTCTACTGATTCTGTTGCTTGTTCTCAAAGAGCCTTGACAACATCCGCCTTGTCATGCACCACCCAGTGGTGCAGATCCAGCCAATCTGTTCTGCTCGAAGCATCCCTGTCTTCACCTTTCTCAGCATGCTTCTAGAGACTGTTACAGTTATGACATGTGTATACATCTTGTTCTCTAGCCACTGGAGAGCTGCAGTTACTGCCTTCACCTCCATTCTCATGCTAGATGTTGTGATGTCGTATGCTAGGCTGTCTTGCACTAAAGATTTTCCATTGGCATTCGCTATGAACTCCCAGGCACTTCTCTTTCTTCTCAACACTGAACCATCTGTATAGATAATCAGATCACCTGGGCGTGAATTGTCGTGAATCAACTGTTGGACTTCTACATCCATAGAACCCGCTGGCCACTCTCTGCACTCCCGGCCCAGTGTGATCATAACCCTACACAGGTCAGACTTTTCCTCTGGTACTCTGACCCACTCTTCTCCTCGCCCAATGTTCTCCAGCATGCATACTTGTCTTATTGTTTCTTCTGCTTGAGCATTCCATGATTTTCCCCTTTTCAGCCTCTGGCCCTTATCTGCAGCCAAAGCTTCATACAGAGGGTGTTCTTTGTCTGCTGCTACTCTGAGGCATGACTTAGCCTACAGGGCCTTTAGCCTATCTGCAAAAGTCGGCAATGCAAGAATGTATCGCGTGCACACAATCGGGGTGTCTCTTGTACATCCCAGGATCATCCAGAAAAAAAAAAGCTTTAAACAAAAAATAAGACTTAGATTAGCTAATATTAATTGTCCCTTTCCACTTTATATTATATATTTTATGGTGTCAGTTTCTAATGAATAAATTTGTTTTAGGGGTGTTATTTTATAAACTTTTTTTTCCCCAATCACAGATCTCTTTCATTTCAGCTACATTTTTTTCTTTTTCTTCTCTTAAGTGTCTGATTTGATTTGATTCAAGAATCGACATCACAGCACTCGGGGCATTCCCATAAGAGCTCCATCCCCATCTTCAGCAGCCAGTGAAGAGTTTCAATACTAATGGTGCCAGTAGCATTCTGATTAAACGTTCGCCTTACCTTTCCTCTGAGCCTCGAGCATCTGCCAGAACCTCTCGTCACTCCCCGCTGCATCAGTCTCACCAGACTGTGGTGATCCATCTGCTCCTCCGAAGTGTTTGTTCTGACTTTCAAACAAGATTTTGAAGAGGCCTCTGGTGCAGTGTTTGGTGTGTATACTGTGTTGATGCATTCACACTGTCAGATATTCCATCTATCCATCGCTAAGATGGGTGACTCGTAGCTCTGCTTCCTTTGTGACAGGACTTTGTGGACTGCCCCAGTCTGGACACTTGACTGAGGCATTTGACCTGCTGCCTAGTTTGGCAATTCTTTATCATTATTTTTTTTCAGCACTTGTTTGCTGATCATCATTTCTAATCCTGTCTCTTCACTTAGGATTAGTCTTAGACATTTCTTTTCTTTCATTTCAATTTTTCATTAGGCACTGGTAACACAATGTTGGTATAAATGCCATTCTGCGTATAAACAGAAGCTGCATCCTTCTGTCCCTTTTCCAATTGATATTGCATATTTTAAGATTGTTACTATTAGTCATTTAAATATTTACATTAGGTGCTGTATATGCAGATAAATGGAAAGCTCAACTCTACATTCTATGTTGTGTAAATAAAAAATATAAACTCCTATTAAATAAGTACTTCAGACTAACAGTTAAATGTTGTGGTTTTCAGAGTCTGGAGATGAAGTGGGACTTTGAAGACATTGGCATGCATGAGATGGAATGGAACCAGTTGACTGGGGAGGTGTACCCCAGACCACACTTATCTTCTGTGTATGAAGGTAGATAACAAAAAAAAGAATTAACACTGTTTCTAAGTTCTTGTCTGGAGCCACAGCTGAGTTCCTTGACTTAATGATAATTTAATTAGCAGTTTCTTTTATTAAAAAGGTAAAGAAGAGGAGGAGTAGGGTGATCACTGTCCCTGTAACATCTTCACATTAAGTACTGAATGTTATTAATTTTTTCACTACTAAACAATGCATCACATGTTACTCCATACATGGTCTATATAAAATTCTACAACTGATTCATGATGATTCCCATCCAACTGATGTGATTATCTTTACTGATGGCTGTGTGTTGAGAGGCACAAGAAATGCATAGGGGTTCATAGCAAAAACTCATGGATTACCGTAATGCAATAAAACCTGGCTTAAGATGTCATAACATCTAGTTTTAGAATGGAGGTAGAGGCGGTCACTGCAGCCTTGCATTAGCTTGAGAATCAGCAGCACACACATTTTGCGGTTGTAATGAATCACAGAGAAGGCTGAGAAAGGTGGACGCAGATATGCTTTGTGCAGAGTGGCACGCATTACTTCAGAAGTCCAGAGTAGTTAGCATCCTTTGGATATTTTCTCCAGGGCATGCAGGTGTGTTGTGAAGTAAGCAGTTGGTCAAACTTGCAGGGTGTGCACCACTTGGTGGTAAGTTTGTGCACAACAGGTTAGATGTTGTCAGTGCTCTTTGGGAGGGAGTGAACAGTGCGGAGGCACACTTACATTATCACGGTCTGATAAGAATGGTGCAATGGCGAGTGACTCGTGGATCTGGCTGATGGTGCAACGGGAAGTGACTAGGGGATCTGCCTGACACTCCACACTAAGAGAAAAGGCAACACAGACTAGCATTCAGGCTGTTATTATTACTGTCAGAGTTGGAACTCTTTGCTGGCTGCTGAAGATGAAGACTGAGCAATTATGGGAGTGTCCAGAGTGCTATGATGTCAATTCTTGAAACTTAACCCAGCTATATACATGGTTTTTTTTTTCTCCTTTGTCATATTCTTGAATTACGACAGCCCATTATGTCCCATTTGTTACTTCAACTAGTTCTGTTCCATAGTTGTATTGTTTCCATCTGTAAACACTCAAAGATGTGTATTTTAGGTGTACACAGACTTTAGGGTTTATTGCTTTGTAGTAGCATGTGACTTGGGCTTAAAGAGTTGAAGCACATGTGGGGAGCCATGGTTATATTGTTTCTCCATCGCCTCTCTGATGTTGAATTAAGAATCAACATCAAAGCACTCGGGACACTCCAATAAGTGCTCCATCCCCATCTTCAGCAGCAAGCAAAGAGTTTCAATTCCGATGGCACCAGTAGCTGTCTGATTGTATATTCGTCTCCCCGGGGTGTAGTTGGCCACAATCCCTGGTAACTCCTCGCAGCGCCATTCTCCTCAGACCATAATGATCTGTTTGCGCATCAGCACTATTCACTCTTTCTCAAAGGACCCTCACAATATCTAACTTGTCATACATCAATTCACCACCAAGTGGTGCCAAGTCTCTCTGATGTTTATGTGTGAAATGCAACTTATCTTTCATTGAAAGAGTTTTAAATATTGTAAAATAGCAATCACTTCTGATTTGGTGGAATAAAGTGTACTGAATAGGTTGCAACAGGTTTGTAAGTATTCTTGTAGAGTCGAAGACATGGTTGCATAATGTAATCGCAGCACAGGTTTACAATCTTGAATACTATTTTTGTAAGTGATGAAAGTTTAGCTGTTTCATTGAACAGTTTTCTTAGAGCATCTTTAAGCCACACACTGCATTGCATTTTTTGTTTTTTCAAGTGTTGTGTTTTAACATTCAGATTTTACAACTTGATTCTCAACCCTTATTAAAATATATTTCAACAATAATAACAACACATTTTTTACCTGCTCATTAACCTGTCCCCATCTGGGAAATTCTTTTTCTATTTTGAAGCCTCAGGTTGTTGCCAATGGCTCTGATATAACCCAACCTATGGGTTCATTGTGGTTTTTGGGGCTTCTATGGGTGATTCTCATCCGAGTGGTGGCATTTTGTGTCACCTTGTTTTTATTGCTCAGTGAGTCCTGGTGAGGTTGAACATCAATCAACACACTTTATACATTAAACAGTTGTCCTTTAAAAAAAAATAGTCAAGGATTATTTTTTTTCTGGCAGTGCGCAACGGTGCATAGTACCAGCACCTTTTCAATGCATCGTTTTGTTTTTCAGTGCAACTGTAATAGACACTTGTGGTTAGTACTGGTATTTTTTTGGGGGGGTAGAAAAAACCCTCTTCTGATTTCTTGTTGGCCGTATAGACATAACTAGGATGCAGTATTTCTGACATGCTTTTATGCAACACATTTTTAGTGAGATAATTTATTAGGTAATTTATGTTTTTCTAATCTCACAGATGAAATACGAGAAGCACTTCCAGGCTGGACCATTAATAGTGTATCACCGCTGGAGAACATTGGCGATTCTGTTCCCGAAAATAATTACGACTATGCCCAGGCAGGGCGTTTGTATGCTAGCTTTAGGAAGAAATCCCGATTGAGAAACATACCACAGCATGGTGCAGTGTCAGGATCATCAGCATATGCTAATGATTATGAAAATGAGCAGAAAATAAGAGGTGAGCTTGAGGGTGCTGTTGGTTTTGATCCGTCTGTTTATCCCGATTTTGTTGTTCCAGCTCAGGATTCGTCTGAATATGACCACGGTTATGAGGATACTGATGGTTATGACGTCCCTAAACAAACATATGCAGACAGCAACAGACAACATGATGGTACAGATTTTCACTATCAGAACATTCACCCGCATGATTATGATGATCAATACTCAGATTCAAGATCAGAAACACAACCTGAAAGCAATCACGGCTACAGACAGTCACATTCCTCAAATCAGGCGCAGTCAACTCTTTCTGCATCACAACCAGACAAGTATGGACACATCAATGCAAATGTAAAGGTTGTTTCAAATACTCCAGCTCATCAGTACCAAAATTATGCTGCTCGTGCGGCTGGAAATAATTATGGATCACATCGTGATGATAAACGTCCAGCATCCTCGGAATACCTCCCATACACAGATCCGTTCGAGAAGCAGGATAGTGATAGATTCTCAAGGTCAACTACTGCTGATAGTGGGTATTGTCCAGATGGAGATGATATTCACTCTCGTAATGGGTCATACGATTGCAATGACCAGAGCAACACACCAAAGTTTATGAAAAATGGGGCGGATTATGAAAATGTTCTCATTAAGAAATATGCACATGAAGATGATGGGGGATTGCATAACCCAGCTTTTAGAAATGATGATCCTGACGTACGCAGTGGCTGGCAAAGCCAAAAACAGCCTATGTCTAAAGTGATGCGAGTTCCCCTAGCGGAGCATAAATCAATGACTGTAGGGAGTTCACTTTCAGGTAACTCCTCGAAATTTAGTAATCGTCAGCCTAGACAGAATTTGGCACCTTCTCTGAAAGAATCTGTTGATATCCTGAAAGTTCCACCAAGAAGGAAAAAAGCCGCACCTGATCCCACTGGAGTGCCTCAAGTTGCAGAAAGTTTCATTTAATATGCAAAGTGTACATATTATGTGTGTTTTATTTTTTATAACCACTCCTGTACATTAACATATTGAAGAAACATGTTTTAGCATTTGTATTATAATGGCAGCTAAGGTGAATATTAATTAAAACTAGAAAAAGTATCTGTAAACATATCACATGACAGGAACAAGTAGTATCAAAACTATTTGTTATGGAGCATACTTGAGAGGTAAACTGACACTATTAATAAATGGGAAGATATATATGAAAGTAGAGCTGTAGCATAAAATGTCTGCATTTTTTTGTAGAGCCGTATTATCAGCTGGTTTAACATTATAGGATTTTTTTAAAAAGCAGCATAAAATTAACTCAGGTGGTCAAATTGTTTGCCTCACATTCTGAAGGTCGGTTCATTTCATGGCTGCATTGTTCAGTTCACCAACGCAGTTTTTACAGAGACCCATAGAGATTGTCGCCGGAGCTACTGTGTTCATGCTTTATGTGATGCTCTTGACAGATGGCGGGTCGTTTTGTGAGGGAGAGACTGAGCCTTATGGGATCAAACATGGTGCAGTGAAGTCAGTCACTTCTACTTTTTTTTTTTAACTTAAAAAGAAAAAACCCAGTGATCATGTTTTCAAATTCTACCACCCTGGATTCCAGGTCAGCTCAGCCTAAGAGAAGTAAAGCACTCTTTTTATGCATATGATACTAGACACTTATTTGTATAGACCAGTCAGCCCTAGCTGCATGCTCTGGTCACTATCACACCTGTTGCTATTACTTCCCTTGGTACCTATTTTGATGACAAAGGTAATTCTTTTTGAAAAAAAATCAGACTCAATATCGATTCTAACCTGACCTGTGCGTGAGCGTCTAGCCACTGCACACCTGTGGCTCCAACCTAAGAATAGGTACCAGGATATTTTCTGGGAAATTATTGGCACCTGACATGATATTAACCACATTACCCAACAAGTTAAGATTGTCTTCAGATGTGGGGTTAGCATCATTTACCAAATATACCTCATGCCACTGACCGAAAACTATAGTTTTTTTTTCCAAAGTCTAATTACACCATGTATGTAAAACAAATCTGCAAAATGAAATACATGAGATCATCAAACAAATTTTTTCCAAAGACAGTTATAAAGCAGTATGCAGTAAATGGTTGTAGTCTGCTGAAGTTATATTTTGCATTCAAAACAGAATGGTGTTCTCAACAGACAAGTTTATTTTTGGGTGTGTTTTTGTATGTTGAACAAGTGTTTTGATCATACACAGATAATTGTTCAGAGATTATAGCATGATTTCCTGATAAACAGCCTTCTCATCGCATTACAGTTAGAAATTTGTTGAATAACTTATAATAAATATTTAATTGAAGCTTTCCGGCTTCCTCAAAAAGTGTTTGACCATGGCAGTGACTGTTGATGCTAATTTAATTACCTTTTTAGCACATTTTTGATGTCATCATTTACTTCAGTTTTTTTTTCCCCCAAGTTTGTTCTGCATACATATATACATACAGATAATTTAAAATAGTACCCTGAAAGTCATAGAATTTTGTTTTACTTTATTCTTTTTATCCCTGAAAATTTTGATTTTAATTTTTTTTTTTTTTTTATTATTTGCAAATTATCATTGAGAACCAAGAACTAAAATATTAAATACACACTTTTTGGTATTACAAAATATTAAGAATGGATGGTGAATAAACTTAATTTTAAGTAAATTAACTGATATACTCTTATTTAAAAAGAAGTTGAAATATACCAAATTTCTACCTGAAATCAGGTGCAGTTCATAGTCTGTACTTATTTTCTTTTTAAGAGGGACAATTTAAATAAAATAGCTACTAATTGAAAAATGAAAGAAAAAAATCCTTTAATGCAGTTGCACTAAAGGAGACTGTATCCTGGTTATTAGGTGGAGAATGCAGGATGTAAATCATTATTAAAATAATTGTATCTTATTGCTTTCAAGTAAATACATATTTTAGAGGCTGTATTACCCTTTTGATTGTTAATGGCAAAGCTTCTAGTTTGTATTGGATTTTCATGAAAGAGTGGGGGGGGGGGGGGGGGGTAAGTTCCTGTGTTGTTAATTTGTCCTTTGCCATAAAAGTGATTAAATGTTCACATTCAGATGTAATTCCAAATATTTGTTGTTGCCACATTTTGTCTTCCATACTATGTCAAACGAAACTTGATATTCTTATAACTTTTGAATACCAAGGTGTTGTGGTCATTGATTATGTAGTGTGAGCACACTTTCTAAGCTATAATGAGCTGAGGTTACAGTTCCCTTCCTTGCCCTCCTGAAAATACACAACTGGTACCCGTTTTGGAAGTACGTGAACATGTTCTTGTATCAAAAAGTGTTTTGCGACCATACAATCTGATTGTCATTTATGTAATTGTGAAATGACATAGCCACGTAATGTGATCACCATCTGTAACAAACGTTACATGACTGTATGATTGTCATTATAGTCTAAATTGTATGATTGTCATTCTGCAGCTCCATGATATGATTGTTGTCATTTTCTTAGCTACAAATTTACAGTGTCATTCATTTATCATATGTAATAAGATTTACATTATATAGGATATGTTCTTTTCAGTCTTCACACCTTAACCATTTGAAATTTCAAGCTTGTGTATTTATGTTCATGTAATTTACAATCACTTTTGATCTATAAATATAATCAGAATTACAGAGTAAAAGATCATGTGGGTTTTTCTTTAGTATTCTTATGTTCATAGTATGAAATTTCACACATTTATTCAGTATTCCCATTTTTGTAGTATGGAATTTCACACATATCTTCAGTATTCTCATATTCGTAGACTGGAATTTTACACATTTCTTCAGTATTCTCATGTTCTGCAGAAATCGCCTTGTATTCACTTTTAGCCCTTAAACAGAACATGTTTCCAATTCTCTAACTCTCATGTCAACTAAGTAGAGTACCATAGATGAACCACCTTTACAGTGAGATGGAATAAAAACAAAAACCCATGAGTGAGTCCAGAATTGGCATCCATGCGCTTGGTATGTTACCACATGGGCTCCTACACTTCTTCTTCTTTTATTCCGTGCCGGATGCCATTAGTAGCCATGTCTATCCACAACCTTCTGTCTTGTGTATTTTCAGTCATTTCTGATACAGATCAAATTCCATGCCATTATGCCAAACTGTCCAGCATCTTCTCTCTTGATCTCTCTCTGCCTGTTTTTTCCTTCAGCTTTCCAACTGTCACAATGTATTCAGGTTTGTTACTCCTCATGACATCACCAAAGAATGTCTCCTTCTGATGTGGGCATCAGTTTTCTTCAAGGGTTAGTTATACCCTTCTTAAGAAGTCATTACCTCTTTGAGTCCCAAGGAACGCATCATACTTTCATAGGTTACTGCATAGAAGCCCAATGAGCGCATAATGTGCCGATTTTACATCTCTTTTGACTACCCCTTGGGCCTGTGATGCTAAACCCTCTGGTATTCAAAGAGTTAAAAAGTTTTCTGAAGGCAAGCTGGTGGAAAGTCTGTCTTTCTTCAATGTGTTTAGTATCAACTGAGATCCTAAGCTCAATGTCCACTCAGTCAGTCTCATTGAGTAAGGATATTCTCTCTTTTTGCTGCTCTGTGCATCTGGTCTCATACAAACAGAGATCAATCTATAATATAAGTGTATTTCTTAATTTGCTCTTTAAACGGGTATGAATTAAGAGGAAGAAAAACCAGACAAGACTGATGAAGTTTGATTGGATGCTCCCTAAAAGACACTCACATTGATCTGTCCCTCCAGAAGGATCATCAAATTCTTGTTCACTACCAACTCCAATTTTGTTTTTAGGGGACCATCAAATGTCATGGAGTTCACCAAGAATTGCTGTCCCATTTCATATCTTGCAGTTCTGACAGATTCAAATTCATTCTTTTGACTGAAGCAGATCAGTAACTAATTACTGCAACTTTATAGTAGCTTTTTACTTTTCCAGTTTGTGTTATTTGTGTGTGTGTTTGACTATAAGTACAATCTGAGTGATAGGGTACACACCACTGTTTGTACATTTTTCTTTGATAATTTCATGTTTCTGTATAACAAATTGTAAAGGCCCCTTTTACACCCGAGTGGTGAATTGGGTATATATATTTCATTTTTTTTTTTTACCAATGGGCGCTCAGTGGGTGATGTGGTCAACATTACACTGGATGCCTTCACTTCCCATGACTTTTACCTGGTACACTTTTTAAGCTGGGTTGACCTGTGAGCCAAGGTCATGTTTGAAAAAGATCCGACTAAATAACAAAAAGTGCTGTATTAATATTATGTAACCCATTTCTTATGTGATACACTTATTCTTAAATTATGTATTATTTGGGTATTGCACTTCAGATTCTAAAAATGCTGGCCTTATTGCAACAAAATTTAAAGTGTTGGTGAGCTGACAATAAATAAATGAACCAGGCAAGAACTGATTTGACTCACTCCGTCTCTTTCTTTGTTAACCATTGAACCATTCCAATAATGATGGTGCCAGTAGACTAAACAAATTGGTTAGAACTTTAACATAATTGCATTCATTGCCATGTGATGTTATCCATTTCTGTAGCCAGTGAAACTTTCCCATACTAATGGTGCCAGAGCAAGCTCAATACAGGTCCACCTGTCTTTTTCCCTTATGCATTGAACACCATCCAGATCTTCTGCTCACTGTCCGCTGAATCAGTTTTACTAGCTGCTGTTGCTGCTCTTGGCAGTGAGCTACTTTATGATGAAGCCGACAAGGTGAAGGCTGTCTGGAATCATATCAAAAGTGCAATAGAACAGAGAATCCATGCATTGAAAGACTAATTCAATGAGGCTGAGTAGAGGTTCTAGAAGATATTCAACACTAAGGGGGAAACAAAGATGGATTGTTAATTAGGTTGCAGCTGGTATAATAATTATGTTGACTCTTCATTGGCTACTAAAGAAGGGGAAGGAGCATGTGTGGAAATGTCCCAGTTGCATTGCAGTGATCTCAGTTCTTGATTCATTTATCATTCATTCTGTTTACTAGAACTGAATATTCTATCTGTTTTGCTGCATCCCAGAGAGCTTTTGATTGACTGATGGCATCCTTAAACTAAATTATTGCAATGCTTTTTCTCAGGGTAACAAAGCTTTGCCTTTCTGTTTCACCAGAGCTGGCCTTCTATAGTTTGATTGATATTTTGCATGTGTATAATATTTCTTGTTTTATCTAAACAGTTACATAACCACTCTTGTAACTCTACAAGGTGCTTACCACTCATATAGCAACACTCATTATGTACTCTCAAATCAAACTGATAGTCACCCACTCATTTTCAGCCTTCCCTAATATACACATTCATGATCACTTATATCACAACTGGACATTGAACCCCCCAGACAAAGGTGTCTGGCAAGCAGAGCAGTATATGCACACCACCATAAATCCTCATTGTTATGATATTCATAAAATGTTATGTTTCTTCAAGTATACTCAGTCAGATTATTCTGCAGAGCTAATGTTATCAAAATCTAATGATGTGATATTATTTCTTCGTTTTTGTTTTCCATTTTCTCCATTCTTCCCTGGGATGGGGAAAATATAAATTCTGAGAGTAAAAAAATTTCTTGAGGTCTAATTATTTCGTACTTTGATACTCCTAATTCACAAATTACTGTTAGGCTGCTTCTTATGCTAAGAACCTAATGTGTGTAGAGAGTGTATTGTGGCTTAGTCAAGAAAACTGGTGTAAACTGCACTCGCCAAGAGTTCTTGGTAAAAATATATAATGCTTCATATGTAAGTGAAGTAAAGTAAAAAGTAAAGATCCCTTTACACGCCCTTAGGCGCATCGGGCACATGGGAAGAGCACCCATATTTTTACAGACCAATCAGCACTCGGTTGGTAATGTGGTCAGCATTACGCCGGCCGTCTTTACTTCCCCAGGACAGCCCCATTTGAGGCTGGGTCGACCTGCGACGTCCCATACCACGATAAAAATCCACGCAATGCTTCATATGAGTTAACTTTAAAAACTAGATATCTTGTAGAAGTTATTAGTAGAAAATAGATGTTTAGTTGACCTGTTGAAGCAACAGGTCTGATGAGAATTAAACTAGATTTCCCATGTTGGTAAACTAGTAACTATATGCCGCATGTGAGTTAACTGAAAACCGGATGTCCCGCCTGAGATAACTAGTAGCCATATGTCCAATCTGAGTTAACCTTAGTTCCCCATGAGTTCTGGTGGTGGGGGGGGGGGGGAGAGTCCCAATGCCCCCTAACAAGAATGTAAAAAAAAAATTTAATTTATTAGGGGTTTGCTGAAGTAGGATTTATTTGGTGGAAAGGTGCAGATAAGCAGCCTAGCTGTAAACCACAACACAACATGCTAAGTACCTTTTTAAAGCTGAAGAAGAAGTAAGGTAATATCTCAAGTCAGTTAACTGTAGAAACTAGATGTCTCATGTGAATAGATGAAAGGTGTCTTGTCTCCAAAGATTATAGCATAGACATGAGACATTTTTATGACTTCATTGCTTTACTGAAATAGTATGAGAAGATTTATGATTGATTATAAGAGGTCTATAACTGATCTGCTACATTGTTGCAAAATGATAATTTCTTTGTGTATTCTGTTGCCATTATTTCTTAAGTTTAAACTTTTTTTTTTTGTAAATCAGTGAATAAATGTTTGCACAGTTGAGATATATGTTTATTCAGTGCCTTAATCAACCGAATTGATCACTGCAATAAAATAATGGGAAACATATTCACCCCCCCCCCCCCCCTTTTTTTTTTTCACTGCAGTATCTATTTTCTATATTATTTTAGCATTTGGTAAATGTAGCTCTGATTAAATACTTTAAAACAAAATCATAGTGCATTGTTATCGTTAATCATAATTGTGTTTACATCTTGTTCAAGCAGTAAACATTAAGCTTCATATTTCCTAGGGAAAGGCTCCAGTTTGTTAACTTTTCTGATCAGTGAATTGTTCTCATCTTTCCTCATTCCTAAGGAGTTTTTTTTTTTATTTGATTCAGATTGTTGTAATGCCATAAGTGCTACAGAGTATAAATTTCTGTAAATGCATAATGTGTGCATATGAATTTTTACATTCCTCTCCCCTTTTATTTCTTTCTCTCTCATTGTCTGCCTCTCACTCTTTTCCCATAAAATATTATATAATATTACCCCTATTATTCATTATCTTTGAGGGTTGTTTTTATATTTTTTTAAATTGCTGTCATGGATATAATCATTAAAGAAGTTTCATGCTAGCTTTAATTATCCACCATACTTATTATGGAGTAGTATTATGTTGTATTTATTAAATACCTGTAACTTTTTTTTTTCTAATAGAATGATTTACGATCTATTTTATGTAAAAATAAAAAATAAAAACTTTCTGATGTAATCTTTGCATAATAATAGATATGATGCTCATGGCCAGTAACTCTGAAGCACACTTGAAGTTTAATCACGTTAAAATGTTTTGACTCAGCTGGGAATTTTCAAGACATGGTGGTCCTGGTTGACGTCTGGTGAATGATGAATTGTTGTACATGCTGCTGATAATTTGAAAGCTAAATTGTGTATTTTTGTCTGAAAACCTGCTTCTCTACTTGCCATTGTATCAACAAATTTGTTTTAAATACATTGTTTTATAGCAGATTATTTTTGCAGTTATTGTTGATATTATGTGAACATATTTACTTTGTATAATAGTTAACATTTCAGTGATGATATTATATGTAACAATCATATGTATTTTGATATGTTTAATAAAGGGAACTATTTTGTACAGTATGTAAAATGTAGAAGTTTGCTCTTTGAATATGAGAATAATTTATTTTTTTTAATTCCTGAAATATTAAGATTAGGTGACATTGGTACGATGTTATACTGCTATTCATAAACTTTATTATCTTCTTTCTCTGTACCTGAAATTGGGGAGGGGAGGATACATGGTAGTGGTTGTATAAAATTATGCAGATATAATTTCAGTTTGTTTCTTTTTCAGTTATTTAAATTCTGAAGACATGGGATGAGGATATTGTGTTGACACCTAGCAGTGAATTAGACTTGTGTTACCACTGATCATTAAATAGATGTCTTCAGTGTACAGTTCCTCCAAGTTCCACATTTTAAGAGATATAAAAGTCATCATTTAAAAGCATTTCAAACATATCTATCTAGGTTATTGTCACATTTGCTATGTCTTTCCAGACAGTTTATATTAGGCTATGGGGTGGCTTAGGAATCACAGCCTTAAGTGAGATTTCCAGAACATTAGGGCTATCATATGCATTAGATTCCAAGAGCAGCTATATGAAGTTCCTCTTCTTGAGTATGAAGTTCTTGTTCTCTATAGCATTGACAGTTGTGTAGAGACCAGGTACTGCCCACCACTTTGATCTCTTTTGGCCTACTTAAACTCCAATTTCTGAAGCAAGTAATGAAGAAGCAAACGTGAAATCCTGAAATTATAGCATGTAAGAATGAACTGGAAACTGCATTGCCACTAAAGAGCAATGGAAGAACATGACATGACTCTGAATACATCCAGAGGGACATCCAGACAATCTATGACTCTGAATACATCCAGGCAATCTACAGATGGGATAAAACAACATGGAATCTTTCCACCTTCACAGATTTGCAAGCAAAACAGATTTCTGTGTACTGAATTCAAAAGCCTCTTAATTGGGACCATTGGATGTAGATGTGACTAATAAGAAAACAAATTGATGTAGGACAATATCTAAAAACCTCACACAACTAAATCAAAATGAAGGGTGAAGAATGGTTTACTACGTCTGCATATATATGGGTGCTTATGTGTGTTTGTATGCATGTGTATGTATACATGTAAGTATCATGTTTGTGTATTAATATTTGGGGAGGGAAGGGGTTAGACCCACTGCCCCTTAACCTGCATTTCATTCTTCCATGCTGTCTGGTGTTGGTAGTCATGTCTCTCCACAACCTTTTGTCTCATGTACTTTCAGTCATCTCTAACAAAGATGATCCTCCTTGCCATGATGTCAAACTGCCAAGCATCTTCTCTCTTTGTCTCCCTCTGCATCTCTTCCCCTCCAACTTTCCTACTCATGACTGAAGAATGTAGATTGTCTCTTTCTGGTGTGGCAGACAGTTCTCTTCATGAGTAAGTTTCTTTCAAGAAATCTTCATTATTCTCTTTATCTGTCCAGAGTATTCTAATCATTCATCTATAAAGCCATAATTCTGCAGCTTGCAAATAATTGTTCACTAATCCTCCTACTGTACATGATTCACTTCCATTTTTCAGGAAAGGATTTATATAGTTTTAAGAATTCTTTTTCCTATTTGAAATGAAAAATTGTATTTTATAAAATGCTTTTGCTTAAGCTATTCTACATTTATCTTCTTTAATATTTTTTCTGTCTGATGTTATCAGGGTACCCAAGTGCTTAAATGTGTCAGCTTGCTCGATGAAGGCCCCATTTACTTTGATGTTCCATTTAAAGGAGTCTTATTTTCTTTGTAATTATCATTACTTCTGCTTTTCTGCTGTTCAAACTAAAAACCCTTGTTTTGACTTTCTGTTACAATTATGTCCATATATGTGTGTGTCTATTATGTCCATATATTTATAATTATGTCCTGGTTGCATATAACTAAAGACAACTAAATAAGGATTTAGTAAAATCTGATGTGTTGTTCCAAAATGTGCATATATCGAGCCTTGCTGTAACCGACACCACCATGTGCTAATCTCCTTTTAGGGACAAACACTGAAGTAGGATGAATGTATGGACTCCTTATAACGTGTTTATTATGTACATGCTTAGTGTTGATATGAGTGTTACTATGAATACAGTGTGCGTAATGCGGAACATATACTTGCTGTGTGACATTTGAGGAGTTAAAAGGACCAAAGATAAGATCAGCCTGAGTGTACAATTTATGGGCCTATGAAAAATGTTCTCATTTATCCATTCATTATAGTCAAAATATACCTAATTACATAACAGTTACTGCATATGTTGTTGGTTAAACAAAAATATTAGCATCATAATTTGTACCAGATCTGCTCAGGTTAAAAGTAGACACCAACTCTCTAACCCTGTCTCTGAATTTTTTTATTTTTTAGTATACAGTAGCTTTGGGTAAAAAATGGGGGACAGCTTTTTGTTAAACCACATCTTTTAATTCATTATTATTGTTAATCTGCTGTTCATTAGTTACAACTTAACTGCTGAGTTAAAAAGTAGCTAATTGCTTCACTGAGAATCGTGGAATATCTGGCCTTATTTGGAGGTGTTTTTATCAATGGGCCACAGTCGATAAGAGGCTTGCTTAAAAATCCAGCTGCGACTCGCTGCAGCCCATGGCCGGTGTTCAAAACCAGGCGGTTCCAGGAGTTCACCCAGCCTCTAGGAAATGTGTACTAGAGTTAACAATCTGGGGTAAATAGAGGAATGTCGTTGTAGCTGCGGAGTTACGTGCAAACAGTGACACAGGCGGACAATTTCTTATCAGCTGTCAGCACTTATGGTTTATAACCGTGTGCAGTGACGCTGGTTCACATCTCCCGACTTTACCTTTACCTTTTTTTCATTTTTTTTCATCATCACTTTTTTTTTCATTGAATGTTGACTTAAGAATCGACATCACAGCACTCAGGACATTCCCATAAGCACCCCATCCCCATCTTCAGCAGCAAGTGCAGAGTTACAATGCTGATGGTACCAGTAAGAGTCTGTATATCCACCTCAACTCTCCCTTGACTGTTGAGGGTCACTGGTCACTCCTCGCAGCACTATTGTCCTCAGACCTTGTTGACCTATTTATGCCTCTCCACCGCTTACTTGCAGCCAAAGAACACTTACAACTTCTAGCTTGTCATTCATCAGCTCACTACCAAGTCATGCAGAACTAGCCAGTCTATCTTCCTGTTCATTTACCATCACACTGGCATCACCTAGAGAAAATATCAAAAGGACAGACTTTTTGCAATACAGTAACATTTCAGTTAAAAAAATTCCAAGGAAATAAAAACTGAGCACGTGTTAAAATCACTCAACAGTAATACTTTCCTGCTCAGACCAAAATTGTATTCATGTTAACTCAGTGTTCTTCCTAAACAAGTTCATGTTAACAAACAATGGTTTAATGTGTTAATCATAGCATTTCATTTAAAACTAAGCTTTGACAGCTCAGAGTAGCTCTTAGTACATTTAAATATGGCTTTGAAATGTGGACCTTAACAGATGAACCTGAAAAGAAGATGCAAGCATGGGAAATGCAGTCTTTCCTAAACATTTTTGGCATATCATAAAGAGATCAAATCACAAATGATGAGGTTCGCCGTATAATTATACAACACATTGTCAACTGTGAACCTTTTACAACTTCAGAGAAGAGGCTAAAAAATGCTATGGTACCGACATGAAATAAGATCTAATGGCCTCTCGAAAACAGTATTACAGATAGCAGTAGTGCGAAAGAGGAGAAGAGGCAAACCAACAAATATCTGGATACAGAACTTGACTGACTGGATATGTCTTAGGCATGCAACCATGAAGTCTATCACATCTGACCACCAAAGGTGGTGGCAGCTGATCAGACAGTAACTGGTGACCCAGTGACTTGCAGTGTTATGGGATGATGATAATGAAGATAATATTTAATATATTAAAGTGTTAGGTAACACATTTCGTACCATTCTTGAACTCTTTCCCTAAAGGATAAAATCTACATGAAAACAGTCAACATTTCAGAAGAGTCATTCTAAAAATAGAAGAGAAGAAGCTAAGCTAACAACTTGAACAGAATGAGTTAATATAACTGGCTGTGACAGACCTGGACAAATAAACTAGTAAATTTTATTTAAAGTAAATGAATGTTTAACGACTTATTTGGTATTAAAAGAGTTAAAGTGTTTCACGTCGATTCGATAAGCACCTTTAAATCTTTCCAGACGATGATGTTATACTGCACTATAAGGAGGCAGTGCTCTATCTGTCCATCTGTTGGAGCTTCCCTCCTAGACCAGCTGCCAGCCAAGGCTAAGTGCATGGTCTGCCTTGCCATAACATAGTTTTCAGGCTGCATTTCCTCTTCCTAGGAAAAGGCTAGTACCCTTCCCAATGTGCTCCTCTAACCGATGCCGTGGGTAAAATATGAGATGTCAGGTTTGGTATACGCTGCCCAACATTCAGCGTATCAGAAGACAGGTGATACTGGCTACTGTTATACGGTAGCTCAGTCATGTTTCACATAAAATTGTAAAAAACTAATTTGTTCACTTTTCCAAAGCTATATATCCATTAATACTAATTATATTTTAGTGTGTAAATGATAATTATTTGCAATAACTGTGATCAAGAAGTGTATTATTTACTGGAGCCATCTTTAAGTAGTGGCCATCGCAGTAAAACAAACTAAACACATGAAGAAGGAATGATCTTAAGAACTTGGTAATGTCTGAAAAGACTGATACAAATATAGCAAGGGGAAGGCAGAGATCTGAGTACCAAGATGGCTTAGACATATGTATAGGCTAAGACAAGAGCACTGACCTGATCAGTAATTCTTGTTATGATACGAGAGGTTGAAGTATTACAGCCTACATTGGCATACCTTATAATGTTGAATAAACAAATGAACTTTATTTCCAGTGGGTTGCAAATTGGGCACGCAGGCCCTTCTTACATTCTGCTTTTTCAAACACTGATCTTTCACATAGCAATTGTATGTATTATATCAAGCATTTTATGTTAAAACTTAAAAATATTCAAAATATGAAATGTAAATTAAGCATTTAAAAGCAGGGATGACAATTTCATACTTATAAATATACAGCAACACAGACACACACGAGGCAGAAAAACTAGTTAGATAGTATAACAGTCAGACACACCTTATTCACAAATACATACGGAGGTACACACACTGATACAACACATACTCACAGAAACATATACACAGACAAAACACAATACTTGCATTACCATCCGTATATGAGAGGTACAAGCTTTACAGGCGAAAATGTACCTTAAAGCCCAAATGGACAGAAACATCTTCTGCCTCAGGCCATAGAGTATAGCAAGAGACAGTGGCTGAAAAGCGGTGACCTTGGATTATACAGGCAGAAGCAGTGTTGCCACGCCTGAAAGTCTTTCTTTTTTCTAGCCAGTTCTCCATTCTTATGTGCTTTCACGGCCAATGCTGTTCAATGTCTTGTATCCACATACATGGAGGTCTGCCTCGTTTTCTGGAAACTGTACTTACCATCACCGTTATCTCCAGGCCAACTTGACGTTTAATAAGGCCATTATATCTTGGCTTTCAGGACACGGTGCTCAATCACAGTCGGCGTCTGTGGCTTAGGCGTTGCGAACGCGCTTCGTAATGTCTGAGTGCTGGGTGCGATCCCAGCAGCGGGCCTTGCGTCTTGACAGTGGTATCGAGAAGCCCACCGTCCAGAAGCAATGGCAAACTACTGAACGTATATTTACCTAGAAAAACCACAGACCACAATTTTTTTTTAACCTAGGAGTTGGTTCTGCAATGTCCTGTAAAGAATGTTGAATTAATAATCGAAATCAAAGCACTCAAGACACTCGCAAAGTTCTCAGTCCCCATCTTCATCAGCAAGCGATGAGTTATAATTCCGACGGTACCAGTAACCGTCTGATTGTATGTCCGTCTCATCCTTTTCCTGGTACTCCTCACAGCGCTATTCGCCATTCGTCCTGTAAAAGATACTCAATTAACTTGTCATGCTCAATGCTGAGATTGTGGAATTTTAGGATATTTTTTTTTTTTTCAGTAGCATTTCATTTTAAAAACTCCGATTAATTTCTTAAACGATTAAGTAAGATAATTGCAGTTCTGATTTTTTTTTTTTTTTTTAAATAAAATTGTCTGGGTAAGAAAAGCAATGAGGAAGCAAACTGGCCACTCCGCCTCCTATATGTTAAGGTCCAATACCTTAGTTTCCAACAAAAATGTCTGGCATGGGACTGTCTTTAACTAACCCCGTTTACCAGCAAGAACTGGACGCTCGGGCACCATTCCAACCCCCTAGAAAATGTACAAGTGGTCCTTATATCCGTGTTAGTTAGTTAGTTAGTTAGTTAGTTAGTTAGTTAGTTAGTTAGTTAGTTAGTTAGTTAGTTAGTTAGTTAGTTAGTTAGTTAGTTAGTTAGTTAGTTAGTTAGTTAGTTAGTTAGTTAGTTAGTAACATAGTTGTTTAGTTTAGTTAGTTAATCTTTCGCCTTGAGCCTATAGCGGCGCCTAGGACAGAGGTCATAGCTCTCCATGACTGACGGTTCGTTGCCACCTGTTTTAGGTCTTAGATGTTCATTGGGCTCATGACTGAGTCTTCCCTGATGATGGCTTTA
>CAJHNH020000269.1:2663311-2713311 GCA_905116865.2 Candidula unifasciata | reverse complement strand
AAGGAGACAATTATATTCTGTGCCCATCGGCACTCTTCCGAATACCGGCCCCATATTATTTTACTGTCCAAAACATTCCTTTTAGAGCCTCAAGGGGTTCAAGAGGTTACAAAGAGGTCAAGGGGTTATAAAGAGGTTATACAAAATATGGAACAACAAAATATGGTACAGTTTCCACATCTGCGCGTTAAGCGTTGTGAGAAATAGTTTTCGATCGACTGAAGTGACGTGGGGAAGAATAATTTTCGATCCATCGGAGCGCTGTGTCGATGGGTAGCAACGTTACGATCATCATCATCAGTCTTCACTTCTGCCGTTAAGCGCCGTGAAATAATAATTGAAGCCATCATCATCAGTTTTCACTTCTGCGCAATGTTTAAAGTTAAGCGCCGTGGGGAGAAATAGTTTTCGATCGGCTGAAGTGACGTGGGGAGGATTAATTTTCGATCCATCGGAGCGCTGAAGTGACATGGGAAGGAATACTTTTCGATCCATCTGAGCGCTGTGTCGATGGGTAGCAACGTTGAGATCATCATCATCAGTGTAGCAACGTTAAGATTATCATCATCAGTGTAGCAACGTTAAGATCATCATCATCAATTTTTACTGCTGCAGTTAAGCACCGTGAAATAATAACTGAGTCGCTGAAACATGTGTCCCCCCCCCCCCCCCCCCCCCCCCCGCTCCTTTTCTCCCTCCAAACAGTGGAATTTTCATAAGAAAGATAAATAAGATACACACAATATATATATATATATATATATATATATATATATATATATATATATATATATATATATATATAATAATACACAAAGTATATTCAATCAGATTATTAAATTACAAGAAGCTAAATCAGGATTTCAGAAGGAAAAAAAACTGTCGGCCTGTTTCTCTAAATATCTAATGCATTTGATGTATATTGAAGAGAGCGCTGCGTTATACCTGCAACAATATCATATCTACTTTGATGGATTTAAAAATACCAAGATGTGTAGTAGAAACGACATAGCAGAGAAGATATACTTGGCTACAACTTATCTAAACACAAGAGGATGTTCAGTATCAATGAAGTGTGTACCACCTGCTAGTGTGGTCACTGAGAAAATGAAATGACAGACGAAAAGAAGGAAATGCAGAAAAAAAAAAATACAATACACTTTCCGTCAAAGAAAAGTGGCAACTCTGCCAATAATATTTGACAGTTATATGTCGAAATTGTGGCACAACAGTTGTAAATACTGTCCAAAAACATGTTCTTTGTGACTGTGACGCCACTGAAATTCGGCTAAATATGTATTAAACAGTGCACGACTAGTGCCGCCTTGGAAACGCTGTTTCCTTTTGACTTGCATCCACAGCCCTTCAATTGTTTGGGTGTGGATGTCTCCGTGTACATGGTCAACAAAATTAATAGCATGAACAACAACGAGATGTTCATATATGCCATTGTTGAGTTGACCAACGTTGTTGTAGCCTCGCCAGGCATCGGTGACAATTGTCGTTCCTGGCAACACATGCTCACTTATGATGCGTTCCAATGTTGTCGCATCTCGCCTATTAACAACTTCCAACCAGCAACGACCAACTAGCCCAACTACCCATTGACCACGACAAAAGTAACCACGATGGTACTTGCGGTGGAAAAAATAGCTCTCGTCAACTTCAACAACCACTGACTGTCCGTTAGCATCAAATCCTCCCAACTGAGGGTTGCTAAGCAGCAGCCAGTTGTAACACTCTACCCGAAAATAATTGTTATAGTTGACTATAGTATCACAGCTTGTCAATCTCTCAAAAAACATCACATTTTTTTGCTTGACTTCGAACAACCAGTAAAACATTACCATCACAATTCTTTCAGTTGGGAGTTCACAATTAGCGAAGAACGAACCCGTCCGTACACTGCAACGAGTATTACAGCGACGACATCGCCAAGAGAATCTATCGGAACATTCTAGCCTTGACATTAATGACATCCGACGGTTGCAAGACGAACAGTCTACTGAGTTCCGTATTATTCTGTGCATAGCAAGCCATTGCAACCACTGTAGTTTATCGTTCATTATTCTATATAAATCATCAGGTCTGACATCTACAGCTGCCAGTTGATCAACTTGTAGAATATTATTGCTTATCTGTTTTGGAGCCGATGGTCTGCCTGCCATAATTAAAAGTAGCTGCACAAATTATCAAAGAAATATTTCCACTTTATTCGCAACTTTTGCCGATAAGCAATTAATTATCTACGCAAGTGCACAAATTCGCAAAGAGACTGTGACGAGGTGCATTCGGTGAGTACAGAATTCCTTCTAAACGCAACAACAAAAAAAGTACACAAGTCCAACAGAAACCTTTACAAAGTGAAACAATGAGGTAACTGAACAGCAAACCCAAGCGATCTTCCTAGCAGCGATCAAAGTGTCTGACCAACCAACAATTTATCTCAGTGGAATTTAACGTTAGCTTAACAGCTGGACCAGGGAACGCATCTACGTTGAAGAATTATGCAATCTTCCAGTCGAACGGACAGAAGACGACCATCTGAACTTGCGGACAGGCAGGTGGCTAATTACCACGGGTTAGAGTTGAGACGTAGCGGGCATTCTCAGACCAGCCGACAACTTTGATGTCCAGAGTTCAAACAGGATAGCGGGTCCAGTTGTCTAAGCAAGCGAATTTCGCACATTAATGTGATACACGTAATCAACCTAGTGATGTCTAGTGATGTTACAACATACTCGTAATCACAAGGGCGGAACTTGGACAACAGGGTAGAACATTTACGGATGCCTGTGACCTGATTGATTCTATTATACTTTCATACTGTGCCAAAAGAGAAAATCTAACCATTTTTCGAAAATAAAAATTTCAAAAATGGAAATATTTGAACTACTGCATGTAAACAGTGAAAGTAGGTGCAAACATTAGTTAAGCAATATACAAGTAACCTGCAGTCTTCATCTTTTATCATCTTACCAAAAGTATATCTATATCGATAAACGCCTTTTCCCTTCTCCCGAGGATACTCAGTCAGCTCAATATATGTCACGAGTCTTTATTAGGCTGTATCTGTTTAACCAGGGACTATTACAACCAACCAATAATCAACTTCGGTAACAATAATAACCACGTATTGATGCCCTTCCAAGTAGCGACAAGTCACACACAAGACATTTTTTGTGGGTTCCAAGGAGGAAAAAAAAAAGAATTGATCCACTGCCACCTGAAAAGAATGTTGTAAAAGGCAACTAATTAGGACTGCTGAAATCAGATGTGATGGGGCGAAAGGCGCAGATATAGCAGCGTATTTGTAAACCACAATAAACTATGCCAACCGCCATTTCAAGGGCGAACAAAAAAACAAAAAAAGAGATTAGCTGCCCGTGACATGACCATTTAGCACTTCGCGCCCGCTATCGCAGCCTAGCTGTTAACCACAAGACCGAGCGTAGGGCGCAAATATCGCAGCCTAGTTGTAACCACAACACAACGTGCAAACCACCCTTTTAAAGAAAAGCCCGACCACCGGCGTAACAAGCAGACTGCTTATCAACTGTACTAGCGAAGCAGATATCGTAGCTGTAGCGAAGCAGATATCAAAGCCTAGTTGTAACTACAAAAAAAAAATTGCCGCCGCTATCGCAACCTAGCTGTTAACCACAAGACCGAGTGACATGACCATTTAGCACTTCGCGCCCGCTATCGCAGCCTAGCTGTTAACCACAAGACTGAGCGAAGGGGGCAAATATCGCAGCCTAGTTGTAACCACAACACAACGTGCAAACCACCCTTTTAAAGAAAAGCCCCACCACCGGCGTAACAAGCAGACTGCTTATCAACTGTACTAGCGTACTAGTGAAGCAGATATCGTAGCTGTAGCGAAGCAGATGTCGTAGCCTAGTTGTCACAAGACCGAGCGAAGGGGGCAAATATCGCAGCCTAGTTGTAACCACAACACAACGTGCAAACCACCCTTTTAAAGAAAAGCCCGACCACCGGCGTAACAAGCAGACTGCTTATCAACTGTACTAGCGTACTAGCGAAGCAGATATCGTAGCTGTAGTGAAGCAGATGTCGTAGCCTAGTTGTCACAAGACCGAGCGAAGGGGGCAAATATCGCAGCCTAGTTGTAACCACAACACAACGTGCAAACCACCCTTTTAAAGAAAAGCCCGACCACCGGCGTAACAAGCAGACCGCTTATCAACTGTACTAGCGAAGCAGATATCGTAGCTGTAGCGAAGCAGATATCGTAGCCTAGTTGTAACTACAAAAAAAAAAAAAAAAAAAAAAAAAAAAAAATTTGCCGCCGCTATCGCAACCTAGCTGTTAACCACAAGACCAAGTGACATGACCATTTAGCACTTCGCGCCCGCTATCGCAGCCTAGCTGTTAACCACAAGACCGAGCGAAGGGGGCAAATATTGCAGCCTAGTTGTAACCACAACACAACGTGCAAACCACCCATTTAAAGAAAAGCTCGACCACCGGCGTAACAAGCATACTGCTTATCAAATTTATCAACTGTACTAGCGTACTAGCGAAGCAGTTATCGTAGCTGTAGCGAAGCAGATATCGTAGCCTAGTTGTAACTACAAAAAAAAAAAAAAATTGCTGCCGCTATCGCAACCTAGCTGTTAACCACAAGACCGAGTAAAGGCGCAGATATCGCAGCCTAGTTGTTAACCACACCATAACGTGCAAACCACCCTTTTGAAGAAAAAAAAAGAAAAATGTTTGCACCACCGGAGAATCGAACCCCGATCACCGGCGTAACAAGCAGACTGCTTATCAACTATACTAGCGAAGACTCTGTAATTTCGTTCAAACGAAATTATATAATAAAAGAAAGCATAGTTTGTAGTGTTCCTGTTCCATATTTTTAACTACATGACCTCTCAAGTCCCTAACAACGACCTCTTGAGGCCCTGAATGGTTTTTTTTGTTTTTGAATAATATGGGGCTGGTATTCGGAAGAGTGCCATGCCCATCTTCGTGTCAGTCTGCCTTTCCTTCTGGGTACCATGCCTTCTGCTATATTTTTTCCAATCCGTCCTGGCGCTTGATATGACCAAAATATTTCAGCTTCTGAGACACAGGTTGCTGTTTATTAGCCAATCTTCCTTGATGTTCAGATCTTTCAAGATGTCAGTATTTCACCTCTTGGCTATCTTCCGAATAACAGTTTCAAATTATCGAGGCCAGAAATATATCCTATCAGGGCCTCAGTCACATGTAAATTGCAGACTTCCGCCAACACCAAAAGTATCTCCCACGGCCGCTGCGCGCGGCGAGGATTGGGGCTAAACTAGATGGCTGGGACTCATGAGCAAATAAAATGAAGAAAGCCGCAGGAGATGTGGTAGCTGCTGCTCGTGAGTCCCAGCCATCTAGTTAAGCCCCAATCCATGCCACGCATAGCGGCTTGGGAGATACTCTCAGCGGTGGTGGTAGTCGCCGGAAGTGCGTAATTTAAATCGCCGGAAGTCCACAATTTTTTGCAATAATTTGAGACCGTTATTTGGAAGATTGCCCTCCTCTTCTTTGTACAAGATGTTCTGAGAATCTTTCTATAGCATTTCAGCTCAAAAGCCTCTATTCTCTTTCTTCAGAACAAAATAAACAACAGACCATACTATGATGACAGAAACTGTTAACTGAGAGAGTTCAAAGTTCATTTTAGTCTGGGTGGACATGGATGCCAAGGTCAATTAAAAATCATCAGCTGCTGAGTTTTAAATACTTCAGAGAGGGAGGGAGGAGTATTTGGTGAGAGGGGTTGATGACAGTCACTGTTAAAAGAGAGAGCTTAAAACATGATTTTAAAGTTCTAATTTTGTAAGTTATTTATATTTTCTTTGCTATTCTCATGCTGTAGTGGGTTTTTTTGTGTGTGGCAAGTCTGTCGGTCATTTAGAAATACAGTAGTAAGCCTTACTTTCAGCTGTTAAAAAATAAAAGAAACTTTTACATGTGGTACACACAAAAAACTATCTTTTAAAGTCCTAATATTACAATTTAAACCACCACTACTATGAAGACACTTATATGCTGCGTGTTTTAGAGTCGGCACATCAGTCTATCTGTATTTCTACACAGACAACGATTGTGATATCAACCATATTAGACATGTGTGCGTTCTATTTTTTTTTGGGTTTATATTTTGCCAGACTGAGCCACGGCAAAGCTTTGTGGGTACTGCTAGAATTTAATGATAACAAATAATTGTGCTAAGTGTTACTAAAACTGTCAGTAACTGTATCTGTATTTATTCTCTTTGCACCAGCTGACTTTGTTATCGTCGCACGCTTTGCACAAGGCACATGTTAAAGCTGTCCCTCATCAAAGTATTGTCTCTTTCAAAGCCAGTGAGCTAGTGGATACACACACATTAAATGCAAAAGGTAGCCATAAGAAGTGCCAACACAAACTGTCTGCCACTAGAGTTGCATTTCATCTTTGATGTAGCAGCAGTTACAATAAATTAGCAGTTCTTCTCTTTTCTACTTTTGTCATTTCACCGAAACCAGGTTGCAGTCCAGTGGTTTCTTGCGCTTCTCGCATGGCTTGGGTGATGGATTTCAGTAACAGGTGGTACTACTATAATGCTTTAAAAAATGGCTGCCAAAAATTTTTTTCGGTTGAAACAACATAGTATCATAGAATTCCTTAATGCTGAAGGCGAGATCCCAATTTGCATCGATGAATTTTTGAAGAATGTTTTTGGATATTCATCAGTGGATATTAGTACTGTCCGATGCTGGGTACATTGTTGTGACAAAGCTGAAGTAGGTCACTCCACAGTGGCTGACGCAAAGTGTACTGGCCGTCCATCTACTGCAGTTACCCTACACAGCATTCATCGAGTTAATGACATAATTTTTGCTGGCCTTGGGTAACACTGGATGGACTTTATTCCATGTTGTCCATTAGCAAAGGCAGTGTCCAGACCACCAGTTCATGCAGTGTTACTCAGTGGTCAGCACACATGATGCCAGCAACTCATTGACTATTGTGTTGAATAATTGAAACAGGTTGGTAATGTTATACATTGCAAACGATTGTTTGAGAAATCCTGCTAAGTTTACCAAATGCACACTGTTAGAGTATTTGTATAGATAAAAATTAGAAGGCATTACTTTTCAGCCATCTCTTGTACAAATCTAGGAAAGATAAACATATCTAGATGAAATTCCCTGTGTGTGTTCCGGGACCCTGTTATAGGGACAACAAGAATAGACCCACTGCCTACCCAAAAGCATGTCGTAAGAGTCGACTAATTGGGAGCTTCCTTCGAAGTTGGAGTGCATCTGCCTGAGAGGCAAGGAACCAACAGTCTGCATACAAATTAGTTTGTTTAAAAAAAAATATTTTAAATGTAATTCATGATGTTTCTGTAAAAAAAAACCATAAAAACCAATAACTTTGTGTTATTTTTGTCCATAGTTCTGCAGTGGAACAACAGCCACAAGCTGCAGAAATTCCAAAGCCATCGGTTTTAGCTCTACAGTATTTGGATGAATTAGGTAAATAGTGGTGACTGAAGTTATAAGGTTTTCCTACAATTAGTCATTTGCCAGAATTATGTGTTAAGAGCACATTGTGTGACATTTAGTACTCGGAATTTTATACTTCCGCCTCTTTCCAAAAATGTTGTACTTTAGAGTAGATTTCCATGAGTCCTATTAGCTCTTAATGAATTAAAATAATACAGATGTGTTCAGGTTTGAGCAGCATTCTGAAAAGAGTAGATTAACCCTTTCGCTGCTACGTTCCCGGAAATAGTTGTCCTCCCTGTGCTAAGCAATGTGAAAAAAAAAGTCTCTGCTGTGCGCAATACTTTTCTATCCTCTAAACGCAAAAGATGCGTCCGCAGTGAGGGCTATGTTTTGTACACCTAAAATTTTTTACCCTGGGGAGTTGTGTGGTTGGTCCGAGTGGTGACAAGTCAGAGGTACGATGGTGCCCCACAAACTTGACTAACGGAGCTATCACCCTTCGGGGGAGGGAATTAATGGGAGGAACTGTTCCCTGTCCGTATCCCAAAATTTGATTGACGAACCTACCACGGCTGCCACTTTAATCATATTTACTTGTAGTCACCATGTTATTACATACCAAAATAATAAAAAAAAAAAAATATTCATAATAATACTCAAGTCGTCCGTTGCTGAAAAGTAGCAGGAACTCAAAGGAAAATTTACAATTATAAAAAAAAAAAAAACTTCGGGGGTTGAACACAAGACCCTCCGATTCTAAGGCGAACGTGATACCAACTACACTATGCTACCGCTTGACGCATTACGCTGTGTAAATTATAATAATGAATGATGTGCGCAGACTATTAATAATGTGTCTAAGTTTGTAGTCTACGCCGCCTGCATGAGCACTGTTGTCTAAGAAATGTTTGAGATTCTCAACAATAGTAAAAATATGTCCCTCGACATTATTTTACGGGAGTTTTTAGCTTTGCTCAAGTACTCTATTTTGAGTTTAGCATTAGCAGACAGACAGAAAAAAAAAATTTGTTCGTCCATCGGGAAAGACGAGAAATTTTAATGACTTAACTGTTTGAATTTACAGTAGCAGAAATACAGATAGAGCTGGAGTCATCAAAATCATGCACTACTGGTTTCAAATCATCGGTTCATCAAGATAACTGATCAATTTATTGCCGTTTTGATGGCGCTTCATTGTCGCTGCTCTCTGATTCCGACGATGAGGACGTCGGACAGGAAAACAGCTTTTTTTTGGACACGCCGGTTTCAGCAGTCGATACTGATGGCCTAGTCAAATCTTCTTGTTCACTGTCAGAAGTACACATTTCAAAGTCATCGTCGCTATCACTTTTGACAGAAACTCCATCAATTCTTCATCAACTTTAACAAGTTTTCTTGCCATTTTGTACTAAGTGTAGAATAATCCAAAAGCACAAATATATATCAGGGCACAAAATACACAGATCACCGACCACGCTGTCACGGTAAACAAAGCAACGGGATAACGCAAAATGCAGAAAACACGCCTTAAACACACCTAAAAGTACGTGCCAGTGCTTTTAATCATATGTAAATGGGTAAGTTTATTCTAAATATAGCTAATGTATATTGCTCTTCAGCCAATAAAATACGAGGTAACAGAAATCTGTAAGAAAAGTCCAAAAACGGCTTAGGACGTCCATAGCACTGGGGGTCAAGAAAAAAAATAACGTCCAAAGACGGGCGTAGCAGCGTACGGGAAATCGGGAAAAGACGTCCATAGCAGCGAAAGGGTTAATGTTGTAGAGGAAAGAGACAAAAAAGAGATTATATATATATGTGTGTACACATATAAGTATGTATCATTGTGTATGTGTGTGTGTGTGTGCGTGCGTGTGCATGTGTGTGTGTATATATATATATATATATATATATATATATATATATATATATATATATATATATATATATATGAGATCCATCATGGTATAGAAGCTAGACTCCTGCCTGTGGATCTGAAGGTCATGGGTTCAAATCTACATGGAGCCAGATTTTTTCATTTATAGACTTGGCTACCAAGTCGTCTCATCCTTAAATGGATAGCAGATGAAGTCCTGGGAGGTGAAGGTGGCCATCATGATGTTGACCTCATCACCCATCAAAGGCCAGTTGGTCTGTACAAATAGGAATCTAGCTTTATATGTCCGATACACCGCTGGTTACTAAAAAGACCTTTGAAATTATATGGGATACACTTCCAGGATACCCCAAATAAAATACATAATCCAACTTGGGAAAATCTGATAAAGAAAATAACTAACACAATAGAACTTCATAAATATAGAAATTACACAATATTTGATAGAAGTAGAATAGTTAATACATACGTAATACCTAAATTAATATACATAGCTTCAATAATAGATCCTCCACCAAAAGTAATCATTGATATCAATAAACTAATTAGATCCTTCTTATTCGGTAGAACAATATTTGCTATCAAACAAAACACATTGATCCAACATAAACTACAGGGAGGAGTAGGAATCCATGACATAAAATTAAAAATAACATCCTTCAGACTAAAATACATAGGACTAGTAATCAACAACCCCGAAACATTCCCCTTAGCAGTTTATTACATAGCCCCAAAAATCATGCATCTTAAAAAATTAGACAATTCACCACACTTCTTCGGATCCCTCTCCCTATTCTATAGAAATTGTATCAAGTACCTCAAAGGACATGAGAAACTAATCCACCTAACGACAAAACAAATCTACACTAACCTAATATTAGAAGTAGCACCACCCCTCCACCCTAGAATTAAAAAAGGACAACCCTTCCCCAAAACCAACCATTTTTCATCCTTCAAAAACATACACAAACCCTACATTAAACCGATAGGAAAAGAAATTACTTACAGATTACTTTTTAATCTTACCCCAACCACAGAAACAACAGCAAAAAGACTCAAAAAATTACTCCCCTGTAAATTATGTAACAAAAACGAACAAGAAACAGAAGAACACATCTTTTATACATGCACAGAAATACAGAGTACACTTAAACACTTAGAAACAGTCACAAAACACTACATTAAAACACAGATTGATGTATATAGAGCCATATTTCTAAACACTGTACCACAACTAACCAAACTAGATGAAACCAGATTACTGTCTGCACTTGCAGAATATCGTGTCTTAATCTGGTTTACTAGATGCAATGTTGTGTTTCATAGACAAACATGTTCGGGGAAAAATTTAGCCGAAAGATTCCATTACATTATGATGAGATTATTTGACCCAGACTAGGATCAATCTCCCCACTCCCCCCCCCCCCCCCCCCGTTTTTGTTTTTGAATTGTCTTGTTTCTTTTCCTTCTTCCCTTTCTCTTGCTTTTCTCCTTAACTCCCCTTTTTTTTACTGTTTAGTCTTACGTACCACTGTCTTACAGGGATTGTTCCTCCCCCTTTTGTTTTTCATTGTCATCTGATATTATGATAATTCCTATGTAAACATTACTCATATTTGTGGCACCTTGCGTCCATAAACAGATATGAGAACGACTCTGGACCTTGCTCATTGCGTTGGTTGAGTCGAACTTGTTTTGTAATATAAAAATATATCATGTTATTAATGCCTGTATAGAACCCTCTTAAGATCCAAACAAAGAACACACCCTTCTTCGGTTTCCAAGCCTTTAATTTCCTGCAAGATGGCGTCCAAGATCATATGAAAGATCCACAATTTTTCCCCTATCCCTCTTCTGGTACCAGGACTTGGACCATATTTTTGCCCCCGACCTCACCATATAACAACCACTTGTTAAACTGTCCAATATGAATAGGTATAAAGTATTATAAGTTTCGTGCCTTAACATGCTCCTCAATGTCTCACTTACTCTCACACGCTCAACTCTCTACCCTCTCTCCCTCCTTTATCCCCCTCCTTTATCCCCCCCCCCTCTCTCTCTCTCTCTCTCCTCTCTTGATCTCCCCTTACAAACCCCTTAACCTAACAGTCTGGAAATTCAATTCTTAACTCACCAACTATCTACTTCACAATCTCCTACTAACACTAAGTCCGTGTAAAAATGTATATATTGTTTGCGCACACACTTGCACCACAAATACTCACACACGGCAACACATGTATAGAACACTGAACAAAATACGCACACCGCAGACGCCTGTATATTAAATACGTACAATACAGAAACCACGCAATCTTGTACACAGACCCACTTTAACATTCAATAAAATTGATTTAAAACTTAGAAATAAAAAAACTAAAAGGACCTTTGTATGGATTCATCATTGGGAAGCAGTGGTACCATAGTGGCTAGATGCTTACCTGCCAGTCTTGGGAATGAATCTGCATTGAAGGTGATTTCTTCCTTCAGAATTAATCTTGGCACCCAGGTTGACCCAGCCTAAAATGGGTACCAGGAATTGTCCTGAGAATTAAAGGCTGCCGTTGTGATACTATTATCATCTACTGTGTGCCAGTTGATGTATTAAAAATAGGGCTACATCATGTAGCCAGTGCACCTCAAGGTAGGAAATAGGTCATTTACTATTTTACTAATCAAGTCATTCAGCTTTAATCTTTAAGTTATGTTTAAAAAAGCAGAGTTGAAAAAAAATGTTAATACATTTTGTCCCAAACAATTTCACCGCCCCCCACCCCCTCCCCCCACAATTAGATTTGTATTGTATCGGATTAACATATCAAGGATGAGAATCAAGCAGCTAGAAATCCCAGAAACCCTGTTCAGCTCTACTGCCATGTAGCACAGTTATACTGGGGCACTACAAAATGGTTACAAAGTGACCTGTAGTCCCTTGTGTGTTTGTTCTTTTGAAGTGGTTTTTATTCTGACATTGAACAGTGTATAGAAAATGTAAATAACAGAAGAAATTATGAGAGCATGCTGTAGAAGGAAATAGAAAGAAAATAATTTTAATGTAAGACAATAGACTCATATTATTTTAGCAGTGAGAGCTGACTGACATTCAGTTGCAACAAGCTTTTACACTTAACCCTTAATAGTCTTATGTGAATAAAACTATCGTTGATAATTTCACTATATCATGTCAGGTGCAAACCACAGAATTTACATCAGCAAACAATAAAGCACAGAAATGAACCCTTTCAACTGAAATACATAAATCACATAGTTCATTATTTCCCTGTGAATTCTGTTGAGTTCATTATTTCCCTGTGAATTCTATTGAGCTCATTATTTCCCTGTGAATTTGAGTTCATTTATGTGAATTCTGCTGAATGCTTTGAAATATAATACAACAAAGTAGACAATAAATGATGCAGTATATTGTTTGTGCGGCGTCCGTGGCTAAGGCGTTGCGAGTCCGACTCGTAAGCCAGTATACCGCGATCGAAACCCACTGCAGGCTGTGTGGATTTTTGTCCTGGTATGGGACGTCGCAGGTCGACCCAGCCTAAAATGGGTACCGGGATGGGCTGTCCTGGGAAAGTAAAGACAGCCGACGTAATGCTGACCACATTACCCACAGAGTGCTGATGGTCTGTAAAAATATGGAATGCTCTGCCCATATGCCCGATGCGCTGAAAGGCGTGAAAAGGGATCTTTACTTTTTTTACTTATATTGTTTGTGTCCTCATTAATTAAATTCACAAGGCAAACTCATTGCCTTGAACACTATCATTGGTAAGTTATTATTAACTCTTTGAGGACTGTTCGTCAGTAAACTGGCATATGAATTAATCCCTATCGGACTAGTCGCCAGTGTACTGGCATATCGTAGAGACACTCTAATTTGTTCCGTTTGTGGAAAAACGAATTGTTTAAAAAAAAATTAGGATTAACAACAGGAAGTCCTTTCATTTGCAATGTTTCGCGTGGCTTATGCGTCATTTTCTACATTAAAAAAAAAATTATTTAGATGTAAAACAATTTTTACCTGATTTTTCTATACTAAATGATAAGGGAAAAGGTCTAGAACTGTTCATACTGCTCTGTCAAAAGTCTTGATATTGTGGTTGATATCTAAGTGACAAACCTATTGGCAATAATTTAGTTTAGGATATTAAAATTGAACAAAATATTCCAGTCAGATCAATGTTTTCCAGATTTTTGGTTGTTGTGAAATCTGACTTGTCATACAAAAATTGTCATAACATCCAACATATTTGAATTAATTGTTTCAAATAAAGACTAGCTGATACATAATTGAGCAGAGATGGCATGTGCATTCTTAGAATTAGATAGCAGTGTTGTTGAACAAGTATAAAAGCAAGGTAGGCACACAATGTTTTTATATAAATAATCTTTATATGTGTCTAACATCCTTGAATGTTGTGTGATTTCGATAATGTTTGTTGTAACACTGACACTTATATAGCTTAGATTTACTCTGCACTCATTTATCTTTAATTTGATGTATGTCCCAATACAGCCAATACTTTTTCTTCAGGAAGGTCTTTGTCGTGTTGCAGTAAACAAAATTCAGCTGAAGAGTTAACATTGTGAGGACTTCACTATTTAGTGCATGACATTCTTGAATAAAATATAGTATATACATTAAATATACAATGTTTTTTTTTTGCAGTTCCAGAGGAAAATTTCAGGTATGTCATGTTTGATGATAACCTAGTGACAGTGTCAGATACTGGCAAAGAGTTGGGGGAGTTTACTGTCAACATTGAGGCTACTCGTTATAAGGGTCTGGAGTGTTTCTTGATTCATGCCAACAGTCATGGAGCTGTGGATGGTGTACCCTGCGGGACATCAATTGTTTGCTATGTTTCAAAATGTTTAGAAACACTAGAGCAGCAACATCATGAATATGTCAAGGTGAGATTTCTAATTTTATCACATACTATCTTAAATGTGCATTTTTTTTGCAGTAAAACAGTAAAGGACTCTTTTCCATGCCTTCAGGTGTACTGGGCATGTAGTAAAGTTAAGGACCCTTTTCCATGCCTTCAGGTGTACTGGGCATGTAGTAAAGTTAAGGACTCTTTTCCATGCCTTCAGGTGTACTGGGCATGTAGTAAAGGACCATTTTCCACACCTTCAGGCATATTGGGCTATACCTATATTTCATAGACCAATCAGCCCTTGGTGGATGATATGGTGAGCATCACGCCGGCCTCCTTTACTTCCCAGGACACCTGGTATCCATTTATGGCTGGGTCAGCCTGGACGCCAAAGTCGTTTTTGAAACAAAGTCTAGCTCCACCAGGACCTGAAGCCATCACCTTCCAATCAGACAGAGAGCATCCAACCGCTATAATACGGCAGCTCCCACTGGGTATATAGGTTGGACCTATATTTTAGAGACCAGTCAGCACTTGATGGGTGATGTGGTCAATATCATGCCCGCCGCCTTTACTTTCCAGGACTCTGCCTGGTATCCATTCAGATCTGGGACCCGGCAACCAATGTCATATTTGAAAAAAAAAAAGTCTGGCTCCGCCAGGACCTTAACCCACGACCTTCGGATCCGCAGGCAAGTGTCTAGCTGGATAGCTCCCATATTCTTGCAGTATACTACTGTGTATGAGTAGAGTTGGCTGGCCAAATGGATAAGAACACGGAGCTCTCATTCTGGAGATCCAGGTTCAAATCCTAACCTGAACAGTCTGGGTGGCTACACTGGCCATGCAACCATAAATCTTCAGGCCCAAGACCCATATTTGTGTCCATGCTTTGTAGAAATTCATACTGGTAGCATAATGCAGGTGACAAGTGCCATTTAAAAAACAAAAACATTTTGCAACATATTATTGCAAACTGCTTTAGCAGTCTGAAAATAAAACTATCAAATACATGAATGGCAAGAATAGTCCTAAATTCCATGCTGGTATTGTGGAAGACTTTTCTAACAGCAAGCAGGTCTTGCTAGTCACACTCGCCATCTCAGGCTAGGATTCCCTTACTTTCCTGTAGTACATTATAACACTATTGTCTGGAAAGACGGAAAGGTGCAGACATTTGCATTTTGGAGATTATTATATTAGATCCATATTTTTAGCATCTGAATACCACACAAAGTATGATGGGGGTCACATTCACACAAAAATTAACACAGACTGCAGTCTTAAGAAATCCAACAGCATGCACATGTATTAAATGCATAAGGCAGCAGTCAGAAATGCCAGCACAAACAGTCTGACTCTAGAAATGCAATTCATCGTCGATTTGCCACTCCTCATTTTCTGGAACTGCAGTTCACAACACCAACAACATTGTGCATAAGCTGAGTCAACCCTAGAGCCTTACAAGTCAATTTTATCTAAAGAACATATATATTTGTGTAAATTAGGGATGCGCTCAAAAGAAGAAGAAGATAGAAGTCAGAAATAAACTTCTTCTACCATTATTCTGCTACCATTAGGAGCGAACCTCAGATCACTATACCCACAAGCAAATGCACTAACAACTACACTAGCATATCTGCAACTAAATATCTTATTTACTTACAGCTGGATAATTGTCCTTTGGACCGCAAAACCTTTCTGGTGAGGACAGGTGATGGTTACACAGTTAACCGAATCATCACACAGGGCAAGGTATGTACTTTTACAAATGTTGCTTGCTTGTTGTAAAACAGCTTGTGTCTGTTATAAAATTGAATTTTATTTATTTGACAGTTTGCCACCACAGTTCCAAGAATAACTAACACAAGTTGTAATAACTCATAAATATGTCTATGTACTTTTTAATTTAGCCTATTCCTTTGTATGTCTTTTTCAAAATTAACTAACAATGTGACCCACAAATCAATAACAATATTAGTCTTAGCTATATTCCTTTGCAAACACTAATTCTAGAAACAAGCTGATCACAAAGTTGGCCTCTCTGATTTAGGTGTCACGAACACCTTTTATAATGCATAGGTACCTAGTTCAGTTCTAGCTGCATGAAAATCAGCAACAGACCGCTTGCATTGATTTTGCCTTTGGTATTGAAAGCCAGCAGTTCAGTAAGCAGTGGTAAACTACTAAAGGTTAAATTGCCTAGTAATACAAAACAACCAGACACACACACACACAAATAATTGTTGGATTGATTCTGCATTGTCTTTTTTTTTAAAAGGATATGCAACTAACTGTATTATATTAATCGAAATTAGCAATGAAAGCCACAGTTTTTATGTTTTGAATAATAGAATAAAGAAAAGTTGCCAGCATATATTGCATCTCATAGATATTGAGAACACACTTTAAATTGAAAACATAAAAATACTGTGTGTTTGTTATTGCTGTCAATGAACATTGTTTATTTGACAGGATGTGCAGAGAACAACCAAAACCATCCCTGTAGATCAAATGAGGGGCTTCATTTCTGAAGGTTAGTCACTCAGTGTTTGTAACAAGTCAGTCTGAGTGTCTTTAATTATTTGAGTGTAACACGTATTGTAAGTCATTGAATGTTATTACTTACACCTAATTGTTTGTTAAGTGTTTCTGTCGCCATCACCGAGTGTTGTTAAGTCAGTTTGAAGAGATGTTTAGAAGTGAGAGGATGGAGTTATTATACTGGGTTTTATCCCATGTAGCCCAGTCTCTCTCTCTCTCTGTCTCTCTCTGTCTGTCTCTCTCTCTGTCTCTCTCTCTGTCTCTCTCTATGTCTCTCTCTGTCTCTGTCTCTCTCTGTCTCTCTCTCTGTGTCTCTCTCTATCTCTCTCTCTCTGCCTCTGTCTCTGTCTCTCTCTCTCTCTCTCTGTCTCTCTCTCTGTCTCTCTCTCTCTGTCTCTCTCTGTGTGTGTGTGTGTCTCTCTCTGTCTCTCTCTGTCTCTCTCTCTCTCTCTCTCTCTCTCTCTCTCTCTCTCTCTCCTCTCTCCCTCCCTCTCTCTTTCTCTCTCTCTCTCTCTCTCTTGGCTTGGCTTGCTTTGTGAAAAAACAAAATTTGTCATGTTCATCCAGCATTCCCAAAAGGGGAGCTTTGGATTATAATTGTGACTAGATTATGTGCCCCATATAAAATGGCTTAGCATTGCTCATCACCAAGTAGCCCTGAAAAGACTCTTGTCAGACTGGCGACAAAGTCGTCTGTCAGTCAGCCAATGGGCAACCATTTGCAGGTGCCAGTCTCTCTCTCTCTCTCTCTCTCTCTCTCTCTCTCTCTCTCTCTCTCTCTCTCTCTCTCCCTCTCTCTCTCTCCCTGTAGACTAGTTATTTATCCATCAACAGCATGACATAAAGCTACATAGCTCCAGCTGTGACGCTCAGGCATCACTTAAACAGCCAGGCTCACAAACTGGAAGGCAGTCCAAAACCAAACTGATGACCATCATAAAGTAAAAGTAAAGGACCCGTTCTCACCCCTTGAAGCATATTGAGCATATAGGGATAGGCCTACATTTTATTTATAGACCAGTCGGCATTCGATGGGTGATGTGACCATCATGCTGGCCGCCTCAGCTTCCCAGGACTTTACCCGGTACCCATTTAGATCTGGGCCAACCTGCAAGCCAAGGTGGTCTATGACCATGGCAGCGTTTAAGCTGAGTTCGCGGCAGCTGGGTGACGAACTCCATGTGGTCCGGGTTCACGCCCAGGGGTAGGCAGAAAAGCCACATTTCTGCCAGATTTACGGTACAAATGGAATCAAGGCCGAAGGTTTGCAATATTGATAGTACTGACTCAAAAGGTTTACAACTCATGGTTTCTGGATACTAAAAAAAAATTTTTTTTTTAAATACAGACACAGGTGAAAATTGACAAATTTTGACAAATAAATTATCTTAGCTTGGTCATAGTAGCAGACAGGTTTATTTTTGAAATTACTGGAGAATTAAAGCCAAAGGAAGAGTGCAAGAGGAATCACTGCACATTGGGCATACCCATACATGCTCAGTCTTCAGATGCAGCAGCCACCTCAGAATACCTCTACTGTCATATCAGTTTTTTTTTTTGACTGATTAATCTAATTATCATCTACTGAAAGACACTAAATGAACTTCACTGTCAAAATAGTTCATGTATTGGTAATAAGATCAGCCAACTTCAGACAGCTATATAATGAGATACTTAGAAGAAAAAACATCTTTAGGTAAAGAAAAAAAAATACATTTCAAAATAAAATATTTACACCTGTCTTGAACACAGCTTCCATTTACACTTCCTTTTCACAAGGCAATTGCATCTGTTCACAGGCTCCAATCTCCTTTTACATCGACTACTGATAGAAAAACCAATTGATGATTCTCTTCAGTTTATATCCTTTGATTCTGATGCAAATCTCTGTCCAGTGACCTACGTAAGTATGGTTGTTTTGGTAGAAATGTGTTGACACTGAGGTATGTGTACAGAATACTGATTTTGCACAGATGGATTGATTGTGTAATTTGATGTTGTATGTTGAACTTGTTGTTTGTCTTTTTTTTTGATGGTAAAGAATCACTTTATTGCATATGAATATCCTAATTAGTGCTGCTGGCTCCTCATGTGAATCAAACAAAGAGAATCTCAGCACTGTGTCTGAAGGAAATCTGTGAGGATTCCAATATATGCATACAAGAGTTAAACATTTTAGAAATATATTGTGTTTGTGTGTGCATGTTTTTTTTTTTTAATAAATAGCTTTTATAATTTGAACCTTTTGCCTGTCCAACAATTTTAACTTGAACTTCGTGGACTGAAACATTTTATAAGTTGATCTTGTTTATGATATGTTTGATAAGGTTGCAGTGAGTTTTCATTCTTTATTTTTAAAAGTTTTTATTTTTTTTAAATATTTTTTTTTTGTTTTAAATTTTTGAAATGATTCTGTTTTGCTTAAGGAGCAAATTAAAAAAAAAATGTTACCATACAGGTTGTTACAGTGGTTTTTTTTTTTTTCATTGCAAGTTCTGTGTGTTTGGTAATGATTTAAATGATTCTTTTTAGCATTACAAAAAATACTGTTAATTTGTAAGTTTAAATTTTGTTCGATACAGAAAAGACTACATGAGCGAACACAAACAGTGGAGGATGTAGAACTAAGGGTTTATGGCATAGAAAGAACGATTATTTCAACATCTGATCTTCCAACCACTTGGCAGTCTTACTTCATGCATGATGGGTGAGTGTATCTGTTTGATCCAACCACTTGGCAGTCTTACTTCATGCATGCTAGGTGAGTGTATGTGTTTGATACAACCACTTGGCAGTTTTACTTCATGCATGATGGGTGAGTGTATCTGTTTGATACAACCACTTGGCAGTTTTACTTCATGCATGATGGGTGAGTGTATCTGTTTGATCCAACCACTTGGCAGTCTTACTTCATGTACGATGGGTGAGTGTATCTGTTTGATCTAACCACTTGGCAGTCTTACTTCATGTACGATGGGTGAGTGTATCTGTTTGATCCAACCACTTGGCAGTCTTACTTCATACATGATGGGTGAGTGTATCTGTTTGATCTAACCACTTGGCAGTCTTACTTCATGTACGATGGGCGAGTGTATGTGTTTGATTCAACCACTTGGCAGTCTTACTTCATGTACGATGGGCGAGTATATGTGTTTGGATCTGGATCCAACCATTTGCAATCTTACTTACATTATGAGTGGGTGAATAAGTTTGGCTCAAGATGACCATGAATTAAGAAAAACATTTTCCAACAAAGGAATTTCTGTTTTCTCTCTTTCTCTCTCTCTCTCTCTTTCTTTCTCTGTCTTTCTCTTGCTCTCTCCTCTCTATCTCTCTCTTTACACACATACACCCAGGGACTCAACATTTTTAGTGTTAGAAAGTGTTAATCTCTAGCTGTTTGTATGATGTTCTTATTGTTTTAATGTATTGTGCTCTAAGATAGTCATCGTTATCATCACCAAGTGCCTTGCTGACATGTATCTCTACATCTCCTGATCCGTGATAGAATGTATCAGTTAACCTTGATCCATGCCTTACCGAATAGCTGGAAATAAAGTTGTCACCGGAAAAATTGTTTTGGTTTCTTTTTTTTAGCCATTTGACAAACCGTGTTCAGATCGGATCTCCTGTTACAATGAAGCTGGCGAAAGTACCTGTACAAATTGAGAGAGGTTAGTGAAAGCAAAATATAACAGATGATTGTGACATTGCAAGTAATGACAGTTCTTTTCCACTGAATGTATCAACAGTAGGCTTGTTTACACATTGTTAGAAGCTTTGCAGTTCATCTGACAATCACTATTTCATATTAAAGAATGAAAAAAAAAAGTATGAATGGTTTTCTAGAAAATGCAAAAGCGGCCAGCATAATACTACCTTATTTTCCTGTATGTGCTATTCACTTGTAAAAATTACAGGTATATATATATATATATACACACATATAGGTATTTAAAAAAAATTAAAGCATTTTGGGTATGTAAATCCTATGGCTAAACATGGGGGGGGGGGGGGGGGGGGGGGGTGTCCTTTTCAAACCTAGTATTCGGTGGAAACAGTTTGAGAAACCAAAATCATCATAGTTTGTTTAGTGTGTTAAGAAGGTAACACTTTTGTAGTGGAGTGTTTAAAATAGCTTGCCCTGAACAATGATGGTTTTTATTTCTCAGAGGAAGAAGTTCCCAAGCATGTCTTTGAGAAGAAACCATTGAACTGGGAGGAAGATTTGCAACTTCATTCCAGATTTTTAGACAGGAAGGTGAGCAAATTTAGATTAATATGCTTTTCATATTAGTAGTTGTTTTAGTCGCTCTCCATGTTTTCACTCCATACAGCAGCTCTGATGTGACATTAGAATGACAAATTTAGAATTTAGTACTAGTTTTAATCTCCAATGACTTTTACCAATTTCCGACTGCTATGAAAACTCCACTTGCCTTTTGTATTCATATTTTGATATCTCTGTAAGTTTTCCCATCTTTATCTACATTACTGCCCCAAAAGGCTTTTGACTCACATATTAGAGTGGTATATCATAAAGAGAAATTAAATTACTGTTTACCAGGTTTCTTAACATTATCTCCGTCTTTTTTTAATGGATATTTAGACCAGTTGTTTGCATCAAGTATGTTTAATTTATCTTCTATCTGATTCCCTAAGTAGGACAGCAGAGAAATATCATCAGCAAATTCCAGGTCATTAAACGGTTTTATAGAAGTCTGCTGAATTCAGTTTCTGGTATTTGCTCTTGCCTGAAATAATCCAGTCTATTGCCAGTAAAAGTAGTAGAAGGTGACAAAAGCTATCACTGTCGCACATCTGTTCTTATTTCGAATTCATCTGTCAGTTTTCCCTCATGGAGAACTCTACAGTGTCAATGTTTCAGCAGATTTTCTTGCTGTCTTTATCTATAATTTCTGTACTTATCCCAAATAAATGCCAGTCTTTAATTGTACATTTAAAAATTATCAGTTTCTTTGATATTGCCATTTGTGGCGCGGTGATTTCGGTCACAGGCATGAGGGAAAGTTAAGTCTGATGTGATGTGTATAAGGAGATATTCCGTACCCCACTCGGGTGCCAGTCCTTCACTGTTCTGGTTTTACGGAACCTCATGCAAGACTTCTGCTGCACGTCCCCGTCGTGCGCTACGGATAATGTCTCAAATGAGCATTAACATAGTTGGCAGGAGATCTCGGAGCTGGCGGCCCCTAGAGGTGTAGTGTCCTTTCTGGCTGTCATCAGCCCGCCCCCAAACGCATGGGTGAAAAGTCTATTAAAACTCATTCGGAACACAAGAAAGGATTGCTTGCCAAATGTACCATCAAATGACAACTCTCGGTTAAAAGTCTGGAGCAAATGGAAAACTGTGCTGCTGAGACTCAACCCTTGACCGAGAGATTTACCCAAATGTACCATCAAATGAAAACTCTCGGTTAAAAGTCTGGAGCAAATGGAAAACTGTGCTGCTGAGACTCAACCCTTGACCGAGAGATTTACCCGCAGCCAAGACGAGTAACATCTCTTGTGGGCGATTTCTCACAGCAAGATCCTACCTACGTACATCCTCTGTCAATCCTCAGTGTCGTCGTCAACGCGCTGAGGTACACCACGGCAGCAGCTTTTCATCTGCTGGCTAGGAAATAATGTCCGACAAAGTTAAATCCTACGGCTCACATGCAAGCTCAAAGTCTGACGATCATAATTCGTACCGATTAGGAAAAAGTACAAATGTCCATATCCACTGGTCCCACTCGCCCGAGTGTTGGGACCGAACAGGTGATGCCACGCCTGACGCATGTTGCTTCTCTATTCTGTCGTGCTAAGGGCACAGTTGAAACAACGTTAAAGGTGTCTAACGTACGATGAAAAGAATGTACCTATTTTTGTGGCCACAAAAGTCCTGGACCTGCGGGCTGCTCCCCGCTGATCTCCGGAGAGCGCAGCCTTGTAGCGCGGGAAGCTCAATACACGGTTGTGAGGTTTAGCAGTCATGGGCAGGACGTGACGATTCCTTGGGTGAGCCCAGAACCAGAGCATCATGTGTCGGCTCTGCATTTATGGAAGCCTCCTTGGATGGCGGGGAATGCCCATGATCTGCCCTTGCCTTCCCTTGAGGGCTGACAATTCTACCTGGGCTGCCTTAATTAAGGAGGGTTCTCCGGGGGCCACACCTGTTAAAGGTCAAAGAGGACACCACACAAATGAGGCAACATCTCGACCCACACAAAACAATGGCCACAGTCAACCTAGAAATAGGCTTGACATCTTTCCTCGAAGTCGGAGTACATCTGCCGGAGAGGCAGGGAACGAGGACTGCAAACAAATAAGCCAGTAAAACGGATGTACATGCAAAACTCAGGTCAAGGCAAAAGCCAAAAGTCCATTTGGACGAACAACCACGACTTACCGCCGGAATTCACAGCCGGTGAACAAGAAGAAGAAGAAGAGGAAGATATTGCCATTTGCTTCCGTCATCTACTATTCAGACTGAGGCTAACTGTTTTACTTTCTACATCTGTGAAATGTTTCATTTTCTGTAGCACTAAAGACTTGTTGCTTTGAAACAGTCTTACCGGGACCACTAAGTTATTTATATTATGGCCACCGACCATGATTGCTGTCATAGTTTCTTTAGATTCCAGCATATGCTTACTATATAATGAAATGAACCAGAGGACAAAGTACATACTTGTTTGACACCCATTTTGAATGCATTGAACTGAAGTTTCTTAAATGGTTGTTAATTGTTTTAACCGTTTATTTTTGCCATTACACATTCTTTTTTATTTGCTGTCAGTATTAATTATCCTAGTAGTTTGATTATTTCTTCATGTCAGACATTTTTGAGCAATCTGTGGGTCATAAGTTCAGTTATTTATTTTTACTTCTATAAATTGGAAGTGCTTTGAGAATCTATTTGGCATTGTTTTTACTCTTTCTTTCTACAAATCTAGATTGTTTCTAAATAATTTTTGCTTTAATTTTGTTTCTTACATTTTATTTAAATATTTTAATAACATTTTTGTTATGTGAGCCACAAGGTTTCACATTCTAAAGCACATAATTTCTTTGTCATACCTGCAAGGATGTAAAAAGGTCATAGGGGATGGTTATTGTTTTTGTTGCTTTTTAAATTCCAGATTCTTCCTCCAGTGTAATATGGCGGGTGGGGAATTCATTTACCTAGATTGATGTCATTGTCCCGTTATTGATGCAAATCGTTGTGTATAAATTAACAAAACATTTACTTTGTAAATTTCATCTCAGGAGGAAATTAAAAGTGACCATGCCACATACATGCGCCACCATCCAGAGCTGAGAGCCTTGCTTGCAGACTTCCTGCAGTTTTTGCTGTTGAGAAAACCAGAAGATGTCATTTCCTTTGCTGCTGAATACTTTTCTGCATTCTCGACCTCCATGCCTGATGTCTCTCCATACCTGGCTTCCAATGCACCAACTCACTTCCCAGCAAGCCACACAAACCCACGCATTGATGAACTGAGAGCACCCACAAGATAGACAGCTCACTCTTCACCTGTATTGTGAGAACAAACTGCTTTGGAAAATGTTCCTGGTTGGCAGGATAGACCTTTTTTTTTAAAACTGTTGCCCGCCCCGGCCCTGTTATCATGATACCCATTTAATGTTACTCATATAGACCTATACTCTGAATGAAATTAAGTGCCATTTGTACGTTATGTATGCACTATTCTGCTAGGTAGTACAAATATCCAGACAAAAATCAATATTCTAGACACTGTATATGCTGTATGTAGTTTCTGTGTGTAGTCTTCTTTGTACGTGCACTCTTCCGATCTGGAAGCTTCTGCAGCGTGTATGTTCCAAACATATTTGTGTTACATTTCCTTTGGGGTTAACAAGAGAGCCCAGGAGAGACACCCTGCTGCATGGCCAACACTTGTCTCCACAATGCTTCCCAGGCTTTACACAATAGAGAGGAGGAACTTAGTGCGAAAGAGGAGGAACTTATTGCAAAAGATACTTCTTAACGCGAGCAGGACTTGCTGGTCCCACTTGCCATTGGCATGGGCTAAACTCCCATGCCTCCCTATATAGCACAATGAAACACTATCATCTGGAAAGACATAAAGGCGCCAACAGTAACAGAAACAATCAGTGTGTACTTATTCGGGCACTCAGAATTGCATTTTCTTGGGCAAATATTACCCTTAGAGGCAGTGTTCTTCAACCTTTTTACACCTGCGCCCTGCCAAAACAGGAGGAATTATTTTGTGGATCATCTGATAGCCGACCAAAAACAAATGTAGATGGCATGGCAGATGAGTTGTTAAATCCGATGTCACAAAATTACAATTTTTATCTAAGGTGATATTTGCTGCTGCTTAATGTTGGAAAATCTTATAGGTTTGTCACGTACAATTTCATTCACTATGCAGCAATGTGCGAGAATTATGTAACCACCAAATAACTAAGTATACACTTTCGGTGGCCCATCTAGACATTTCAGGGGCCCATAAGTGTTCCAAGGGCCACCATCTGACAAACAATGCTTTAAAGCAGGACCATTCAGCTAAGTTCACTCAGGTCCAAAAATGTTGGAAAATCTGGTTGCTCTTGGGCCAGAGGCCTGAGGTACAGCATAGAAAGATCAATAATACAATACAATTGGTAGCTGATGCGCAGGCCACTAGCAAGGGCCTCTGTGGGCCAGGTTTAGCCTACGGGCCGCCAGTTGAATAGCCCTGCTTTAAGGCTTACTTGTTAACTTTTTGTCGACCTCATTCTTGTGTATAATTTATTTGTCGCTGCTGATATATATGAGTCTGTGCGTGTGTGTATGTTTGAAGAGATGCATTTTTTTATGCTGTAGGAGCAGTTAAATTTACACCAACCGGTAGAATGTAATTTTCCTGAAATTGAAGCTATATTTGCAACTTGTATGCCCTATATATATGTTATCTGTTGTATAATATCAGTATTTTCCACCTCAGTGTTGAAGTTAGCTGTGGTTTTGTTGTACTTAACTGTTTAGTGTGAACTGAATGGGATGGTACCCCAAGATATTTAGACCAGCTGTGTTAACTGTCAATATGTAATGATCTTGGGGCCGTGGTAGCGCAGCCTGCCGGCCAGAATGTAAAGAATTCGGCTCTGCATCGAGGCTGTTTTTTATATTAAAATTTTTTTTTCAAATGCTAGCTGCCAGCTTGACCTAGCCTAAAAGTTGTACGAGGCAATGGCCTGAGAAGTAAACATGGCAGTTTAATGTTGACCACATTACCCATCGAATGCTGATAGGTCTCTAGAAAATATATCTGGCACTTTATGCCTGAGGCACCAAAGGCGTGAAAAGGCTCTTAAACAGCATCTTTGGTTGACAGTTTCCTGTGTGGGTTCTGAGGCCCCATTCTAGGGGAAAAAAAAGATTAAACCAACTGCCACCCTAGCAAGTGTGTCGTACAAGGTTTCTCATTAGAGAAGCTTCCTTCAAAGTTGGAGTGCATCTGCCTGAGAATCTCTGAACCATTATTCTGCATACAATTAAATCTGTAAAAGAGAGTGCGCACGAATTTCAAATTCTGGAACAGGACTAAAGTCCAGAAGTGAATGAACAACCAGAACTTTTAACTGGAGTTTACATCCGGTGAACACTAAGAAGAAGAGGAAGAGGCTGACAGTGCTAGTTGCTCGGTATGTGTTATGCCAGTGTGTGAATCCTGCTGTGATTTTCTGTAGTTGCTTGCATTTTCTTTTAATATGACCATAAACATTTATATGTTTCTCTAATGTTGTTTTTCCTTTTATCTCAGAAACAGAACACATTTTACCATTTTTATCTTAATTCAAGAATTGATCAATGTATATCATAGATCTGTCATTATTTTTAATTTCTATAAGAACTTTATGAATTTTCTATATGTCCTCTTCTTTTAACTGTTTTCTTGTAACTGTTTTCTTTTGACTGTTGAATTGTCTGCCTGCTGTGTCCAGGTAATCATTATTTAATTCCCTTATGGGTCCGTTCCTTCACTTGTTGTTGTGTCGTTTGACATTTTTCTTCTCAGATGTTACATGCAGAGCTCTTCAGGCTTCAAAAAATATTTTACGCTTGTATTTCTTTTGTATGCATTTGTGACTTAATGGTTATGAATGCAATTTCATAATTCCAGCATACCAGGTTCGGTTCAGGGGCAGGCATTTTGGCAGCAGACTGCTGTATGTTGACTTTGATGGCAGTATTGACCATTCTGAAAGCACTGGCATTTGCCTAGTAAAGCCATGAACAACCAACTTATGGGGTTAGTTTGTGACATACAGTAAAAGATATGCAACTAAAGTTTATTTGCATTACAAATTACAGATTTTTAAAAATAACGAACTTGCTTTTATGCTATTAAAAAAATGGTGTTGTTTTCACGCTTGATGTTATTCGGGTACAGACAATCAATAGGGTATTTTCAGTTGCTGATCTTACTCACTGGTTTAACTGCTTTAATCATTCATTTCACTGGAATGGCAACAGCGTGATGTTTATCAGGAATATGTCTTTTAAGCGATTTTGTGCATTCTTGTTTTTACTTCGGAGGAGCAGATGGATCACCACAGTCTGATAAGATTGATGTGGCGGAAAGTGACAAGAGGTTTCGGCAGATGTTCAAGTCAAGATAGGTGTTTAATCAGAATGCTACTGGCACCATAAGTATCGGAACTCTTCACTGGCTGCTGAAGATGCGGCCGGAGCGCTTATGCGAATGTTTCAAGTGCTGTGATGTCGGTTCTTGAATTAACTCAACTCAACTCTGTTTGTACTTGTGGCAGTGTTGATTTATATAATCTACTGATAAAGGCTGTCTAGCCGCGACATTCACCTCTTTTGTGTTTGTGATCACTGGTATTACTTTTCATTTTGTTTGATATCTTTTGATGATGCTTTAAGTATAAAATATTTTCCTTTATTTGTATTTCTTTTCTTGAGATGATAAATAGCCTGTACACTTGCTTTTTTATTCTGAGTTCATGCTCTTTATTGCTGCAGGCCACTCTGCTGAGAGTAATACAACAATTTTGTATGGATCCATGTCATATGCCCTGGTCTTACCAGAGCATTGAAAGAAACAAGATAGTATAGCTTACCATGCATTCATAAGAGATAACTAAGGACTGTAGGACATTGGGCACTCCATTCTGTTGAAAACCAACAGCAAAATCCAACGTGTCATGACCTCCCTAAATAGGTTCTGGTGCTCCATTAAAAAAAAAAATGGGGGGGGGGGGGTGTTTGTAGACAAAACCAACAGCAAAATCCAATCTGTCATGACCTCCCTAAATGGGTTCTGGTGCTGCATTGAAAAAAAAAGGGGTGGGGGTGTTTGTAGACACCCCCCCCCCTATACCCCCCCCCCCTCAACCTCATGCATGCTATTAAAATTTGAATAAGAATTTTCTTAAATTAGATATATGTGGCCATGGGATGCAGAAATCACAGCCTAGCTGTAATCCACAACACACCAACCATCCTTTTAAGGATGAACAGGAAGAAGACAAGTCCTGAACAAGTCTAAGGAAAAGACTTACTGATGGTTGGGAACCTATGCACCATTGGGAGTTAGTTGATGGAGGAAAGAATGTATGTAATATATTGTTATTGTGTTGAAATTGAACCTGGTGATTGCAGCTTTGTTAATAGCAAGACATAAATATGATGTTTATACAGAGGACCAAAGGAATTTATGTAACAGTAATATCATATATATCACAGAATGCTATTTAGAACATTTTATATTACACAGAATAATGACTCATTATAACTTAGGTGTATGGGGCTATGTCCCTTGATCCTCAGTTTGATTGCAGTGGTCCTGTATAAACATCAGACTGCTTTTCGTTTGGTCTGTGGAGCTCTAAACCCTGTAGCATCGCATCTAACCTCCCACAGGACTCCACCATTTTTCCTGTGCTTTTCAGTGTGGTCACAAGCAGGATAGAGGCAGTGGGGATTGGGAGAATTCTAACTTCTGCTGGTGATGTTTTAGTCCAAAGACAGGGGTAAATGGAATAGAAATATCTAGAGAACTGCAGAATGCAGTAGATAAGGTAGAGTGGTGTTTATTATATAATAGAATTGTTAGAGGTGAGATTCTGAACATCACAATAAATGGTAACATAAAGAGAGAGAACTCATTCACTAAAATATCTTGGTATCTGTTATCAGGAGCCTGTCGTTAAAGTACCACATGTGAGAGCTAGTGTTAAGAATCAGGAAAGTGCTCAGTACCTCAAAGGTGGTGGCATCAGAATACATAGAACAGAGACGGCTCTGCACGCTATCAGCAGCTCATTGTTTCAGTGATAGAGTATGGTTTGGGCCGGCCCACTTTATCTAACAGCCAAATAGAGAAGATGGAAAGCATGCAAAGTGAAGTCATGCGAACCATTTTGGGATCTACACAGACTCACAGAGCATACTTCAGAAAACAGAAACTGGCGTCCTACACGTAGTGGCTTGCATCACTTGATAAGACTCAGATCAGGAACATATTGATTTTCTGTCCAGGACATTCTTAACTCTTTGAGTCCCAATGAACGCATCATACGCTCATAGATTCCTACCTAGAAGCCCACTGAACGCGTGATGCGCCGATTTTACGTCTCTCTTGACTACCCCTTGGGCCTGTGATGCTAAACCCCCTGGGACTCAAAGAGTTGAAAGACACAGTAAGCAACCCTAATGTCAGACTGTTTCTTAGAGTTTGCAGTGGTAATAGTAAAAGATAACAGAACTCTAACTTTATATTGTATTTATCAGTGCATCTAAGCTTTAGTTGTAAAAAAAAAAAATTACTATCTATCAACTTCATTCTTGTTTAAGTGTGATGTATGCTATAGATGTTTCTCAGGGGAAGAACTGTATACTGTGCTTCCTGATACATATACCATTTTTCCATGACAACGAATGATTGATAATTTCTGACTTCTAAAGCAAAGGCACTTATCTAGCATGTGGTCTGATACAGTTTTTTTTCTCAAGGAAGCATCAAAAGCTTACTTTCACAGATATAACAGTTACACGATGGCAGGAGATTTATATTATGATGCAGCATGAACATAAGTCTTTTGGGGAGGGGGGTATCGATTATTGGCACTTGATGACGTAATAAACAATACGGTCAACATTATGCAAGCTGTCCAAGTGGGTCGCACCACCCAACCTGGGGCAGAGGGGGGGGGGGGGGGGGGTTGACCCACTGCCCCTTAACAAACATCTTGTAAAAGTCCAGTAGTTGAAGGTTTGCTAAAATCTCATCTGTTCAGGCCAAAGCTACAGATTTTTCAGCTTCTCTTTAAACAGCAACACAGAGTAGCTAATAACCTTTCAAAAGAGTGCAGGTAGAAAAAAAAAGTATGTTGCTAGTCACCTTTACCCCTAGAATATTACCTGGTACTCACTTTAAGGTTGGGTTGACCTGGCAGTTTAGAAAAAAGGAAATATTGACCTCAATAGAGAATCAAACTTACCATAAACGGGCTAGCACAGTGATTCTCAAACTGCGCCCCGGGGAGCAATGACCTCTTCATAGGGGCATCGCGGAATATTTGAAGATACGCAAGTTTCATTTTTTTTGTTCTCTTGCACACAGATAGTCATACTTTTACTCAGGTTAGGGCGACGTGGCAACATTTTTATTGAAAAAAAAGGGGCTGCGACTAAGACAAGTTTGGGAAACAATGGGCTGGTAGACAAGCATGCTAGTCACTGCTACGGTGGCTCTCTGTATTTCTTTAATACTTATAAAGAGGTCTGTTTTTTTTTTTTGAAAGAAAAAGTGCCAGTATTCATGATGATAAAGTATCTTCTACAGTAGTGCTGGGGAAAACAAGCGCCTATAAAAAGATGCCAGTACTGCGTATTATTGTGTGCAGCCAGGGGAAAAAAAGCCCTGCTTATAATTTTGTGTGCCATTTTGTACCTAGTGACTTAGCATGTCTACTGTATGACTTGTCATACTACAACACTGCTTACGCACAGTCTAAGATCGTCATATAGTGCGAGTTAGATCTGATGTTTAAAACATATTTTGTCGCATTAAGCTGCGCACATTTTACCACTATAGATTAGTACGCCAGTTGTGAATTCACTTCATTATATTGTTTGTTTTTCTTTGCATCATTTTTATACAATTGCTTTCTTGGCAGGTGTAATTAAATGCTAGAAAATAATGCTATTATTGCAGCTGTAGTTCTGACAGTGTAGATTTCTCATGGACCACATTTTTTGCAAAAAGCAAATGTATGTGCAGCTTGTTGCCTCCTGAAAATGTGTCCATGTTAGTTGATGTCTGAAGTAGACCAAGCACATAATGATATGTCCCAGGGCCTAAGATATAGAAATTATGACAGATTCTGAGAAAGATACTTCTTTCTTTCTAACTCTTATTGTTAAAATAATAACTTTTCCTATATTAACTTTGGTTTTTTTGCTATTGAAGGAAATGTTTTTTTCTACTGATTCTCATACTTTAATTCTTGTCTTGTCTGCCCACTGGTCAGTTGAAGCAGCCCTGCAGGGTTGTCTTCTTGATTTGTATGTACTAAATGAAAAGGGAAAAGGTCTAGAACTGTTCATACTGCTCTGTCATTGATGAATCTCTGCCAGATGGTGACAATAGTCTTGATATTATGATTTTAAGATATGAAAATTGAGCAAAATATTTCAATCGGATCATCTGTTTCTGTTGTTGTGAAACCTAACATGTCATACAAAAATTATCATAACATCCAAAGTATATAAACTAATTGTTTCAAATAAAGACTAGCTGATGCATAATTGAACAGAGAAGGCACGTGCATTTTTAGAATTGGATAGCAGTGTTGTTATTAAACAAATAAAAAGGTAAAGTAATGGCAACATTTTTTATGTAAATAATCTTCATATGTGTCTACCATCCTTGAATGTTGTGCGATCGTAATAATATTTTGTTATACTGACACTTAAATAGTTTACATATATTCTGCACTCATTTATCTTTAATTTGATATATTATGTGTCCCAATACAGCCAATAATTTTTCTTTAAGAAGGTTTAACTTTGTCATGTTGCAGTAATAAAATTCCTCTCAAAATTAATGCTGTCCAAACCCCAGAAAAAATGTGGTCCTTAAAGAGTTAAAAGAGTTATTATGATATACCTTTAACTACTCTGGTTAGTTATTTAACTCTTTCAGTCTCAAAGAACACATTGTGCATTCATAGGTTCCTACCTAGAAGCCCAGTGAACGCATGGTGTGTCAGTTTTACATGTCTCTTGACTACCCCTTGAGCCTCTGATGCTAAATCCCCTGGGACTGAAAGAGTTAATCTCTGATTGCTGTGATTTAGGTTGTGAAAATATTTATTATTCACTGTTTTTGCGTGTCGCCCTTAAAGGGGCAGTTGGCATATTGTGGCTAACAGCTAGGCTGTGATATCTGCACCTTTCAGTCCAGGATGCCCATTTCAGTGAACCAAAGATTAGTCATTCATTTTTACAGCCAGCTTGTTATGGGGCAGTAGTCTATTCTGTTTGTTTTTTTCAAACGGAGCCCTGGAACACACACAGGGATATAATTATAACTTCAGTCTCATAATTTACCTCTAGTTGTGAAAATAATAATATTTATAATTCTAGTACATAAAAAAAAAAGAAAATCAGTTTCTTTTCTCATATCCCTTTTTTGTGTAGCTAGGTTTGCTCTTTACTTTTTTAGCTAAACAGTATCTGGAAAAGTTTTTTTCATACCAGAGACATGTGCAGAAGAGAATCAATGACAGAGTTTAATACGATAGGAAAAAAAATATGGACTGAGCTGCATGAAATGGCAACAGAATTCATATACGTTGGTTGAGGGCTGTATGCTCCAGTGGGGTAAAAAGGTAAGAAGAAGAAAATATATTTCAAAGAAATAATTTAAATTGAAAAAAAATTATTTAAATATTTAATTTTTTTGTGAAACGATCAGATCTATACCCTATTTATTAATCAGAAAGTGGTCTAGTTTTGCAGCTCAAGATAATGAAGGACAAAAAGAAGATGACCTGCAAATATATACAAAATAATAAAAGGTGCACATAGGCAAGTAGTACAAATTAGTATGAAAAATTGTAATGTAATGTGTGAGTGTATCAAGTATTATGTGCAAGTGAATATTTGTTTTTTATTAATTTGCAAGTAATTTTCCTTTCAGCTTAGTATTACAAAGAAACAAGCATGTTTTATTTATCAATTTTAGAATTTGGTGAATTTTAAAAAGTAAATGTTGTTTTGTAATGCATATGAAAGTATAATAGAATTAAACTGATATTGCTGATCTATTGCTGATTTTAAATACCTGCTGAATATTAGGTCATCTTTGTACTTTGCATATGTGGGTTCGAATTGCTGTTTTATAAACAAACATTTGCAAATTACTTAAAATTATTTAAATAAAACTGCAATTATTTTGTAAATTATATTAATAACATAATTATAAATATTAATTACTTTGTTTTAATTTTTCAGTGATGGTGTTCAAAATGAATTGCAACATTCAAAACAAGTTATAAAACATTACATAATTTGTAATGTTGACATACAGTTATGAAGCTAACTGACAATGCCTGATGTGTTTTATGTAAATTATCTCTGCCCTGAAGAATACAAGTTTGCAGATTGGTACTACAAGCTGTATAGTTTATGGTTGAATTAAACCTTTTATCATTTTCCCAACCATTAGGACTCTGAGGGTTTCACCAGCCTCATAACATGGATGCCATATAATGGTTATGAAAAGATATCAAACCCGATGAAAAGTTGAGTCGGTCAGCTTCACATTAAAGCCTTCATCTTCACATTGCATGAATAAGAACACAGAGTCACTTAACTGATGTTTCTCTGAGAGAAATCACAAATCTGTCTAGCCAGTTGAATCTCTTACATGTGTGTGACCATCAGAAGTAAATACTAGCAAAAATAACCTGTAAATGGCAAGGGCTCTGACTGAAAAGTAAAAGGCCATATAATGGAAATAATTATGTAGTAATTATTTGGAAAGAAAAGATGGCAAGGAAGATTCTGGTCTCTCTGTCTTATAAAGTCATTATCTGAAACAAATGAAAGCCTAACTCTTTACACCCCAGTTGCAGCATTTATGCAGCCACCCTTCTAATATAATAAATTATAAGAAAACCATTTTAATAACATGAAATATCATTGTAAACTCACTTACTCTGCTCACAAGATTATGTGTGATAAATATGAAGAAATGTTATTCATTCCTCTTGTATATTATTGCATGCCTTTTTTTTAAAAAGACCTTTCCTAGCATTCTTATATCATTTAACCTGTTTACCTTCTTTAGTGGGTGCTCTCTGTAGAGCTGCCCAAGTTGTTCTTTTTAGTTAGGTTGTCATGTTTTATTTGTATTGTTTGTTGATGCACAACAATAAACAATGATCAATTCCCTAATTTGTGTTTATGCCATTTTCCACATGAGGGTAGTGAGTTTGTTTAATGGCTGCGCTATTTGGATCATAAGTGCGATTTTCTTTCAAGAGATCCTTGGGATCGTCGCTGGAGCTATGTGTGATGCTCTCAGCAGGTGGCTAGCCATTCTGGGGAGAGAGACTGAGCCATATAGGATAGAACCCAGTGCAGTGAAGTCTGTCCTCTCACCTTTTACCTTTAACGTACTAAAATTGTGTGATCCAGCCTACAGATGTCATCTTCTAACTTGCACACACAAACTACCTATTGTTACAAAATATAAAGAACTATCATACTACCAGCTCAGACTTCATTACTAGTAACCACGTGAAGTCAGTTAAGTCAATTCTGCCATCTTTGTTGGATATTTTATTTTAAAAAGTAAATATACTACAGATTACATAAATTATTTTATAAAAATAAAAGTACAAAAGTGGAATAATTTTGTAGGAAAAAACAAACTATGTTGATGTAATGCATATTGACCATAAAGCATAAATATAAATATATATATATACACACACGTTTGTCTCATGCTGTGAAGGTCATTTCACGACAGTGTCAGTCGGTTCACAGGTGTAATTTTTAGCTGCACTAAGGGAAAGACAAAGATACTGAGAATAAATAAGGCAAATAGTAATGGGGTTTCTCTTAATGGTATCCCACTCCAAGACGTGGAGTTGTAACGCATGTCTGGGCAGTAGTATAGTTAAAGATAGGGAAACTTGTAGAGATATTAAAATATAAATACAAAAAGCAAGAGAAGCTTTCATAGCACTTGGGAACTTGCGCAGGTCAAAAGAAATTAAAACTAACACTAAACTTAACATTTATAATTCTAATGTCAAATCGGTACTGTTGTATGGAGAACAACCAAGGAAATTACTAATAAACTACAAATATTCATTAACTGGTGCCTGCACAGACTAGAGGGAATTAAATGGTATGATAGAATCACTAATGTAGAGCTCTGGGAGAGAACTAAACAAGTTCCACTGGAGCTCTGGGAGAGAACTAAACAAGTTCCACTGGACCAAGAGGTGAAGAAAACACAGTGGCTTTAGAAGCATGGTTTAACTTTTATAGTGTTACGTTGTGAAATCCGTGTTTGTTTCCAGAAGGTTGCTAAATACCTTGGAGTCATCTACTGTGGTCTGAAAGGTTGCTGATTTCCCACAAGGGGAGGGGCTGGATTAGTAACTTGAGTAGGATTAAAAAGTGGATTTGTAACCTCGATAGGTCCTTGCTGATTTCCCACTGGGGGCTGAAGTATAGTCGGGCCTGGAGGTTGGTTAAACAGTGGATTTTCATCTGGTCTGACTTTACCATTTCTGGCATCTATGCCGGACAGTTGCGCTCCCCCTAAACCTGTATTAGTTTTACTCTCTGCTGCCTTTTGGTTTAAATTGATCTTCGCTATCTGAAACAAACAACAGCAGTAAAGCACTGAAGTTTCTATTTACTACGTTTTCACAAAACAACTCATTTGATACTAAGTAACGCACCATACATTTACTCCTAACAGTGACAGCACACACAGAGGTCACTTTCTATTAACAAATGTATAGACCAATGAGAGCTAGCAAGATAACTATCTAGGACAGAAATGGAACCTTATTCTGTAGTTAACCCTATCAGTACTAAAGATTTTGCTTTAAATACCTATACACAATGAAAATAGCTTGAGTACTTTCACAGAGACAGTATATATATTGTGCTTTTACTAGCATGTCTAGCCAGATTTCTTTAGCATGCTCAAACCAAATGGAAAATATATAATTACACACCGTTCGTTGTTTGAAACACAGTGATACTTCCTGGTCACACACTGTTCGTTGGTTGGGACAAAGAGAGGGTTAAGTTGTTCGAATAATTGCAACAGTGAAGATGAATACACCAACTGTCAGAGGTAAAAAGAATGAATACTACTCTTCTTCTTCTTCACGTTCACTGGCTGTGAACTCCGGCGGAAAGTTCTGGCTGTACGTCTATCTCTTGTTAAAGAACCTGTGCCTAGCACACACACCAGTTTTACCTATCTGATTTATGTTGTGCATACTTTTGGTTCCTTGCCTGTCAAGCAGATGTACTCCGACTATTAGGAAAGCTCCCAATTAATCGACTCCTACGACATGCTTGTTGGGGAGGCAGTGGGTCTATTCTTGTTTTCCACACAATGGGGCCCAGGAACCCACACGGAGATAAATACTATTTGATATTGAAAACATAAGCTGTGTTTGGTGCCTGTTATCCCAAAATGTCTAGTCTGGCTGGATGTTTTTATTCTTTTTTCCAGGTGATTTTCACACTTTTTTGTATAAACCCAAGGTCTGGGAATGCTCTGTCTCTCTCTCTCTCTCTTTCTCTTTCTCTCTTTCCATCTCTCTATCTGTCTTGCTGTCTCTCTTGTTCTCTCTACTTCTGTCGCTCTCTCTCCATCTCTCTAAAAAATTAACCCCCGAAAAGAACTGATCACTGTCATTAATAATATATGTTTTTTCCAGTCTTACAACTGGCAAGCATGTCGTAAGGGTGGAAGGAAACTAGAGTATATCATAATAATAGGAAATTTGGAAGGAGAGAGTACGAGAGGGAGTCCAAGAGAAAGATACTTGACAGTTTGCGTGCATGTCATGGATGAATATTTGTATCAACAATGTTTGGCTGTACTTGAGACAGAAGGCTGTTGACAAACACAATTACCAGCAGCTTGGGTTGAATACCGCGGCAACAAGTGAGAAATTATGCGGAATCTAGAGCAGAATTAAGAGAAAACTGCAGACGGATAAAAAGCGTGATAAAGATGTACTGAAACAAAAACAAAACAATAAATGGTTTGTTTGTTTTAGTATCCAGAAGCCATGAGTTGTTAACCCTTAGGCTCAGTATTATGGATATCGCAACCTTTCGGCCTTGATTCCATTGTTAATACCGTAAATCTGGGAGAAATGTGACTTTTCTGCCTACCCCCGCGAGTGAACCCTGACCACAAGGAGTTCGTCACCCGGTCATCGCGCAATCCGGTTTAGCCAACTACGCTAGAGAGCCGGGCAAACATAACTGGCAAAGATAGTTTACCCGCATCGTTCGAGGACAGTTTATATTATTTTGGCGCATCATAATAAAGAAAACTGAAATGAGCAGGTAAAAGTACAGGTCTTTATTCCACGCCTTTAGGCGTATTGGGAACACAGGGCTAGACATATATTTTTATAGACCAATCGGCACTTGGTGGCTGATGCACCTGGTACCCACTTAAAGCTTGGGAGTCAAGGTCGTTTTTGAAATAAAAATCTTTTAAAGGCCGACTCCGTCAGGACGTGAACCCACGACCTTCCGATCGGCAGGCGAGCGTCTAGCCGCCAACGCCACGGTGACTCCCTGAAATCCTGAAATATGCAGGTCCTGAGAAAAGTTGGAGGAGAAGAATTTAGGCAGAGATCAACACAGAAAATATTAGGACAGTTTGTTATCGTGGCACAGATAAACATCTGTATTGCAAATTATCGGCAGCATTCTATACAGAAGGTTATGTATATACTGTACGTGATATCACATTACATGGACAGTGAGAAGACTAGATAACGGATCAATATAATGGCACATAAGTGCTCCGTTCTACTTCTGACCTAAGCCTGAGTCTGAAGAATCTCAGCGCAGTGCACGAACTCCGTAGCACCGGCGAGGATTAGGAAATACTTTTGGGTAGATTTTAAACTTAAAATTTGGTCTGTCTAGGCAGCGCCATTAGGCTACTCTTTTTGATTTCCAACTGCGAAGGGGTTTTTTTTTTTTTTTTTAACGTGCGCAACAATACACACGGTCATCAGACCCTACTACCCAGAAACCAGGGGACATTACTAGAAGTCCACGTGAAAAAAATACAAGCTTTCACCGAGGCTTGAACCCGGGACTTCCAGCACTCGAGGCGGACGCTATGCCTCGACAACACGCATGTATCTGAACTATGAGAAGAAAAATGATACGGCCATATGTTATGTTCAGTCATGTTGAAACAGCAACTACGAGTCAACAAATCATTAATTTGCTCTCTGATTGCATGTTTGAGATTGGTCAAAATTGTTTATGCCTGCCAGTTTGCTTCGATGCAGATTTGAACGCTAGACCTTTAGGCTGGCAGGCGTGCATTTTGTGTAGCGGTCGTTAGTTGCAAGCGTGCTTGGAATCGTTCCACAAGAGCACGCTGGCGTCGGCAAACAAAGAAGCATACTGTTTTAGTTGTAACACCCCCCCCCCCCCCCGCGCTTTCTCAGGTTGTGGACTGATGCATGCCAATGCAGATGTGATACATGTTATTTGGAAGCAGGTGAACAACACCAAATAGGGAACAGGTAACCATGGTTTTAAAAGAAATACTCAACTATCGTTATTGATTATGACAACTCACCTCAAAGTCCAGCTCTTTATCGCTCATGGTTCGTTGCCTGCTGAAAGCCTGTAAACAAATATGGAACAGTTAAACTGTCTCTCATATAGGACACAAACAGGGAAAGCCAAAAAAATAATATATTAGAATGTTCTTTCACTGGAACCCGCAGGATATCAGAGATAGAGAGATCCATTTTAAAACCACTAGCAAATAGAGAAAGATGTTAAAGTTCTGTGGAAGTTTTACTAGTTTTTGTTTAGGGGGCTGCGTGGTCTCGAGGCATGGTGTCCGCCTCTAGTGCTAGAGGCTCCCGTTTCAATCCCCGGTAAGGGCTGAGATTTTTTCACGTGGACTTGGACTTTAGTAATTGCCCCTGGTCTCTGGGTAGTGAGATCTGACGCCCGTGTGCATTGTTGGGCACGTAAAAATTTCCATGGCAGCTGGAAATCGAAAACGAGTAGCCTCACGACGCTGTCCAGGCAAATTTGGATTTAAAAATCTACCCAAAGTATTTCAGGATCCTCGCCGGTACTACAGAGCCTGTGCATTGTGCTGAGCTTATTCAGACTCAGACTTGAGTTAGATGAAGAAAGAAGCACTTATGGGTTACACCCGTGTGCCATGATGTTGATCCGTTGTTCAAAATCTCAAACTAGTTGTGTGTGTGTGTGTGTGTGTGTGTGTGTGTGTGGAGGGAAAAATGGGTGGTGGGAAAGGGGGGGGGGGGGCGGAACGCTGATATTGCTTTGTTCTGTGCTGCCTGGCCACTTCCAAGATGCAGAGAAATTTAACACTGCAAACTGATATACCTGTCATGAAAAAAAAAATGTATGAGATTTCAGCCCGTTAAAAAAATGTTAGCGCAAAATCCAAGTAATTATGATTGTCTCCCTATATCAATGGTAGCAGATATGAGCACTTAAGGGGTTTCTTGTATGTAGCAAAGGTGACTCTTTACATGCCAAGCTTCTATAACAAGACTTCAAGCCACAACAGCCGACAGCCGGCGGACCGCTGACGTGCTAAAACGTTGTTTGTTTCCTGCTTGTTTTGTTAATGCCGATTACCCATTTTTGAACAGTGAATCCAAGGGTTCCGTCGCCACCTGCTCGGTTTTTCGTTTTGGTTCAACTCTATGAGATGCGGACTTCATGCTGAATGTATGGTTCTGTTGTATCTCTGGCATGATGTTGACTAAACTAAAATTGCAGGCGGTCGATTCCGTTCCGTTCAGGATGACGAGTGCTTTTGCGGGTGCAATGCCGTCTTTCGTGACTGACCATTTGCTGCAACAGTGAGCTGCAAATACGATGTGGAACAGCGAGTGTTGGCACATCTGACAGCTGCCTCATGGAGTTTTACTTTGCGCATGCAAGCTTCACGATTTTGCGGGTACTAACAAGTTTTTAACTTTTCGTATAGGACAGGAAAGGAAATATTTTTTTTTTGCGATATCCACTGGCACAAGAACGGAACGGTCTCTGGGCGATACTTCCTTAGTTAGGTTGGAACCTCGACTAACTAACTAACTAACTAACTAACTAACTAACTAACTAACTAACTAACTAACTAACTAACTAACTAACTAACTAACTAACTAACTAACTAACTAACTAACTAACTAGCTAACTAACTAACTAACTAACTAACTAACTAGCTAGCTAACTAACTAACTAACTAACTAACTAACTAACTAACTAACTAAGTAGCCAGGTAACTGACAAACTAATGAACCACCTTGAATGAAATACCTATTTCTTACAATGAAACGCAATGGTGACGCACTGCTAATACTCTTGCTTTTGCAGGAGCAGAGTGAGGCTTTTTTAAATTGTTCAAACAGACCTTTGGTCCCAAGTGGACACAGCCTAAAATCGATTTAAGGAAATGTCATGGGAAGTGAAGACTGTCAGAGGGGGTACTGACCACTTTACCCATCGAGTGCCGATTGGTCTATAAATTTATGAATCTAACACCGTATGCTCGATGATCCGGTGGCGTGAAAAAGGCCCTTTTCACCGAAAATAAGACCTACCCTAAGAACGAACGAACGAACTATATTTTCAAAGGGTAACAAATTGGGCACGCAGGCCCGTCTTACATTCGGCCCTTCCAAATACCTGTCTTTCACACTGCAGCTGTATTTTATCAATAAGCATGTTATATCCATTTGATAATATGTATATTATAAATATTAAAAAAAAAAAAAGCATGGGTGGTAAAATGCATGCGCACTAGCGCACGCACACACAAACACACACCCACGCACTCACTTAAACACACCCACATACCTTCACACACATATAAACACCCCCCCATTCATACCTACCTACCCATACAGACACGCACATTCCACACATATACATACATACATACAAATATACACATGCACACACAGACACACCCATAGAAACAAATGCAGACACACACACAAACAGACATACGCGCACAGACCCAATCACACACATAGATACACACACATACGACAAACCCGCATACACACACACGAAGACTCACACACGCGGACACAAACATACACATATGCACAAACATACACAGACACAAACACACACAGATACACGCACACAGACACACTCTGAGACACACAAACACACACACACAATCGCAGACACACACACAGACGCTGATTCTCATGCAGACACATACACACACAGACACACAACCACAGAACACACAGGCAGAAGCATACGCAGACATTCATACACACAAGCACACACACAGACACACGCAGATACACATATACACACCCAGTGACACTACACACAGAGACACGCACAGACAAACACACACAGACATATACACATAGACACACACAGAGACATACAAAGATACGTACACACAGAGACGCGCATATACACAGGCCACCGGCATTTACGCAGACTCACAGGCACATACAAACATACACACACAAACACAACATAGACACACACACACAAACACACACAGGCACACACACAGCCACATATACATAGAACACAAAGACAAGCAAACACACGCACAGACACATGTAGACGCATACGCACAGATACACATACAGACACATACACACAGTCATACACGCAGACACCCACGCACAAACACACACACACACAAACACACACCTACATAGATAACACCCACAGACGCACAGTACAAACACACGAAGACACACAGATACACACAAACACACACAGACACATACACAGAGACGCACAGACAGACATGCATTCATACACACACAGAGACAAACACACAAAGAATATACACACAGACACACACACACACACAGACATATAGACCACAGACACATATAGATATACACACACACACGCCCAACCACTCGCTTAAACACGCATATCTACACACCCACATACCTTCACACACATAAACACACCCTATTCAGTCATAAACATACCTACCTACCCACCCAAACACGCACAATCCACACACATACATGCATACACGGAGATGCACACATGCACACACAGACACACCCATAGAAACTAGAATAAAACCTAGCACCTTTTTCGGTATTCTTTTAAAATAAGCTTTTAGCGGCGTCCGTGGCTTAGGCGTTGCGAGTCCGACTCGTAAGCCAGCGTACCGCGAACGAAACCATCTGCTGGCTGCGTGGATTTTTATCATGGTATGGGGCGTCGCAGGTCGACCCAGCCTAAAATGGGTGCCAGAATGGGCTGTCCTGAGAAAGTAAAGACAGCCGGCGTATGCTGACCACATTACCCACCGAGTGCTGATTGTCTGTAAAAAATATGGGCGCTCTTCCCATAAGCCCGATACGCCTAAAGGCGTGGAAGGATCTTTACTTTTCTTACTCTTTACTAACAATAAATGCGCACTGATTAAGGTGGTAAGCTAGAATGATATCTTGTTGCCGAATGGTCAATTGAAGCACAGACGCCACTGCTTCGCACTTGATGATAAATGGGTGTGCAATAAACAAACTATTTGAGTAAGGACCATTTGCGCATATTGAAAACTGAATCCGAGAAATCCAGAATGGAAAAGTTGCGATGCCTAGTTAGCAAGAGATTGTGACGCGGTTGGTGAAGTCATGGGTTAAAAATCAACTGACAGCTGTGTTCCAATGCACTACGAGCAGGCTACATGAACCAGAAAATATAATTTAAAGAAAGCTTCACTGATGAACATGAGAGACTGGAACCATTGGTTTTACAGGAAATAGGAATACAAAAAATTCAGACTGGAATTCGGGATTTGGAGAGGTATGACGATGTTCTAGAACAGCGTTGTTTTTTTTTTACCTGTGGGTCCCGACCCTTTTGGGGATCTAACGACCCTTCCACAGTGGTCGCGTAAGACCATCAGAAAATACAGTCACTGAATTTATTGAAGAAGCAAAGAAAATAAATATCAAAGAGTCGGGGCATTAGGCAAATTGAGAACCATTGTTCTAGAAGAAGATGACATGTCAATGTTTTTATCTGAGAAAAAAAAAATATATATATATATATATATATATATCCCCAGCAAATAAGTCATAGTGAATTTGTAAAGTAAAATTTAACATAAACCCGATCTTTTCCCCCGGAATAAAAACGGAATGTTACTTTCTAATCATGCAACAACAAGATATATAAACAAACAGGCAACTAACCGTAACTTGGATGTATATTATAAAGGCTAGATGAAATATGATGAGGAGACCAATGAGACAACCCTGAGCGATCTCGTCGTAGACTTCAATTTTACTGGGGGTTTTATATTTCTTCAGGTGAATCATAATGGCAATTTCTGCCGCCTGCAGTGTCAAATAGGCCAGCGCGAATACCACGTACATGTCCTGTCAATGGAAGGCAAATGACGTCATTTGAAGTGAAAGAAGATGGCAGCTATAATATACGTTAAAATGTATAAAGGTCAACATGGAACCAGTAAGATTTCTTTCTTTAGTCCATTTTATGCTTTGGATCACTAGGCGTTGCAAGCTAACAGATGACTGGTTTCTGAGCTAGGACAGGCTAGGTTGCCCAAAATGCTGTAACTGTAATGCTATCAAGTCTGAAGGTATCAGCGTCTCCACATCTTCTTGGTCGGCCTCCGCATCTCTATGTTTCTACTATGTTGTACGCTCATCGTTGGATTCATTTTCATTAAATGGCCAAAATATTTCAGTCATTGTGTGTCAATAATTTTAATTAAGGACATTGTTGCAATAGTTTTTGTAAAATCGTCGCTTCTCACACGATCTCTTCTAGTTTTATTCACGGATCTTCTCGAACATCTCATTTCGCAAGTGGTTGGTTTTCTTTCGTGTTATTTAGTCAGTGTTCAAGTCTGATACTGATAACCAAAACTGAGGTCAGTTTATACGTGAGAATATGAACAGGAAGATTTATTTACTTCTGTTTAAAGTAGAAAGTGAAGGACCTTTTTTATTAGCGCATCTGGCATACGGCGATAGTCCCACATTTTGATTGAGTAGACCGCACTCCATGTATGATTTGTTTTACATCTCCCCGACCACCGGTACTTCCCATAACATGACACCACTAATCAAACTTGTCAGAACTTTAGCACCTGCACAGATAAACACCTGTTTTTTTGCTTTCTTTGAAGTTCAATCAGCAGGTCCTTTACCGAACACCGCTCTCGCCACCGCACGCCTGAAAGTTTCTATTTCTCTAGCAAATTCTTTAGCCCTATGTGCTTTCATCTCCAAAGCATCTTCAGTGTTCTATGCCCACCTTTGCCGAGGTCTGTTTCTGCCTCGTTTTCCGGAAACTCTTGTGTCTGTATTACTTGTTTAATTGCCTTCGAGCTCAATTCCTTGGTGTATCAGGAGTTAAAGTATCGATTGTTTGGGACTGAAATCATTAAACGCTATAATAGTTTGCAGAGAACAGTGACGGAAGATGTGGTTCCTGGAAGAAGAGGCAGAGGTCGTCCAGCACTAGGGTAAACACCAGATATCGATGGTATCATGGACAAGGAAATTCACGAGGCGGAAGAGACTGACTGACTTTCCAAAGTGCTGTAATGAAGACGATGTTTTGCAAAGGACATGCTACATGTTGATAAAAACGTCTGCAGGTCCAAATGCTGGTGTAATGTTCCAGCGGAAAACCGCATTAGTGTAACGGCTACATGCTCGCTTGCTGTCTGAAAGGAGCCAGCCTTTTTTTTTTTTTTATTGACCTTGGTTCCTACGTCGACCCAGCCTTAAAAGGATACCAGCTAAAGTCCTGAGAGGTAAAGGCGGCTGGTGTGATGTTGACCACATCACCCAGCAAGTGCCGATTGGTTTTTAAAATATAGGCCCAGTCTTTACAGAACGTCGGCTCTCTGTGGCTAAGTCGATGCGAACGCTTCGTAATGCCGGGATGCCGGGTTTCGATCCCAGCTGCGGGCCATGCGCCTTGCGTTGATTTTGACAGTGGTATCAAGAAAGACGACCGCCTAGAAAGCAATAGCAAACTACTAGACGTAAATTTGCCTAGAAAAACCACACAACAGTCAGGGGCTGCTGGGGTTGGTTCTGCAACGTCCTGTGAAGGATACTCAACTAACCTAACCTTTACAGAACATTGTTCTCGTCACGACACGACTGAAAGTCTCTCTTTCTCTATGAATACGCATGGAAAAGGGTCCTTTTGTTGTTCTAACAATTTAATGTAAGACATTTTCCGCGGGTTACTAGGTCATTTACTAGACGATCCTGCGAAAAATTTTAATTAAAAGACAGAAGAACGGCTAATAATAAAGATAATAACTGCTACAAAAGCCAACAAAGTTGACTGATGCCTTTTTCACACATAATAACTAAAGACAGAAGAAGAAGAAGAAGAAGAAGAAGAAGAAGAAGAAGAAGAAGAAGAAGAAGAAGAAGAAGAAGAAGAAGAAGAAGAAGAAGAAGAAGAAGAAAGGGAAAAAAGAGGAAGAAAAAGGAAGGAAACAAGATGAAGAAGAGAGGGAGACAGGGGAAAGAAGAAGAGGAGGGGATTTAGATATAAGTATGACAGAGGTATATTGTGAATGATAGTATGAGACAATTTTAACACAAACAAGCCTACCAGATATGTCAAATACGATATACTTGGCAACGTCGTTTTCACAACCAGCTTAAAGGCAATACTTGTTAGAAACAGGGTCATGGTCACCCCAAGTCTGCCATCCGAGACTGGAGAAATTGCCAGGGTGGTAAAACTCAAGGCAAGTATTAACACCTGAAATTAGATAAAACAAACGGGAGAATGCGTGTGTGTAACCGCTCTTAGATATAGTCATAACACAGAGAGAACATCGAGAATGCAGAAATAATGGCTATAATAAACGAAACAATCTAAATAAAATGTTATCCTACCATAGAAAGAGTAGGGGAAACTAACAAGTTCAATAAATTCAATTGTTTGAGAGAAATTTTAGCAGTTAATTAAAAAAAAAAAAAACAACAACGGGGCAGCGATTATTGTTTATAGTCTAACCCAGTGTTTCCTAAACAGACGCTGTCCAGACTTCGACACTGGGTGGCGGAAGAATGGCATGGGCTGAAACTTCCATAAGCACCAATTACAACGTGCATTTTTTCGGAAGAGACTTTCTGTACCTACGATATGCCACAATTTAAATAGTTTCTTCAGCTATGCGTTCAGCCGTTTAGTCAGTAAAATAAAAAGGGAGACCCTCAGCTCAGCGTAGAAGAGTCAAGGCTCGTCGTGATTTACGTAACTATCATGATTAAATGTTGTCATCAGCAAGTCTCCAACAACCTACTTGAACGAGAGCTATATAGCACCAATGCTCGTTAATGACTTTGCTGTTTAGAGGACCACTGGAAACACCACAACAACCTCCTTTCCACTTCAAAAGTCAGTTGCAGAAAAATATTAATTGGACAAAGAAGTGGGGTTTAAAACTGTCATTGACCTTTTCGTCTGTCCGGACGATAATGTTATATTGTGTTAAAGTGGGGCAAATTTAAACAAGAGTTGGCTTTACAGACTTGCTCCCAGTAACATCGGGAGTAATGCAAGCGTGTGTTCTTTCACTTTCACTTTTTATCATATTCATGGACAATATTAATAAAATAGATATAACACCACCATATGTCGATAAACAGGAGGACTTCAATGAGCTGCTCTTGTCGACGATCAGTGCATATTCCACAGTGAAAATAAATACCTGCAGGACCGCATAAAACAACTACAGGACATTTGCCTTAAACAACGCATGAAGATCAATATTTAAAAAAAAAAAAAAAAAATAAACCAGAAGTCATGAGAAAAAGTAAAGAACAACAAACCATTGACTTAAAGATCAAAGATCAAAGTCTGAAACAAGTGCAAGAATTTAAATACTTGGGAAGCATCTTTGCACACAATGATAAAAAAGACAGAGAGATAGAAACGATACGCCAACAATGTCACGTACCAACTTCCTCAAATTTTTAAACACCCTGCTATACAAATAGAGACAAAAGGACATAGTATAAATACAATATTTATATCGACTTTAGGTTATCAATGTCAAACTTGGATATTGACGAAAGAACATGAAAGAAAACGAACCACCTGTGAGATGAGATGTTTGATAATGGCTGTTAATAAAACCAGAAGAGATCGAATGAGAAACGACGTGATCACAAGAACTGTTGGAACAACACCCATCGTCAAATTTATTGAGAAACAAACAATGAAATGGTTTGGCCATCTAATGAGATTGGAACCAACGATGCCAGCAGCAAGGGCGTACATTCATGAAAATCAAAACATCAAGAGGCAGGGAAAGACCGAGAAGAAGATGGATTGAAGAAGTCAGTGACTCCTTGAGACTGCATTACATCACGATATATCAAGCGACTGAGAGCACCCTGGCTCGGCTGCCGATCGTCTGATGAACTGCGACGCCCAGTGGCATAAGCAGATATCGACAAAAGAAAGAAAGATAGAGAGGCATATGAATTACAACCATTTAAGTTCAGGGATGAAATCCATCATCTCCAGAACACAAAAACAAGGCTTATTTGTAGAGGTCAGGTGTTGCTCCTGCGGCATGATCCATACCTTGACCTGCATTGTTTACTCAAACGAAAAGGTGACACCGTTAAGTTTTTTTTTTTTTTTTAAATAACGCCCGCTGTCGAATTTGCTGGATCCGGAGAGTTGTGTTCTGCCTGTCCGCATGAGGGGCCAACTGCCATAAACCAACTAACTGCCAACCAAGGCTATGGGACTGGTCTGCCTTGCCAGAACAGTTTTCAGATTGCATTTCTTCGTCCTAGCATTAGTAAGGTTAGTCTCCTTCTCTTCGCACTTTTCCATCCCAGGTCGCGGGCATTATGTCGACTGACAGGTTTAGTAACGTCGTCCAACGTTCTGTGACAAGAAAGAGAATACTACCGACTACAGTTGTACAGAAGCTCAGCCAAAATCAATGTAAAACTGAAACAAACAAAACTCATTGGAATAGTATGTTTGCTCTTATGCAAACAAAGAAATAATATTTATAATGTTAGAAAATCAACCAATATCATAGATATAACCACTTTGGGGTGGGAAAAGGGGGGGGGGGGGTCATTAACACCAGTCTCATCCAGAAGCAAAACTAAGCTAAAGAAACTCAAATCAACTCAAAAGGCATACAAAGTGGCGCTGTAATGGAAACAAAAACTGGGTGGAACATATTTGAGAGGAGCCAATACAAAAGCATGAGCTCTACACTGAAGATGAGGAATACGCCCTAATCCCATGAGCTGAAGCGGCAAAAACGAACCTAGGAAGCCCATGCGAGGTTAAAATTTGGGCTTATGAATAATGCTGGGCGCAATGAGAAACACCCTCGTAGACATTAACAATCGCTTACTTGATGTGAAAAGCTTGAGAGGGTTCCAAACCATCTGTCGAAAGACAGATTTTGAGAATACAAAACCATTCAGAAAAAAACTATTGATCATTTTGAAAGTGAAACTTTAACACTTGATGCAAATATAAAAACTGTCAAAATGATGAGGGAAGCTCTCACACGATTACTATGGATTAACCATCCATTCTTATCCGGGATGGTTCTGGAAATTCTAAAAACTATTTGCAAAAAAAAAAAAAAAAAAAAAAGCCATAGCAAAGTGATTTTTTTGCTTTATAAATCTATAAATCAGTATACCTTCTATATTTGGACCCCATGTATACTGAAGATTCTGGTAAAGAAGATTTAAAACAAATTAAAAAGAAATGTTACGGGTGGGGGAGGGGTGACCTACATTATATACAATAATCGCAGCACATAGACACACTCAATATCGGCATGGGAAGCTTGCATAAACTTCAGAGCTGTCAGCGAATCTACTTTGAACTGAGCACACTCTTAAGTACTTCAGTTTAACTAAATAAAGAGCTGCCATATTTACATTCTAAATTCATTCCTCCAAGCCGCTTTACGCGCTAAACAGGACAGAGTCAACTGTGAAATAATTAAAAAACATCAGAATGCTGTCCACAAGAAGATATCAAGTCCAACAGCAAATTCCAGCCTACTATGGATCCCTAGAAATGGAACGACAGGGAACCTCATGTAGCCCCATCTGTCTCAGAGCTTTGAAACAATCCCCGTACATATAAATATCCCTATAGTTGCCTTCAAACCACTCCATTGCGCTAGGGTGTCTCAGTGACCTTACATAAACAGTGACAGTCAAGACAAACGTATAAGCCTAAAGAGGGAAAGAGGCGCGGAAAAAAATCAATAGGATTTTTAACCTGTATATTACTGACAATTTAGAAATAAAAATAAAAAACAACGCCTTAAGACAAACAGAGGTATTCAATTATTTGGGATAAAACAGGACAGAGAAATTAGCTTGAGAGTGCCAAAGCTAATCAATTAATGCGGAAACTACCTCCCCTGTTGACATACAAGCAGATACCCGGGAGTACTAAAGTGAATCTTGTCCGAACTATTTTTTGGCCAACACTATGCTATCAGTGCCAAACGTGGCCACTTACGTCCCCTAATGAACGTAAAATTATGACAACAGAGATGAAATGTCATTGAAGAGTTGCAAAGAAAGACAGAATCACGAAATCAGACGTATGCTAGGAAGGAATAAAGCCAGTCTTACAGGTCATCAAAGAACAATAAATGAAGTGTTTGGACATATAACAAGAATGCACTGGCACTTTCTGCCACAACGAGCCACACTGAAACGTTACAACGAGTATAGAGCGAGCGGAAGACTTCGGAAAACATGGAGAGATGGCATTAAAAACGGCTTTGCAGTAATGAACTTTAATCACAATAGTGCTCTTGAATGAGTTCA
>CAJHNH020000269.1:2505811-2658311 GCA_905116865.2 Candidula unifasciata | reverse complement strand
ACATCTTTCATCGGATGTTATCCATGGGCCTAAATACTTACATTTCTGTACTTGTCCTAAAAAAAGACCTATGACTTTTTTAATACATCTAGCACTATTTTTTTTTTTCTTGAAAGTCAACATTCTGTCTTTCCATTATTCAGACTGAGGCCCATTTTATCACCTTCTACCAGCACCATATCTATCATTGCCTGTAGTTCTTTCTGACATGTCGCTATTACGTCGGTGTCATCAGCATAATGCAGGTTGTTTATGTTATGACCACCATCCATAATTCCTGGCATATCCATGACAGTTCTCATTATGTATTCACTGTACATTGAAAACAAATCAGGTGATAGTACACATCCGTATCTACCAATGCCTGTAGTTCTTTCTGACTTGTCGCTATTACGATTGCGTCATCAGCATAACGCAGGCTGTTTATGACGAGACTCAGAATAAAAAGAGAGTTGCTGATAGAAATAAATATGATACAACGGTGAAACATTTGAGGCATTTTAAAAACATGACACTCAGAATTAAAAAAAAAAAACATTACTGAAAGGAAACATAAAAGCTATTAGGTAAACAAATGACAAGGGCGCAAATAAGTGACAAATGGGCCGAGGTAATGTGCTGATGAAAGCTCTGTAACCGTAAAGTTTCCTTTCCGTTGCTACATTGAGAAGCTCGCTAATCTACTTTCCGTTTGGTTTTATATCTTTTCATATTACCTGTAGGGCTCTTGGGCTGACATTACTGAGCTGTGAATAGTCACACACCAGTTCTATTTCTCGTATGCTTCGCTCACTGGAGATTACAATGCTGATTTCCTGATGGCCAAAACATAAAACCACTTTAAAATTATATATACTTGATATACACATTTACATAGATATATGTGTATGCGTGTGCACTAACTATGAAGATTGTTATGCATAGCCCCCAGCGCGCTTACATTTGTGTGTGTGTGTGTGTGTGTGTGTGGGTAAGATGCTGAGATACCTATCGAACCAGATATAATAAAATAAGGGGGCAGTCGAGCTAGCATAAATAAATTTACCAGACTATGACTAAGAAGCTCAACAGTGAAGAAGAAAAAAGGAAATGGTGTAAAATAGGAAAACAACAGCACACAGGAAGAGTGACGTTTCGGTCAAATCCTTTATTGACGTTGAGCAAACAAACAAATAAAAATCAAGAAATGATTTGCGCCAGCTCCAATAAAACGGAGTCATGTGAATTGTTATAAATGAATATAAAATAGGAGAACAAGGATAAATGTGGCGAAACGAAGCATAAACAAAAGAACGAAAATAGTAATAGTAACAATGGTAATAATACTAATAATAATAAAAATAATAATAATAATAATCCTTTCAGATATTAATTTTAAAAAAACATAAAACTAAAAGAGGAAAATAATAAAATTTATAACAATGATAATAATAATATTGAATGGTTGAGAAAAATATAAAAAGAATAATAACAATAATGATGCTAATAATAATTAGATGAAGCGTGCTAAACATTAACTCCTGCTGGACTCACCTTAACTGTAAAAGGGGTGATTTTCCTAGAGACATGTATGGTGTGATAACCAGGATAAAATTGTATGGCAGTACTAGAGATGTCTGTTTCGCCTCCATGGTCAGAACTATTGAAATGGAGAGACACTGGTCTAACTTTCAGTACCAGAGGATGGTTAAATGGGTTATAAGTCAACCCATGACATGAGCCTTAGTAAATAAAGAGTTAATGACGGATGTGGTCTACATCGACAGTATATGCAAGAATGCCAAGCCCATGAATGAAAATGTTAGTAGGATCAACGAATTACTCTTTGCAGATGACCAGGCCTTGATAGCAGATACAGCCATGAAATTGCAACAACATCTAACATCCATGAATGAAGAATGTAAAACAAATAATATGAGAATCAACACTGAAAAGACAGAAGTAATGTCAATAGGAAAAAGGAAGACAGATCTAAACATAGCAATAGAGTGCAAAGGCATTAAACAGGCATCAAAGTTTAAATATCTGGGAACTACATTTACCGAAGATGGGAATTTGGATAAAGAAATTAACATTAGATGCAATAAAGTAAACCAAGTATTGGGACAGCTAGCACACCTATTACAGCATAAGACAATCCCAATCAGCACAAAGAGACATCTTATTCAAAGCATATTTATTCCAACTTTGTGCTACCAGTGCCATACATGGTCACTCACAACAAACCATAAAAGAAAATTAGTAACCATGAAAATGAGATGTCTGAGAAGGACTGTAGGAGTGACCATAAGAGATAAGATCAGGAATGAGATCATAAGAGAAAAAGTCGGCACAAAACCAATTCTAAATTACATACGAAGACAGCAAGTGAAATGGTTTGCCCACTTTGAGAGAATTCCTTGTGACACCATACCATACAAAGCATACATGGAGAGGGAAGAAGGACGTAGAGCACGAGGCAGACCAAGCACAACATGGAAGGATAACATCAAAGAAACTCTACAACAGGACGATGTGCCTATAGTCGAGGCGGCAAGAAGAGCTAGAAACAGAACCTTATATCTCCCTCGACACCAACAGCGGTAAAAGAGGAAGTGAAGAAGAAGAAGGCGGATGTGGTCTGTTTCACAGGCACATTCTTATCTTCGTTGAAATGTCCTGGTGCCCACTGTTCTTTATAAAAATATTCAAATGTAAAAAAAAAAAAAAAGGTATACAAAAACTCGATAACATTCTAAACACAAATATTTTAAATTATAAATAGCTTAATAGATTATGACAAGTGCAAGCTCATCCATTCGTTTAAACAAAAAATCCATTTCGGTGGTCAGCTTCTCATCGGTCGGGGGAGTATTTGGGTTGTCTCTCTTGGTCGCATCAACAATGCAAAGAGTCCTTTTTTGGGTTGTCTCTCTTGATCGCATCAACAATGCAAAGAGTCCTTTTCACGGCTACTTGGTGGCCAGCAGTGCTAAGCCATTGTATCTCCAGTGTAGTTGATAGCGCGCTGGAGGTCAGGTGACAATCCCCATGCGTGTCCGGTCTCGGGTTCCAGCGAGGGTGATGGCAGAGAAGCCGCATACCTCCCAGATTAACGGTGTACGTGGAACCCAGGCTGAAGGGCTTCGATGCTCACGACACTGAGCCAGATGAGCTATGCTCAAGTGCTTCTGGTTCAGGAAACAATATGGCGCACATAAACCTTGTCACAATTATAACTAAAATCTTCTCTCTTCGAGGTATACTGGTTGAACATGACGACTTTTTCTTTAACAATCGAATCAAGTCAAGTAGTTATCACGCAATGTGCTAACCGCTAACTGTATTTCCATAGTTTTATCCTTTTATGGTGCCGGCCTGGACGGTCCCCTCCATACTCAAGTCCATTCTCCTAATTAAGTTTTTTTTTTTTTTTTGTTGTGTGCCGGCCTAGAAGGTCCCCTCCATACTAAAGTTCCTTCTCCCAATCAAGTTTTTTTTTAGGCATAGACCATACCATCCATACTCAAGTCCATTCTCCCAGTCAGGATTTTTTTTAAGGCCTACACAGTCCCCCCACACCCAAGTCCATTCTCCTAATTAAGTTTTTTTTAAAGGCCTAAAACGTCCCATCCACACTCGTGTCCATTCTCCCAAGGATGGAACAGTCTAGGCATAACTGAAAAAAAAAACCGATACTATTCCTGCGAAAACTGGATGTGTGGTCACAATTTCTATGATCAGCATGCTGGCAATATCCAGTTTGAATAATTAATCGAGAAGGATAACAACAACAGTGGTAAATGACCTGAACATCAAAGGGGAAATGCTGCAGCTCCATACTTTCCCTAAAGGTGCCCACGATATGCCACATGTAGGTGAGCACAGGGTAGACTCTGTCGGGCTCGTAACGCAGCAGCATGGACGCCCTGTCACTCTCCGCGGAGCCGGCAATGTTCAAAATGACCAGCATAGGGTTCCAGCACTGTCGAAACTCAATCTCGCTCAATTGCTGGGTTAGTTTACAAAGAGGGGAGGATTAATGTCACGCATACACACACACACATACAAACACGCGCACACATACGCAGGCAAACACACAAGCACTCACATAGCACACATACACGCACGTGCATTCACACGCGCGCGCGAGCGCACACACACACACACACCACAAATAAGGAAATGTAATAATAACAATGCAGCGATGTCTATCCACAACCTTTTGTGATGTGTACTTTGGATCATTTCTTACATACCATGATGTCAAACTATGCAGTACTTCTCACGTTTTTTTTTCTCTTCAGTCTTGTTTTTTGGTTTTTAATTTTAATTTTTTTTCATTTTCCTACCTTCATGATGTACTCTAGTTGTTTCCTTCTCATGATGCGACCAAAGAATGTACACCGTCTTCCTGTGATGTGACCAAACAGTTCTCTTCGTGAGCTGATTTCTTTACTCGTTTTATCTACATCTGTGTTCTCAGCGTTGGTCTGTAAAACTACATCTCTGTTGCTTTCACATAACTTTTTTTAACTAATGGGTCATGATTCACTTCTCTATATTAGAATTGGCTTTATATGGCCTTTAAGAAATGTAGCTCTCAAAGTATTAATTTTCCTATAATGTGATGCAGATGTCTAGATTGTGTACGTCCTGCACTGGAATTATGATTTGTTCTATTTTCAACATCAGTCTCACATTACACAGTTTTAGCTAGAGCGACTACGTACATAACATTTACAAGAATCGCCATGGCAAGAGAGGTCTTTAGTAAGCTGCAAAACGTACTCATAAATAAGAACATTTAAATTACAGCAAGAATAGAACTTGTGTTGTTATGAGTTGAGTTGAGTCAAGAATTGACATCACAGCACTCGGGGCATTCCCCTGATGCTCTGTCCTCATCTTCAGCAACCAGCGCAGAGTTCCAATACTGATGGTGCCGGTCACAATCTCGTTATATGTCCGTCTTGCCTTTTCTATGAGTGCAGAGAGCCAGCCAGACCCTCTAGTTACACCCAGATGCCTCATTCTCTCCAGGCCATTATAATCTTTTATAACCTGTGTTGTTATATGCATGTCAGACAAGCAGACAAGCTGAAAGACATTTACTCGCAAGAGAGATGTAATATTTGGGATAAAGACAGACAATATTGTGTAAGGATAGAAGAACACACGAGGCAGTCGTTCTCAGCGCTGATGAGTGTGATGAATTTTTTTCTTTCTCGAACTGTTATGAGAAAGTAAGGACCAGAGAACTTGGTCATGACTGGTAAGTGATGAAAAGAGAGCAAAGGGACAGCAAAGAGATAAATGCCTAGATGTCTTGGCCATATGGATGGAGCGAGAGAAGAACTCTGAACTGATCTGGTAGGATGGCGAAACATGACAACCTATGTTTATCGGCACAGCACATGGTGGTGATGATGATAATGACACACAGCATTTTAACCACTATAACTCCCCATGTGGGTTCTGGGGTCCAGTTGTGAGGAAAACAGGAGTAGACCCACTGCCTCCCTAACAAGCATGTCGTAAGAGTTGGTTAATGTTGGGGGGGGGGGGTGAGTGGGTGGGGTAGGCTTTCTTTAAAGTCGGAGTGCATCTGCTTGAGATGCAAGGATCCAGTAGTCAAATACAAATAGGCAAGATCTCTAAAACGGATGTACACGCAAAACTCAGGTCATGGAACAAAGGCAAAGCCCAGGAATGGACGAATAACCAGGTTTTTGCGCCGGGATTTCAGGCAATAAACGCAAACAAACAAACAACTTTAATAAACAGAATCATCAGTAAAAGCACGAATGTAATATAGTCTGAAGCGATACCTCTTCTGTATATCCGGCAAATTGACTCTCTGGCCAGCGAGCTTGAATGTACACCTCAGCTTCGAATTGCTGGCCTATTGTATCTATGTCACTCACTCGAACAAAAACTACCTTTATCTCTACCAGAATCTGAAAATAACCAGGGTCATGTTTTGTTCTGTACGAGCGCAAATAACGTAAGTTTACAAATATACAATAATGTAGTTGTGTCAGGGCCGGATTCAGGCTGGATGAGGCCCTGATTTAGACTTGATGATGCCCTGATTTAGACTTGATGATGCACTGATTTAGACTTGATGATGCACTGATTTAGACTTGATGATGCCCTGATTTAGACTTGATGATGCACTGATTTAGACTTGATGCACTGATTTAGACTTGATGATGCCCTGATTTAGACTTGATGATGCACGATTTAGACTTGGTGATGGCCTGCTTAGGACTTGATTAGGCACTGATTTAGACTTGTTGAGGCCCTGATTTAGCCTTGATGATGCCCTGATTTAGACTTGATGATGCCCTGATTTAGACTTGATGATGCCCTGATTTAGACTTGATGATGCCCTGATTTAGACTTGATGAGTCCCTGATTTAGACTTGTTGAGGCCCTGATTTAGACTTGATGATGCCCTGATTTAGACTTGATGATGCCCTGATTTAGACTTGATGATGCCCTGATTTAGACTTGATGATGCCCTGATTTAGACTTGATGATGCCCTGATTTAGACTTAGTGATGCCCTGATCTAGACTTGATGATGCCCTGATTTAGACTTGATGATGCCCTGATTTAGACTTAGTGGTGCCCTGATTTAGACTTAATAATGCACTGATTTAGACTTGATGTTGCACTGATTTAGACTTGGTGATGCCCTAAAAAGACTTGATGGTGCACTGATTTAGACTTGGTGATGCCCTGATTAGGACTTGATTAGGCAGTGATTTAGACTGTTGAGTCCCTGATTCAGACAAGCTAAAGAAATCATGGTTCGTCATTTCTTATAAACAAACGCATCACTGATTAGGTCCGTGTTCTTGTCCCACCCTTGTCATGTGACCAAGTCTTCCAGGTAATTATATCTTTTGGGTCACGTATCGTATCATGATTTATCTAGACGTCTTTGAAGAAGCCAGCTTGTTGTAGCTTTCCTTCTTGTCACTGACTATACCTGTATGACCATCGCCACTAAGGTATTAGCTTGAGAACATGTCGAAGTGTAAGTCCGACCCCCCCCCCCCCCTTTCTCCTTCTAAGATTTCATTCTTCTAAATGAACATCTGATGGATGAGAAACAGGTTCAAATCTCCTGGAAACCCCTGTTCAAACGTATAATGCACTGACCGTTCAGGGAAATGGCAAGCTACTGAACGTAAAATGTGCCTAGAATAATCACAATAGCTAAAACATGCTGGGGTTGGTTCTCTAACGTCCTGTGAAGAATACGCAGCTAGCTTTTAATTGGGGGTACTATAATTCGAGTACTATGGCTCGTTCCTCGTGGTTTCCCCCCCCCCTCCCCCAGTTATTATAAACAAATATATTCTTGTGGATTTCTGACAATAGACCACAGTTGCGCTGTGGAAGAGATTGGGACTTTGCCACCTCGGTGGCGTAGCCAACCTTTTATAGTGGGGATGAAAGGGATATATATATATATATATATATATATATATATATATATATATATATATATATATATGTGTGTGTGTGTGTGTGTGTGTGTGTGTGTGTGTGTATGTGTGTGTTTGTGTGTGTGTGTGGGTCTGTGTGTGTTTCTTGTTACTGGGCTACCATACTATAACTAAGCAACCTGCAGTCCAATGTGGGCGAGACCATGGCTGGCGACATCCTAATAAGGATCTTCTAAGATATTGTGTGACAGTATCGGTCTTTTATACCTCGCTGTTTTCGGTGCTTGGAGAGGGGAGAAGAATTCTGCAATAAAGATTCCATCGGATAGTTATGGTATCAGGACCAGAGGTGACGAAATCTGGGAGCTAGCAAATGGACCTAATACGTTGTTTTGACGGCTTATCGTTAGCTTTTCAGCATCGCTCAATCTCTTCGAGATAGTTTATTTGGAAACTATTATGTTATCCAATGATTATGTCGGATCTTATAATTTTGGCTCCAAAAAGCGCATTCTAGCTTCTAATCAGACCATGTCTTTCTTATTTTATGTGTACAATCTCATCATCATTATGTGCCCTACTAACTGGCATAGGCGCTCATGCGTCTCCACAGATCACTATCCCTGGTTGCCTGGAACAACTCTCTTGATGACATCCCTCTATGCCATCGTTTCAGCCCGTCCAGCATCGTCTCTCTTGGTCCGCCTCTACCCCTCTTTCCACTGATCTCTCCAGTTGTCGCGATGTTTTCCAATGCCTCTTCTCATTGCGTGGAAAAAAAAAACCAGTGTCTTCTTCTTATTATTGTATATTGAGATCTACTTTCATTAGCTTATTTTAAGCAATCGCTGCTAGTTACTATAGCCGTCCAAAATATTCGTAACATTCGTGTAAAATCTACATTTATATTATCATTAGTTAAAGCATTAATGTCAATTAGTTAGTCTTTCCTCTTGTGTCGAGTGCGGCACATAGGGCAGAGGTCGCGACTCTCCATGCACGGCGGTCCGTTGCAATCCGTTGTAGGTCTTGGATGTTTGAGTGGCCCATGAGCGAGCCTTCCCTGATGATAGTTCTACGTAGGGTTTCCCTTGGTCTTCCACGAGATCTTTTCCCCTGTGGTGTCCAAATGAGGGCTTGGTAAGGAAGTCTTGATTTATCCATTCTAAGGGCGTGGCCGACATAGTTCCAGCGGCGTTTTCGTATAAAATTAGACACATACTCTTGCCTGGATTCTTGCCTTATTTGTGTATTGGTTCGGAAATCTGACCATTTGAAATTTAGTATTCTTCTAAGGCATTTATTTTCAAAACTGTCTAATTTTGTGTCTAGAGTTTTCGTTGATTTCCAGCTCTCGCATCCATAGGTTAGTACTGGAATCACACAAGAATTGAAGATCTTGAGTTTTGTGTGTTTGCTAAGTGTCTTTGATTTCCAGATGTTAGACAGTTTATTGAAGGCACTAGATGCCAGTGCTATTCTAAATGATATTTCTGGTGCGGTATCTCCTGTAGATGACATCTTGCTCCCTAGATAAGTGAAAACTGTTGACTTTTTCAAGGCTATTGTTGTTCAGCGTGATATCAACTGAACTGTTGGTAAGGTCTAGAATTTTTGTTTTTGCGGTGTTAATTTGGAGTCCAATTTGTTCTGAGAAATTCTGGAGTCGATTGATTTTTTCTTGGGCGTCTGTGTGTTCTGAACTCAGGAGTGCTATGTCGTCGGCGAAGTCTAGGTCTTCCAGAATTTTGTCAACCCATGTAATGCCTAAATTTGCGTTATTTATGCACTTGCGCATGACCCAGTCGATTGCTATACCCAAAAAGCATCGGCGATAGGACACAGCCTTGCTTCACTCCTGTTTCCACCGGGAACCAGTCAGAATTGCCGGAATCAGTTCTTACACAGCATCGTGTTTCATTATAAAAAGATTTTATGATGTTGATATATTTGATGGGGAAACCATAGATGTTAAGCAATTTCCAGAGTTTTGGACGATGGATACTGTCGAAGGCTTTTTGAAAGTCGACAAAGTTGATCAATAATTTCGACTGGAATTCTGTAGAATCTTCAACAATTATTCTAAGAGTAAAGATGTGGTCTATGCATGACCGCTTGGATCTAAAACCGGCTTGTTCTTCCCTTAATCTTTCATCTATGGATTTTTTCAATCTTTCTAGTACATACTACAAAATAGTTTCCCTGGTATCGAAAGCAGGGTGATGCCTCTCCAGTTGTTACAATCGGATAAATCACCTTTTTTAGGTAATTTGAAGATTACACCATCTTTCCATTGTTGTGGTGGGTATTCGTTTTGCCAGACTTCATCCATCAGCTGGAGCAAATGTTGCAGGGTGTTTTCATCCGCTGCTTTGAGCATTTCCCCTGAGATGTTGTCCTCTCCGGTAGCTTTGTTTATTCTTAATTTTTTAATAGCTGTTTTAATCTCCTCTATTGTGAATGACTCGCTGGAGGCAATTAGTGTTGGTGTAATAATTTCTTCTTCTAAATTGGGAATGATGTCAGGATTTGGCCTATTTAATATTTCCTTGAAATGTTCTGCCCATCGCTTTGTTTGTTGGTCGTCGGATAGCAGTAGTTTACCCTGCTTGTCTTTAATGGGTGTATTTAGTGTAGGTGAGTGATTGCACAGTTGTTTCATAATATGGAATACGGCTTTGTTGTTTCCAATCTTGGCAGCTGTTTCAGCATCGGAGGCGAGGTCGTGTATGAAGTTCTGTTTGTCTTTCCTTGCATTTGATTTCACTTCTTTGTCTACCGTGCTGTATTTTTCGTATGAAGATGTGTCTTTTTTGGATAAAAGTGTTAATTTTGCTTGTTTCCTTTCTTGGATTTTTGACCAAGTGTTGTCGCTTAGCCACTTCTTCTTCTGCTTTTGTACATAACCAACTGTGTTTACTGCAGCGTTCGTCAGTGTGTTCTTGAAAAAGTCCCAATTTGTGTCTATGTTATTTGTAGTATCCGCATTATTAGTTTTGGTTACATAGGTGGTGAGTATCTCTGCATTAAATGCGCTTTGATGATCTTTTGACAAAAGGGCTTGTAAGTTTATTTTCTTATTTCTGGGTGGTTTAAGTAGAGACTTGAGTTTAATTTTTAGTTTGGCAATACAAAGATTATGATCACTGCCAATATCAGCTCCCCTGTAGGCTCTAACGTCTTGCACTGATGTACGGATTTTGGCGCTGATGCAAAAATGATCTATCTGGTTTTTTGTTATGTTATCTGGCGAAATCCAGGTTATTTTATGTATGTCTTTATGCGGAAATAAGGAGCTTGCTGCTGTTAGATTTGCTATTTCACAGAGTTCAATTAGCCTCTCTCCGTTTTGATTCATATCTCCTGGGCTGTGTACTCCCATATATTTTTGAACACCTTTGTTGTCAGACCCTAACTTGGCATTAAAATCGCCCATTACAACAAGGAGGTCAAGCTTAGGAGTTTTGTTTATGACACCAAACAGGAGGTCGTAGAAATTATCTTTGTTGCTGTCGGTGTCGTTGTTTGTAGGTGCGTAGCACTGTATAATAGTTAGTTTGAAATGTTTGGTCTGAAAACGCGCTGTTAAAATTCTGTCATTTACTGGTTCCCAGCCGATTAGCGATTTTTCCGTTGTTTTTGACATAATGACGGCGACTCCGTCTGAATGGTGGTTGTCTGTTCTTTCCGAATAGATGATATGTTTTTGTTCACAACTTAAAAATATTTTACCCGAACCAGTCCATCTACACTCACTGACACCGAGAATATCCAGGTTGTAATCGTTCACAACATTACACACTTGAGCTGTTTTCCCCGTTTGATACATGGTTCTAACATTCCAGTAACCAATTTTAAAGATGTCCTTGGAATTTAACAGATTAGAACGAATCATCGTGCAGTTAGAGTCAGAAATCTGATTCTATAACAATTGGTGGTTTTGCGATGACAGCTTGTCGGACCGTCGATCAACCGATATGCGCCGAGCTAGAGAGAAACACGTCCCGCCATCTTGACACAAACCGGAACTATTATGTATTTATATTTTAATAATTCTTTATTCTAGAAGGCAATATGTTCGTTGTATGTTTCAATTGTCTGACGAAATGCGCAAATCTGACGGGTAATTTTAATAGACTTTACTTAACCGCCGTGCCCCACCAAGAAACCATTTTTGGGGGAGGAGATGGAAGCTTACGCCAGGCCACATTATGATTTTCTAGGGGCAGGGCTCAGGGAGAATTAAAACCATGTTTCATTGCGCAATAATAATACTTGTTATATAATGTGATAAATACTAAATTTACATAACCATTTATCAAACAGAATGTGAAATACATAAACAAATACTTATAAAGAGAATGTCTATAACACAGTTTGGGGAAAATATTTGAACATTTTCTTAGGAGTGTAAGCTCAGCTCCTCTAGGAATTATGACCCCGCTCCCAATTTTAGTTTCCTTCCAGGTGCTTAAGCTATCTGAACCCCCAGGCATCATCGCTGACTGAGTCGCCCATTGGCTTGCCGGCAGACGATTTCGCGTCAGTCGGGACAGTATTTGCGCCTGTATCCTTTTATCGCATCACAACTGCAGGAGTCCTTTTCAGGACTCTCGGTGGCGTGCAGTGCTAAGCCATTTTATATGGCACACATAGCCTAGTCACAATTATAACCTAAAGCTCCCACTTCGGGTATTCTGGCTGAACGTGACAAATTTGTGAGTGTCTGTAAAGCAAGGGAACGGAGCCCTTGGGTTCCAGCACATATGAGAGTTTGGAAAAAGGGAGGAGGCGATAGGTTAACGAAGCACAGAGCCTTGCATTTACTGTACATAACAAGAACAATGATTTCTCTAACCTACCTGCGATGTGTAAGCTACTTCCCCTGAAGCATTGTCGAAACCTGCTGGCTTGGTATCGACACCAGGTAGTCTGCTGTCGTAAGGTTGTGGCTGGCTGATGTCCTGCCATTTGATCTGACTGAGCCTCTGTTGCTCTGTCACTGGCTGCGGCAGAATGGTGGGGTTATCAAAATATTGCATATTTGAGCTGAGAGAATCACTATTCGGCCAGCTCCTGTTAGCAGTCTGCTGCTCCACAGGATTCATCGTGTTGTTGGAGCCCAGCTGAATCCTACTGCCAGGTCTGTCGTAAAGCCTAGCGTTGGAGTCAATAGACAGTCTTAATGCACTCCTTCGCGGTTGTTCAGTGAAACCCCTGTCGTTCATGTTTAGCTTCACTACACTGTTGGGATCGTAAAGCTTCACATTTGAACCAGGAGGTTGGTTAGTCCAGCTCACAGAACTACGTCGCCGTGGATCCGATTGGGGAATCCCTTCCACAGCCACTCCTCTCTCGGGGTCTGATGGCCTTCCAGTCATTTCCATCGTCGCCATTGAATTCGTGTTTCTGTTTTCCCCATGATCTGACATTGCCATATTAGCTATTGCAGCATGTGTTTCTCTCGTGAACGTTTCATATCTAGAATTATTCAGATTTACAAGTGACTGAATCGCAACCATTGCTGAATTTAAACCAGACTGTAAGTATTCGTCTGATAACGAATTTTGCATTGGTACGGGAAAACTTGACGCCATATTTTGTATGCAGACTTCAATTCTGCTGATGATTTTTCACATTTAATTTGAGAAAAGTTTGCCAGCTAGGTAGTTTCGTAAATTTATCCGACAAGGCAGGTTTACAGTCACTATGCTTGTTTGTCTAAGTTAGAGATCAGAACTCAGTATTGACAGATATTTATGTTGGTGTGAACCAGGGTGAGCCTGCAAATTAAAACAAAGCGTATGATAATTTATCTGTTATAGAAAGGAAGATGCACATATTTATGTACAAACACATGTAGACAAACGTAGTCACACAGTTAACTGCTTCTCTCTCTCTCTCTCTCTCTCTCTCTCTCTCTCTCTCTCTCTCTCTCTCTCTCTCTCTCTCTCTCTCTCCTCTCTCTCTCTCTCTCTCTCTCTCTCTCTCTCTCTCTCTCTCTCTCTCTCTCTCTCTCTCTCTCTCTCTCTCTCTCTCTCTGAGAGAATTCTTACTCTACCTTACGATACGTGTTACTTTTTGTTTTAGGAAAACACGTATTTCTACATCACTGTTATAAATTATGTGAAAGTAATGCAGCTATAAAAAGCTCTCTAAAATGAATTTTTACCAGCATTTAATAACCCCCCTTTTTTGTTCGTCTACCAAACATGCGTCTATTGTGTTTAAAAAAAAAAATTAAAACAAAAGTAAATGACCCCTTTCAACGCCTTTACGTGTATAGGCTTATAGGGCTAGACCTATATTTTATAGACCAATCGGCACAAGATGGGTGATATGGTCAGCCTCACGCCGGCAGCCTTTACTTCCCGGGACTGCACCTGGTAGTCATTCAAGGCTGGGTCGACCTGGGAGCCAAGGTCATTTTTGAAAAAAAAAAGTCTGGCTCCACCGAAAGGAAACCCACGACTTTCCGATCCGCTGCGAGCGTCTAGCCGCTCCGCCACGGTGACTTCCATTATGTTTATACTAAATTACTACAGCCGTGCCACTGATTATTGGGCATTCCCCTATGTGTCCAGCCGTTCGTTGCTGCAGCCGTCTCAGAGTATTTCTACTGACTGTTCTCATGAGACGTTTATCACAGTGTCTCCCATCTTTACTTCGAAGATACCATAGACGTGCTTTTTCAGGCTTCTATTCTTAATGATCTAGAGTCAACGTGCATGCGTCAGTATACTTCAGACTTTTTTAAAATTTAAAAAGTGACTTGCAGATTAAGTAGAGAGCAACAGACCATCGACATAAAGATTCTAGATCACAGCCTAAAACAAGTGCAAGAATTTAAATACTTGGGAAGTATCTTTACATCCAATAGTAAAATAGACAGAGAGATCGAAGCAAGAATCCAACAAGCCAACAATGTCGCATACCAGCTTGCCCCAATTTTAAAGCACCCTGCTGTCCCAGCTGAGATAAAAAGACAAATTATAAATACAATCTTTATACCGACATTAGGTTATCAATGTCAGACTTGAACATTAACAAAAGAACACGAGAGAAGACTAACCACCGGTTAAATGAGATGTTTGAGAATGGCTGCGAATAAAACCAGAAGAGATAGAGTGAGAAACGATGTGATTACAAGAACTATTGGAACCATACCCATCGTTAAATTTATTGAGAAGCAAAGAATGAAATGGTTTGGTCACCTAATGAGAATGGAACCAACGATGCCAGCATCAAGAGCATACAACATGAAAATCGAAACACCAAGAGGCAGGGGAAGATCAAGAAGAAGATGGATTGAAGGAGTCACGGACAACTTGAGACTTCATAACATCACGGCATATGAAGCGACTGAGCGCGCCCTGGCTCGGTTGCCGATCATCTGATAGACTGCGACGCCTAGCGGCACAAGCAGATTTTGACAAAAGAAGAAGACTTGCAGATAGGCTTATTTCGGTAGCTTTAGTAAATGTGATTGAGTAGCCATATTTCTGACTCACACTATAGTTTTGTCTAGCGTATTAACTGAATAGCTAAGTAAGAATTTTCGATTAAAAAAATATTTGTAGATAATAAGTGAATACCCTGAGATTGTATCTACTGTTGTAGATCGTGGTGATTGCAGAGGTTTACACTGCGTACACAAGTGGATCTCATAGAGCAAATTGGGAGTACTTGTGTGGTTTCACTGTGTTAATGCGAAAGTCAGTCAAGAACCCGTTCATCATCGTGCTACTTAGTGCCGGTAAAATCCGTTCTTCTCATAGAGCAATACAGAGGTTTTGGCCCAGTGTGGCCACTTTGGATGTTTTACATCCAAATTTAGATGTTTTTCCTTGTATTTAGATGGCGTATTTGACGTTTAGATGGTAGATGTTTTTCTAGATGCTTATCATTTGGGGTAAATTTATCAAATTTAACCTAAGAAACATGATGAAATCAGTGTTGCCACTTTTCTTTGACAAAAAAACATCCAAAACGGAGTCACAAATATCTAAAAACATCTAAATTTGCGTGGAAAATATCTAGAAAAACATCCAAAGGGAAAGAGTCACAAATTACATACTATTTGATATGACATACCCTATAGAATTATGTCCTCATCTTTACTGAAGTCTGCCTTACAAGATCCACATGATAAACTTAGCTTGGATGATAAAGTTGAAGCTTCAGATAAAAAATGACTCTGGTATGGTTTGGCTGTTCCAATTTCTCCTAATACCCAATCAGGGAGCTAATAAGTGGAACAGCCTTTTCCTACTCTTATCAGGACAAATTTTATTGTCAAGAAAGCATTTAAGAGGTCAAATTGCATCCTGTTTCTTGGGTTAGATTTAATAACTTTACTCCAAATGAAAAACACTAGATTAACATCTACCATCTAAACGTCAAAAACGCTATCTAAATGCAAGGGGAAACATCTAAATCTGGATGTAAAACATCCAAAGTGGCAACACTAATAGAAATGTAACATCTTAAATGCTATCTTGACAATAAAATTTTGCAACTTGTTGGGTTTTAAAAGAAATTGGAACAGTTAAAGCATACCAGTCATTTTGGATCTGAAGCTTCAACTTCATCACACAAGCTAAGTTTATCCTGTGGATCTTGTAAGGCAGTCCAGTAAAGATGAGGACATCATTCTATAGGGTAAATGATATCAATTGCCATGTAATTTGAAACTCTTTCCATTTGGATGTTTTTTCTAGATGTTTTCCACGCACATTTAGATGTTTGTAGATATTTTTTGACTCTGTTTTGGATGTTTTTTGTCAAAGAAAAATGGCAACACTGCTTTGGCCATTGTGATCGTCCACATACTTTTGCCTGGCGACGACGTGTGGCGAGATTCTATATGTCATGTCGCTGTTGATACAAGGATATTCGAGTGATTATCTTTGCTGCCGGTCTGTTGTTTTTCTGCTTTTTTTTAAAATCCCATCTCATTTTAGACTCCTCCATTTCCCTTTGTACTATCCTTCCTTGTACGAGAGATGATTCTTGACAGTCTTGTTGCATGGCATGGAGGTGTGTCGGCACACGAACTGATACATGCTGCAAGAGATCGTAGATTATGGAGAGGCATGATCGTCAACGCCAGTCGGCAAGGCACCTGATGATAATGATGACTATCCTTCTGATTTCCTTTTGTCGTCCAAGCGTTTTTTTGTCCATCTGCTGTCTATCCCCGAAAGTTGAATGTTGTATTAAGAATCAAGATCATAGCACCTTGGACACTACCAACTTGGTGGTCTCGATGCTTGGCATCCCTCGAGTACTGGAGGTCTCAGGTTCAGGCTGGGACCCCCCTCCCTGCTCTCTGGGTAGTAAGATCGGACGCCCGTGTGTATTATTTCGCACGTAAATCCTTGGCAGTTGGAAATCGAAAAGATTAGCCTATAGCCCAGGCAAAATTTAGAGATGAAAATCTACCCAAACGTATTTCAGGATCCTCGCCGGTGCCACAGAGTTCGTGCACTGCGCTGGGATTCTTCGGACCAGAAACCTATACACTCCCATTAACCCGACTCAAGTCTGAAACTTGCTCGAACACTTTGACTTACACGTCTTCACTCCCAGATTGATCAAACCTGTACTCATATGTCTAATTGTGTCCTCAGCTTGCGCCTTCCAAGACCTTCTTCTTATCAGTCTGTGACCCTTAGCTTTACACAGGGCTTTATGCAGGAGGTGTTTCTTGTCTGCAACTACTCTGAGATATGACTTTGCTTGCATAACTTTGAGACTATCTACAATAGTAGGCAGTGCAAGAATTTTTTCACAACAATACTACCCCTGTAGTCGGCGTCTGTGGCTAAAGAGTTGCGAACGCGCTTTTTAATGCCGGAGTACCGGGTTCGATACCAGCAGCCGGCCTTGTGCTGGTTTCGATGGTGGTATCGAGACGCTGACTGTGCAGAAAGCAATGCCGCATTACTGGACGCAAATTTGCCTAGATTAACCACAACAGCAAAAACATTATTCTGGGGTTGGTTCTGCAACGTCCTGTCAAGGATACGGAACTAACTTTACTACTTCTGTATCTCTTGTACACACCAGAATTACCCACATGGCTACATTCTGTATGCTGACTCTTTGATATGGTAAGCATTCCCAGTCCATAATCTGGATCACATACTGCAACATTGTGAACAGAATTCTTTGTTCCGTGTTCATTGCTACCATAATCTTGAGAGTGGTCAGTAAATTTTGTTTTTTTGGGGGCATTTCCTCGCAACAACCTCTACATGATCCCTGAAGGACATCGGCAAAATGTCACAAGGAATATTGCAAACGTTCACCGCCCATCTCTGTCTTTTTCCTTTGATAGCGTTAGCCAGTGATGAACATTGTTTTCCATCACTTCTTCATTTCTGATCTTGTTTGGCCAAAATATTCACAGGATTCAGATTAGGCAGTTATTTTGAAAAAGGCTCGAGTTTTATGTGTAATCACTATTGTCATCTGTCTTGTGAACTTCCAGTCTTTTCTGACATAGAAGGTCTTTAAAGCCATGCAACCAAAATGTCCATTTCATCTATTCGTGTATTCCGCCTGTTTAAAATAATTGCTATGTATTGCTCCTGGTCTAGTTAATTAACTCTGAAATAAACCTGAAAACTTGGCGACAAGTGACAAACTTGATGGGAAAAGTGTGAAAGGAAGGGACAGATAAATGCCTACACGGCCTGGCCATTTATCAAAGTATCACACGAAAACAGATTTGATAGAGACTGGGTGATCATGTAAGAATGCACATAATGAAACGGAACATGTGCCCAAAATACAGCAAAATGCTAGGTTATTGAAACAGGTTATATAAAAAGGTTTAAAGTTGGGAGGATGGACTTCATTGCATCAGGCTTCATCCCATATGGCTTGGTCTGTCCCTGCTGTTAAGGAGCTTCGCATAAAGCTAGAACACCGTAGCTCAAGTAATGAACTCCATGGATTTCTTAACAATTGTACTCATGAACTAACTGATGCAATCCCTGAAACAAACTCATGATTTTCAGAGCAAGAGGCAAACAGTTCAAGATTTATGTGAAAATGTTAAAAACTAACAGTAATTACAAAAAAAAAAAGTTTAAAAAACTGAAACGGTACATTGTAAAACTGTTTATTTGCCACATTTTGATCTATTTTCATGTAATCAATCTATTTCAGCTGTCGCTCACAACTACACAACATACATCTCAACATTTTCATCCTGCATTCAAGTTCAATGACTTAACTGTATAATAACACTTTACACTCGCACAGCGACACTTTATAGCGCCATGCCTGTAACTCAGCGTCTTTGGTTTTTAATATTATCATTCCATTTTTGATTAACATACAAAGTTCACAATCATACTGTAAACGTGCACACTCACTCAACTCTTTGAGTCCCAAGGAACGCATCATATGTTCATAGGTTCCTACCTAGAAGCCCAATGAACGCATGATGTGCCAATTTTATTACTTTCTTGACTACCCCCTGGGCCTGTGATGCTAAACCCCCTGGGACTCAAAAAGTTAACAACTAGAACACATATTTGAAGAACATTTGCAAGATTTAAGTTCCACCACGAAGATTATGCTTTCTGATACATTCTAATTTTATTTTCTGGTTTAATGTGCATTGTTTTTGGTGATGTTTATTAGTAAGTCCAGGAAATGTCACTGGTAAACTCATAAAAACATTGCACTTAGTATAAAAAAAAAAACCATCATGTAATTCACTAGACGACGACTAAACTGCTTCAGTCTAAGTAATTTTCTTTTGTTCACTCTTAAAAGGACAGTTAGCACCAGGCCCTTATTTAAAATTTATGACACCCCTGTGTAGTCATTTATTCTGTGTATCCTCTTCCCTGAACTAAATTTCAGCATCTCACTTGTTATTTACAGACTACCAACAATAAGTTGACCAGATTGTGACCGGTACCATCGGTATTGGAACTCTGTGCTGGCTGCCGAAGATGAGGACGGAGCATGCATGGGAATGCCCCGAGGTTTGTGATGTAAATTCTTGATTCAACTCAACTTAAAAATAAGTTGTGGAATTATTTACTTCAATTTTAAACTGCTGAAGTATTTAAACTTAAATGAAGATACTACAGATAAAATTCATGTGCAAGTTTCAAATTGATAATTTATTTTTAAGACATAAATATGTTACATCCATATAAAAAATCATTACAGTTGAATAGCCTGTATATTTGAAAAAAAAAATTATTAAAAAATATTATTTCATAGAAACCTCTAGTTTTAATACCAACTATATTTTGGCGCTCTTAAAATTTGGAAGCCCCAAAAATATTGCTGCCGTATGCAGCTGCATATGTTCCACATGCCTAAATATGGCCCAAGCTGGCACAATGTATTGCAGTTTATAGTATTTGTGGGTATTACATTTCCCTATAATATGCAGGATCATCCTAAATAATAATTGAAAACAACTAAAAAAAAGTACTTTTACATGTTACAGTTACTAAAGGTAACTTTAAGTCTTGATTTTTTTATGAAGTCGTGTGTTTTCTTAATAATTTCTATGAGTGCTACTAAATACATGCTAATTTGTTTATTGTACAGTACCTAGCAACCTAGCATGTATTTGTTTCAAATGACATGACATGTTTTTTTTTTTTTCTGAACTCGTTCCTGCCCTCCTGTAACAGGAAACCCCCCCCCCCCCCTTTTTCCATTTATTAATTTAAAAAATTTTGTCCACAGTGTTATGGAAACTTCTCAGACTCAAACATTTATCACACAAAGTAACCATTTTTTAGAATCGAAAAAGCTAATGTACTAGCCACTGGGTACAGAATGAGTAAGAAACAAATACAAGCCTTTCATACTTCAGATGTTGAGGTAAAGTTTTTTCTGATACTGAGCAAACAAACAAACTCATGTAGCTAATCTCTGTATGAGTTCTGAGGCCACATATTTAGAGAAGAAAATTGACCAACATCTCCTTAACAAGAAGAATGTCATAAATGGTGACTAATTAAGAGTTTAAAGAAATTTGAAAGCTGAAAGGTGCAAACATCACACTCTAGCACTGAACCTCAGCACAATGTGTGTGTGTCATTCAACCCCAGCAGGACCGAACAATGAACGACCAACACCCAATGACACAAAGTGCCACCATTTGGATGAGGATCTCCTGGGCACAAGTCCCAGAAAACCTGTTTAACTATTAGGTTATTTAAGGGTCCCTGACTACAGCGAGGGTGTGGCTTTAAAATAATCAAAAATTGCATCCCACATTAGGGCTGATACCGGAGCACAACATGACTACCACCCTATCAAGAGTGAATACAGAAGAAGAAAAGAAGACTAACAGACAAAAGAAATTTAGTCATTGTCAAGTATATGTTGAATCACCCGATGGTCAGACATGAGGCTACTTCTTCAGCTTTTTTGGTGAAGGATGTGCTGATGGAAAGAGTGTAGATAAAACATGAATGACGAAAACATTATTATGGATGGCTGGGCAATATCATTAGATAGATTTGAATAAATTTGTATGAATGCAGACGAACATGAAAGAAAGTGTTGGAGACTTCTTCATGCTGACTTTCATTGCAGAGTTGACTCTTGATGATGATGCTGATCTTGATTGAGTATAAGTCTGACTTCTTGCCTTACACGCTCACATATTATGACTTCTAACCATATGATGATCGTTACGCATATGTGAAAATGGGAAATATACCAGCAATGGATACAATACACATGTATATTAAGATAAATTTTAAAGCTTTGTAACATAGTTAATGACATTATGACACAATATATCATTATTTATGTACAACAGAAAGTTTAGTGATAATGACTGATGGTGGATTTAACTGTGAAGCTGATTATAGTAACAATGATATTATGATGAAAATTATAGTCAAATTTGTTCTCTGTATCACAATCTGTTTGACAATTGGAGAATATGTCTTTTTCCATTGCAATTTGTAAAGAACTTCGTTGAGATTTAATTTACATAAACATATTATAGCCAGCCTTTTTTTTTAAAACTAGACAGAAAATTGTCTGGACTAAATCCCAAAATGAAAACTAATAAACACTCTAAGACAGGGTTATTCAACTGGTCCCCAAAAGACCGAATCTAGCCTGCAGAAGCCTAGCAAGTGGCCATGGATCATTGCCAACTGTATTGTATTAGTAATTAGGCCTCTGGCCAGCTATGATCCCCATTTTTAACAGCTGAATAGCCCTGCTGTGAGATATGCTGATGACACTGTGATGCTCTTAGAAGGTGAGCAGAAGTCACAAGACTTAACGGAGCAGGTAAATAGAAAGAGTGTAAACCTAAATTAAAAAGCCCTTTTACTGCCTCTGGAAAACTGGGCATATCGTGCAAGACTCAAATCTGTAAAGACCAACTGGCACTTAGTGGATGTTGTGGTCAGCATCATGCCATCAGCTTCTACTTACTAGAATGCTGCCAATTTTAGGCTGGGTGAACCTGGGAGCAAGGTCAATTTTCAAAAAATTAAAAAAGCTTCCCCCCCCAACAAAAAAATTAAGGAAAAAATCAAACAAACATCTCACTTAATGCAGATTCAGTCTTAAGACCTTATGCCTAGCAGGCAAGCAGACCACAGATTCAATTTAAATACTAAAATAAAGAAAAATAAAAAAAGGGCAATGACATTTTGGAAAGAGCAGACATCACATAAATTGGAGATATTAGAACATCTCACAAGCTTTTCCAGTCTTAGAAATGTAGTGAGAGATAATGATAGAGGTGGATACAAACAAAGTATTAAAACTGAAAATTTTAAAATATTATGTATTTTTATCCATAATATGGAAAAGAAACCTGGAAAATGTACAAGCCTGAAAAAGTCACTCAGGCTCTGGAAGTGTCGACCTACTGAAGAAAGAATTGTAATTAATAGAAACCATAATATACAGCAATTCTGGAAAGATACCACAAAGAGATACGTGAAAAACTTTGACTACATTAAAAGACATAACACTCGTGTAAATCCATACTGGAAGGAAAAGCTGAAGGCAAGTGAGCAAGAGGTAGACAGTGTTATATGTGGAATAATAACATCAAGAGATGAATGAAAAGCATTCTGAGTATGTGCAACCAGGGTAAAGGCCAGAGTGCTGGGAGATCCATTATAGCCAACCTTGTCAAGATGACACCTTGTAATATGTATCTGTATATTTATATATATATATATGTGTGTGTGTTTATATATATATAAACACACACATACACATAAACACACACATATACATACACATGCACGCACAAAGTTTTCATTAAAACGTGTCCATAAATAACTTTAGACTCGGTCGGAAAGATCTTGTTGTTAGTCCACTTCTGGACTCTAGTCCAGTTCCAGAAACTGAGTGTTGCGTGCACATTCGTTTCATAGGTCTGACTCATTTGCATGCAGACTGTTCATTCTCAGGCTCCCCATTAGTAGACTTTTATGAGATGCTTTTGGGCAGGCAGTGGGTCTATTTTTGTTTTGCCCACAGTGGGGTACCAGAACCCAAATGGGGATAAACAACACATCATAACAGTAACTGAACATGTTAAATTTATATACGTTCTTCACAATTTATTTTCCTTAGTTAATGTCCTGGAAAGGAAAGGTGGCCAGCATGTTGTTGAAATGTCCTGGGAAGTAAAGGTGACCAGCAAGATGTTGACCACATCACCTGCTGAGTGCAATTTCATCTACAGAAATTTTGACAAGATGTTAAAATTATAAACTGAAAATTCTTTGCCCATTTGGGGAGATGCAACCTATCTCTATATGGCTGCTGTCAAAACATTAAAAATTACATTTTAAAGAGATGTTTGTTACAAGAACTGTAAACTCAGACTACATTACTGAAACTAATTTTAAAAAATCACTATAATTTGTAAACTTTAATCTTCTAGAGAAAAAAACAAGTGAGAGTCGTAAAGCAACATAAAGCAAAAAATAAAATACAACTTATAGATAATATTGTGTCCTTATAGTATTGAACTATGTCATGGTTATAGGATTTGTGGTCCTTAAATTGATGTTGTTTTGTTTGTTCAATCTGGGAGGATATGCTATAAGATGTCCTCTCTCCATCTTTGGGTTTTTATTGGATTTACATTTGAGTTTATTTCACCTTACACCCTTAATTAAAACCCAGAGTTAAATTATTACTTGTTGTTAACTCTTTTATACCTAAGCAATGCACCCAACAATTATCCTTGTGAATCAAGCAAAACAGATGTCATTTTAGTTAGTTTAGACAAGGCAATAGAACACTAGCTAAGCTGTATCTGTGACAGTAATGCACTGATACTTTATTTATATTAGTTTTGACTTTTATTACATGTGGGTGCTTGATCTGAACATCTATGTGGATGTCAATATGTAAACAATGCTGGTCAGTATCCGATGTGAACGCGCTGCATAATTCCATGATGCCAGCTTAGCTGCGGGCAACCTGGAAACAGACCGCCTTGAGATGATTTAAACAGTGGTATCAAAAGCAGACTGTTCTGAAGCAAACTACTGAACATAGAATCGCCTAGTGAAATTCACAAACAGCCAAATATATAATGGGGTTTGTTCTGCGACATAATAAAAGGGACACACTTCTAACTTTTTAAAAACAATGTTAAATCAATAGGTTTACAAAAACCAAGCACAAATGTACTGATATACCATATAGCATGTCACACTGGCTGGATGAACTCAGGAGAGTTGATCAGATGAAGAAGAGAAGCAACAGCTTCACAGAGATCAGAAACTGTGGTTTTATGCATACAAAAGCCACTTCTAAACATGTTCAGTTTGTCATAGTAATATTTTACTTGTTTCATTTCTACTTGAATATTACTTATGCATTTGGAATTATCAAAGGGCTACAATTAAGTATTAGTCATCTCTTTTTCTCACTATTTCTGTAAATATGTAATGATAATTAACATTTTTTTAAATAAACATCACGTCTAGCATTCAGTCTCTGCTATCATGAATCTATTTTTGGCCACTTTCTACTAATAAATAAGGTTTTTAATGATGCCCTTGCATTTTTAGTGTCAGAAACTATACCCTCAAAATTAGGCTGAATGCCCCTATAATTTATTTGGTACTTTTCTGAGAGTTTACATCACTATAACTTTATGAATGTAACTTAAAATGAGCAACATATTTCAATCTCTTTTTTCATGAAAAATATATTTGACATATATATCACTTGATAATATCAGAAAGTGTGAACCACCTCTTATGACCATTTCTGGCGTAAGAGTTGCAATAGATAAGCTCTATTTCCTGGAACACAATGTCTAAACCCTTACTATTTATCTGCATGTCTGTGTCAGGAAGGTGGATCTTCGGCCATACTGCTACAGCTGTGGCAGCATCGTATTCGGAAATTGGTGAACCTACACAGTTTCATCATTGGGACAATGCTGCAGTAATCTGAAGCATCCACACATTCTGCAAGCAGAAAAGACACAAGAATAAATTACTAAACTTAATTATTATATAATAAATATACAAAGCACTAAAGGGTCATCGTAGTGCAGTGGATAGATACTTGCATGCTGGCCTTAAGGTACTGGGTTCAAATCTGCATTGAGCAAGTTATTAATATTGTTTTAAAAAACACATAGTTATCCAATGAAGCATTTTTTTAATTTTGTAAACAAAATATTGTACCTGGTATGAGAAATGTGAAAAGCAGATTTAAATGTTGCTTGCCGTGTCCAGTGGTGATGTGGACGTGAATTGCGTGGGTTTTTTCTAATCGTTAAAACTATATTTGTGAAAAATATTTACTGCTGACATAATTGAAACCCTAAAAAAGGATAATGCTACACACAAAAATTAAGTTCATTTTCAAGCAGTGATGAATGGCGCCTCAATCGATAAATTTAAGGGATATTGCTGTTGGTCGACTGCAAACAGGAGAAAGTCAAAGTCAGGTTGCCAGGCATCTAAACATTAGTTGAGGAAGAAAAATAATCAAAAGCATGATTCCTAAAAGAACACAATTCAGTTAGTAGAAGGTGGACACAGTAGATTAAAGACACTCAGGGCACAGATTCAAGAGGCAAGGGAATCCGTGAAAATTTAAGAATCGCTCTAGCAGATCATGGTGAGAAAGATGTTCTGTAAAGGACCTGCTGTGTGATGATTAATCAAATTTTCCGATTAAAGGCTAAAAATTATCAGTACAGAAATTTCAAGAAAGTAATCAGGTAGTCGGTGTCTCTGGCTTAGGCGTTGCGAACGCACTTCATAATGGTGGGTTGCCGGGTTCAATCCCAGTTTGTCTTGAATTGATTTTGACAGTGGCACTAATAGCTGACCTAAATGTAAAATATGACTAGACAAACCCAACAGCGAAACAACAACAAAATACGCTGAGGTTGGTTCTGCAAACAAATCAGGTAAAAGAAATATGTTAGGCCTCAAAAAGTTTTTGCATTGAGTCAAGGGCAACAATTCAGTTTGATTTTGTGCCATGTGATAAGGTTGTTGGAAAATTAAAAGATATGAATATTGAACTAAGAATCAACATCACTGCACTCAGGAAACTCTCATAAGCACTCTGTCCCCATCTTCAACAGCAAGCAAAGAGTTCCGATTCTGATGGCACAAGTAACTGTCTGATTGTATATTCGTCTGAATTAAAGATGCTAAGCTGTAAATCTTTATTGCTGATCATAAAGTGCTTTAAAATACAGTTTTCATTTCAGCAGATGTGAATCATAAGCATTGGGTAAATATATAAAAAAGTTCAAGTAGTACATATGGATATGTTTTTATAGAAAGTTAAGTCATATCAATGAATAAATAGAGCAAACAACAAGTTTTTAAATACGGTAACGCACAAAGCAAACTTACAACAAACAATTTTATGAAAGTGGATTCTCACCTATCACAAAGTGAACTATGTTGATAACTAACATATGATACAAAAGAACAAAGAATGACTACAAAAATAATAAACAAGACTACTGAATAACGAGACGTTCAGCTGCCGCCCATAAGCCTATGGTTAAAATTGGCATTGAAGCCGATTTTTTGTTGTTGTTGCTCTCAGGTTGGTATAGCCTGAATTAAGTATTGGGTAATGTCCTGTGAAGTAAACGTGGCCAACACAATATTGATGACATCGTCCATAAAAGGCAGATTGGTCTATAAAAATATGGGTTTCATACTAAATGCTTGATGTATGAAGGCATGCACAAGTTTAACAAGAATGTAGAATAGGAATTACACTAAGAGATGACTGTTAGGTTTTCTTCACCATGGCATTTGATATCAGCAGTGTACATTAAACATGTATTCTAATATTAGTGTCATTAATACATTATCCTAATATGAAATCAAGAGATCAGACGAATTCTAGGAAAAAAAGCGTCAAAGAACAACAAATAAAGTGGTATGGACACCTAACAAGAATGCCCTGGTACTATCTGCCACAGCGAGCCACACTGAAACGTTACAACGGGTATAGAGTGAGTGAAAGACCTTGGAAAAGATGGGTTGATAGCATCAAGAACAGCTTTACAGAAATGAACTTCAGTCTTAATAGTGCTCTCGACAGAGCTCATCAACGAATGTTACATCTCCTTCGACACTTTGATCAGGTACAAAGTGGAAGAAGAAGAAGAAGAAGAAGAATACATTATCCATGTTTAGGTGGTCAGCTACTCTTCACAGTGGCTGTCTTACAAAAAAAAAAAACCTACTGAAATGAAACTAAACTTTCACCTTTAATGCTTTTCAACATTTAATCTAATATGTGGCTTAGAGGTTAGTGAATGCTTTTAACAGTTTCATGATCCTCAAGTACTAGGTTTGGACTTCCACAGCTGATTGTTTGCTTAAAAAAGAAATACTAGTGGCTTTTGGATAGGGGTATGAGGGTCGCACAGTGGAAGAGATTAGGGAGTCATCATGTAATACTGCCAAAGATAGCAATGGGAACACTGTTGCCAACCTGCGTTGTAGAGATAGCACACACATTTGAATTTTCATAATTTATAAATCTGATGAACTAATAAATTCCTTGGAGTGTAAGAATAAATTATGTTTACCCTATCTGAAATCATATTCAATTAATGTTTAAAAAAAAACAGATTTAAAGCCAAGATGTTAAGTATCATAATAATATCTCATCATCATGTACCAGGTCCTTTGCAGAATGTCGCTCTCATCACAGTCTGCCTGTAAGAAACTCGGTCTCTTGCCAGTTCTTCCGCCTCATGAACTTTCACACTCAAGGAGTCACTTATATCCTGTGCCCATCTTTGTGTCGGTCGGCCTCTGCCCCTCCTTCCTGGTACCATGCCTTCTGCTATAATTTTGTCCAATCCGTCGTGGCGCTTCATATGACCAAAATATTTCAGCTTTTGAGAAAGGGTGCTGTTTATTAGCCAATCTTCCTTGATGTTCAGATCTTTTAAGATGTCAATATTTTTCATCTTCTTTGTCCAAGATATTCTGAGAATCTTTCTATTGCATTTCAGCTCAAAAGCCCCTATTCTCTTTCTTAAGGACTGAGAGATAGTCCACGACTCACATCCATATGTAGCCACAAGGAAGATGCATGCTCTCAAAATTCTAATTTTTATCTCCTTGCTGGTGCTTAACCATAGACTTTTAAGGCTATTCAATCTTTGCATTGCTATGGCCATCCTCCGTTTAATTTCTGTCTAGTAGTAATATCTAGCAGCACTAAATTAAATATTTAACAGTGGCAGAATTCACATTTGAAAAACTTCTGAACAACATAATGGTTTAAAAAAAAACAACAACCTGCAAAACAGACAACTATAAAGACAATGGACATAATCAATTTTCTTGTCATAATTACTGATTTCATAAATGTTTAAGTGTAGTAAGGATCTTATGTGAATATTATGCCTTTTTTGTAAAACAAATTTGTTTTTCATTATTTATCTGCTTTTCTTCTTGTGTATATATAATACATACATTGTATGCTCACTTTTATCTTTTATTTCTAAGTAGCTACAACTTTATACATTACATTGTTGTTTTCTTTTGTCAATATTTACTGTTAAGCTGTCACAGCATGTATGCTTGAAAACAACTAACTTACAATAAGCATGTCAGATTATGTGAAGAATAAATACAGTTTTGTGACCATTTTCAGTGTGTCACCTGACAATGTATTTTATAATTGTTTTAAATATTTTAGTAAAGAGACAATTATTTTTAAATGATAGTTTATGAGGTTATTTTAACAGAATCAACAACTTCAGGCGTAATTTAAAAGCCGCAAGATAAATTGGACGATTATTGGAAACTAATTCCAAACAACAACACGCAGTCTTTGAAATAACCACTGCTCAATCTAAGAGCTGGTTAAAAGAAGCGCACATTTTTTTTTTTTTTACACACATTAAGACCAAGACCTATTTTAACAGATCAACAAATGTTCAAAGACATATATGGTGATCCTTTAAAATTATATATTATATATGTATTATATATATATATATATATATGTATATATATATATATTATAAAGCCTTTAAACATAATAATTTGAAAGCGAGTTATGAAGTTAACATTAAATGGCAATATTTGTATAATATATCACAGATACAGATGAAAAATTATATATACACAGTGATGTTATGAAAAGCTGTGATACTGTGGATGTTGCCGAATACTCACAAACACACAAAGACTTTATAATTAACTGCATTATAGTATTTTAAAATATTACACATGAAAGCATGCTCACAAGTGAATTACAAATAATAATGATAATAATGCATGCAAATTCACTCATTAATGAGGACACACAATTGAAAGGATCCAAATCCACCGGGGGGGGGGGGGGGGGGGGGGGGGGATACCACACAAACACAGCACAACATTTTTGTTTTCACTAAAGATGTTAAAACAAAAATGGGCTGCATTATTTTTGTACATATTTTTTTAAAAAGGACCACATAATTTTGTGGGCAGTTTAACAGACAATTAACTGACACTGAGCGTTTACCACAAACTATCATTTCCTATTGCAAGGTGCAGCTGATTTAGTGTACTTTGTTGTTGTCCTGGGCTAAAATCACATCAAGGAAAAATATCGTTATGGGTGTACGCCTGCTGGGGCAATATTGTAACTAGATATTTGATTGCCAGTCCAAAGGTCTTGCCTGTAAATCCACATCCAAGTAGATTTTCATAATAGGCTTTGGCCTAAAAGTAATGAAATGAATCCAGGGGTAACTGCATTTGAGCTGATGACAATAATATCAGCTCAAATGATAAAGACTTTGGTCAAAATGTTTGGTTATATTTGTGCATGTTTTTTCTATTCTCTCCATTAAACTCCATTGATAAAGACTCTGGTCAAAACATTTGGTTGTATTTGTGCATGTTTTTTTTTTCTTCCATTCTTTCAATTGAACTCCACTGATAAAGACTGGTCAAAATGTTCGACTGCATTAGTGAATGTCTTTTCCATTCCTTACGCTGAGCTTTATAGTAACAATTTATGTTGTATTTAGGACACAACCTAAGATGGTTGCCAGAATAGTTACCAAAAAAAATAAAAAACGTTTTTCCACGCCTTCAATCCTATTGGCCATATAGAGCTAGACCTATAATTTATAGACCAGTTGGGGCTCGGTGGGTGATGTGATCAGCATCATGCATGCCACCTTTACTTCCCAGGACTGCACCTGGTACCCACTCAAGGCTGGGTCAACCTGGGAGCCAGGGTCATTTTTGAAGAAAGTTTGGTTCCGTCAGGACCCGAACGGTTATCAGGGTGTGACCTGGAAAGTAGAGGAGGTTGTGATTTTGATCATAATACCTACTGAGTGCTGACTAACCTTTAAATATATGGATCCAGCACCATATACCAGAAGATATAATGTCCTGAAAAGTGTCATTTACTCTGCTTGACCTCAAGGTTTAACTCAGACTCATAAAGTGGGCACATAACATCTTCCAGATGGTAAATCAGCTGATGTAGCTGCTGGCCACATGATGTATCACAGTGACTTCTGTTTTAACTTCACATTTTTGCTTCAAAGATTTATTCATTTTTTTTTCAAGTTGTGTCAATATTTTATCTATATTGAAGATGTTGAATAAATTCTTTCACTTGAACAATATTAAGGGAGCTGTGGTCATGTAGTGGACAGATGCTCCGCCTCTGCCCTGAATGTCCTTGGTTCGAATCCGCAGTCAAATGTTATCTTAAAAAAGAAAAGACGTTGGCTCACAGGCTCACCCAGCCTATAATTGGTACAAGTAAAGTGCTGGGAAGTACAGGTGGCAGGTGTGATGTTGACTGCATCGTCCATTGAGGGCTGATTGGTTTATAAAAATACAAGTCTAGCAGCATATGCCCGCTGGACAGCAGGCGTAAAAAGGGTCCTTACTAATAATATTTATAACTAAATGTAAGTGAAGGAAATTTCTTAGGGCACTGACATGCTGCTTGTATTGTGTTGCAGTTGGTCCCCTCCAGGTTTGAAGACCGCAGGATTAAAACATTTCAGGGATAAGAAACTTACATGTACAAATCATGGTAAGCCCTGTTTAGCTCACTTTTAGGGCCCCCTGATGTTTACGAAGTAATCTGAAATCCGGACCTTGCCAGGATGGGCTGGCATGTGATGCTAAACAATTTTGTTAGAGATCAACATCATGCAGACCGCCTTTGCTTTTTGGACATTTTCTGGTACCCATTTTAGGTTAGTCAACCTGAAAGTCCAGGATTTCTGTTTAAAAAGTCTGCCTCTATGTACATTTGAATAAAAGACCTACAGGCCAACAGACATATTTCTATCTAGCCATTGCCATAATGAGGCAAGCACTGTTATTGATAAGACTCCATATACAGCTATGTATGCTCTGTTGATAGTCTTCACGGAATCACAGGGTTCTCATCATTTACAGTCTAACAAAAGGATCCCTCTTTTTTAAACCATGTGAGATTGCAAGGTCAAATTAACTCTTTGAGTCCCAAGGAACGCATCATACGTTCACATGTTCCTACCTAGAAACCCAATGAACGCACGATGTGCCGATTTTATGACTCTCTTTACTATCCCCTGGGCCTGTGATTCGAAACCCCCTGGGACTCAGAGAGTTAATTAACTTTTGACTGCCAACATTTAAATTGTAATGTATTGAATATACGTGATGACATATGACTGTACAAAAGCAAATAAACCCAAACTGGTAAACTGGGGTTAATTACTGCATAAGTTCACAAAACAAGGGAAATAAATACAACAAACATATGTCAAACAGCATTACCAAACACTTGCTGCTACCAGTCTAAGAAGCCACAGCAATGCCACATGGACATGCAAACGGCCATCATTACCTAGATCTATCGGTCTTAAGTTCGAAGTCCACGTACCATGAGTACAATTATTAAAACAGGGACGAGTAAGGACTGGGCGAGTCAGTCCTTCACAGCTTCTTCCTGCCGGGTAGCCACTACCTTTCCAGACACAGGTCAGCATGCGTGTCTGGAAACCAGACTCCCCACACCCAGCCAAACACTGGAAATAAATGGTAATTCACAAGTTACTACTAGATTGCAAGTAACAACAGTGCAGACCTGATAAGGAGAACTCAGTGGGAACCCAAGCAATAGTTCTTCTTATCAGAAATTCCTTGTGTCCAGATAAGAGTTCAAACAGGAGAAATTACCCCGGATTAACAAATTGTTCTTTACTGCAGAAATTCACCACATCTGAGATCACCTAAGTGGTGTGCACTGGACTGTTTCAATATGAAGAAAAATGCTATTGAAGATCAATAAGTAATAAAGATGGCACATGAATGTACACTGTGTTTATTGTAGATATTTATTTCTATTTCTTATGCATACACTCTTAAAGGGTGGTTGATAAGATGTGATGTGGTTTACAGCTAGGCTGCAGTTTCTGCATCTTTTGGCTGAAACTTTCAATTAAGCAAGCTGTTAATTAGTCACCTTTTAGGACATGGTTGTTGAAGGATTGTGGGTTTGTTCTTTTGTTCCACCCAGAATGGGACCCTGGAAATCAGATGTGAACTACCTGAGAATTACAAAGTCACAAGGGTGCTACTTCAATGTGCTTGATGTATGTATTGTGAGTAATTATTTAACATTCATATTCAAGAAGTGAAGAAGTTAAAATCAAGAGTCTTGACTTCATTGCACCAGGTTTTATTCCATATGGCCCAGTCTCTCTTTGCAAAAAAAAAAAAACTACTTGCCATTGACAGCAGTGCACAAAGCATGAGCTCTGTAGCTCTAGCAACTATCCCCAGGACCCAGGAGTCTGTAAAAAAATTAACTCATGAACTGAGCAACACAGTTGTGAAATGAACCCACGACCATTAGAGAGCAAGGCAATAGGTCTGATTAATTCACCATGAAGACCCCCCCCCCCCTTCCCCCCTATTCCTGTGTGTATGTCATGGCCTATAATAAATGGAAGCCTAAGTGTTAACATCCCAAGGACAGTAACTGCCAATGAACTAAATTTACCTGTTATGAATGGTTAAATGGCTACACACACATGCTTCTTGATGCACACCTAAAAACTGAAGTTCAATTAAATTAACACGTCCCTGAAAAACAGACACAAGGTTTCCAGAGAGCGCCTTCAGATTCCTTTCTTCCATTCTTTAAAAACCCTCCAGGCAGCTCTCTAAAGGTCTGACCCCCCCCCCCCCCCCACACACCCCCGATTTTTAAAATCTTAATCTGGATGGCAAGCTAAAACGGTAAATCCCCAAAACCCCCATACAACCTACACAAAAAGATTATAATTAGGGAACTCATAAACCTGTTATGTAAATGCAAATGTGACTCTATGACAGATACTACAGTAGGGTATATGAAGTGTAAGACACACATAATCTAGACTGTTGCATATTGAAGTGTGGCTAGCTACATTCTTCACAATCTTCCTTTCCAGACAGTTACCAGACAGTTACCAGACAGTTGCCAGACAGTTACCAGACAGTTACCAGACAGTTGGCAGAAAATTCAAAACAATGTTTCCCCGTAGTGAACTTAAATTGTATTTCAGTGGGGTCTATTAATTTTTATGCTTCATTATATGTTTTATATAACTCTGTAGTAACGCACGTGACGAGATGCAGTGAAAGATGTCTAGCAATAAACAGTGCAGACTAAGAGTTTTGACAGTGCTGCCTATCATCTCTGCTAATGTAGTAACATGAAATCTCTAAACATAAAAAATAAATAACAGAGCATTCTGACTATAATTTCTGTGTGGCCTCCGGGACCCCATTGTAGGAAAAACAAGAGTGGACCCACTGCCTTCCCAACAAGCATGTGGTAACAGTCAACTAACTGGGAGCTTCCTACAAAGCTGGAGCGCATTTGCCTAAGTGGCAGTTTGTTTACAAATAAGTCAGACTGGTAAAATGGATATGCACACAACAGTCAGGTTCTGGAGCAAGTCTAAAGTCTACAGGTGGACAAATAGCCAAAACTTTCCGCCGGAGTTTACAGCCAGTGAAAATTAAAAAGAAGAAGACGGCATAAAACATGAATCAAACTACAGGCAGGTAGTGACCAACAACCCCCTCCCAAAAAACAATTGTGAGAAATACAATATGTATGTAATGTTTGAAGCACGGAAAGACTTTAAAACAGTTTTTAAAAGTGCACACCTGAAACATGTCCAACAATAACAATATTACCTAAATAACTATAACACCTAATTTTATCTGTAAGATTAGATTAAATGACACATTTTTGAATAGGCAAAATTAAGAGGATTTCTAACCACACACCATACCTCTGACCAATGTGAAGTATTCCAAAGAGGTCGACATGATGGATTTCTACATTCCTTTTTAGACAGGGGTCGGGAGGTCGGATCACACAGCTTTTCACTAACCAGTTTTGAGCTAGATTCTGTAGCACAAGCTACAGTTCTTGTTTTGTATGAGAATCCTTCTTTTACACATTTGTGTTCCAAGCACTGAAAATTAACAATTACAACTATGTTTAACCTATTGTTATAAGAATGAATCAACAAAGTTTTTTTCCAAGGGTTACAAATAATAATTCATGTCTGCACACATACACATAATATTAAAAGAATGAAAGCATTAAATAATAAAATAGCGCTTTGTAATTTCATAAATATTTTCTTTCATGACCCTTGACAAATAAAAACTGAAAATTAACATAGTTTAATTTAAATATATAGTGATACTTTCCACAGACTGCCTCTTGACACGATTTGCTGTAGGACGAAAACTCTTTTCTTTGTCTGTAATGCATATACTAAAAGTTTAAAGGACAAAAGGATTGACTCCACTGAACAAAGTTGTATCCTATAAGGCTCAGTCTCTCTCAGCTGAACAGCTAGCTGTCTGTGGAGAGCATGACATATAGTATGAACACCAGCTCTTGCACAATGATTTATGAAACTTAACCTCTGAGCCAGACTACACTGTCCAAGAAATGAGGTTCCATAATAAACAGCAATGGAGACTGTTCAAGAGAGGTCGAAAAAGTGGATAACCATAGCAACACAAATATAATAAATAGCAATAAAAGTATATGGTTAAGCACCAATTAAGTCAAAATTTTGAAAGCATGCATCCTCCCTGTAGCAATATATGGTCATGTGAGTCATAAACTATCCTGCAGTCCTTAAGGAAAGATGAAGGGGTGTTTGATCTGAAATGCTATAGAAAGATTCTTAGAATATTATGGACAAAGAAGAAAAAAAAATACTGACATTCTAAAAGATCTGAGCATCTAGGAAGACTGGCTAATAAACAGCTTCTTGTCTCGAAAGCCTAAATATTTTGGCCATATCAAATGTCATGGCTGGCTGGAACCAAATAATAGCAGATGGCATGGTACCAGGAAGGAAGTGCAGGGACCAGCAAGCACAAAGATGGCACAGAATATAAGTGACTCCTTGGGTATGAAAGTTCATGAGGTGGGAGAGTTGATGAAGATAATTATTGTTGCTCATTTAAACAAAGCTTGCTCACCTATACCACTAGCAAATTATTGGAAGAGGGGGGTTTTCAAAACTCTTATTAGTGCTAAATGGCAAATAAAAAAGAATATATTTGAAATTACATTAAATTATTAAATAAATACTTAAAAACATAATGTCTATAAAGGGTTAGGGGAAGGGGGCTCAAGGTGCATGACACCCCAGTTTCTGACACCTATGCTCACAACCTCCACAGCACAAGACAAATGGCTTTACCAACTAGCCATGAAAACACCCATTAGTTTCTAAAAATGTTTCTTAGGACTCTAGAACTACCTTACAGGAGGTATAGCATAAACATTATGAGTTGCTAGACTGTATATCTAGGTAATTTTTAATCCCTTAAAAATCTAAACCATTTACCAAAGAAAATTTGAAGAAACAACTGTTGCTTCCAAAGCCGGTGTGTGTGTGACACTGAATCATGATTTTCTACAAGAAACAGGATTACATGGAAAGGATATCAGACATAGTTCTTGGAACAAGAAGCAACTGTTGCTTCCAAAGCTAGTGTGTGTGTCATACTGAATTATGATTTTCTACAAGAAACAGAATTACCTGGAAAGGATATCAGATATAGTTCTTGGAACAAGAAGCAACTGTTGCTTCCAAAGCTGGTGTGTGTGTCATACTGAATCATTATTTTCTACAAGAAACAGAATTACCTGGAAAGGATATCAGATATAGTTCTTGGAACAAGAAGCAACTGTTGCTTCCAAAGCTGGTGTGCGTGTCATACTGAATCATTATTTTCTACAAGAGACAGGATTACATGGAAAGGATATCAGACATAGTTCTTGGAACAAGAAGCAACTGTTGCTTCCAAAGCTGGTGTGCGTGTCATACTGAATCATGAAATTCTACAAGAAACAGAATTACATGGATATTAGACATAGTTCTTGGAACAAGAAGCAACAATTTTATAAACACTAGTACACAGGACAGAATGCTCTTGATGGAAATGATGGCTAGGAACACAGATTGGTGTTTGGACTATGAGGAGAAGTAATAATATCCACTGACAGAACCTATTCAAAATTTTACTGCCAGTATTTTCTTCTTATTCTTCTTCATGTTCACCAGCTGTAAACTTAAACGGAAAGTTATGGTTCTTCATCCATTTCTGGTCTTCAGTTTTGTTCCAGAACTTTAGTTTTGCATGTACATCAATTTTACAGGTCTGGCTTATTTGAAGGCAGACTGTTTATTTCTCGCCTATTAGGTAGATGCACTGCAGCTTTGAAGGAAACACCCAATATTAGTTGATTCTTGTAATGTGCTCTTTTGGGGGCAGTGGGTCTTTTCTTTTCTTTTTCCTTCTGCAAAGGAGCTTGGAACCTACATGGGAGCCAGTATTCTCAACACACAAAAATCAACATCACCACACAAAAAGAGAACTCCTGTATAAAGTTACTTACTGGTGACCAATCTTTCATCACCCATCTTGTGCATGGAGATGCTGAGCACTTCTCTACAGCAGCTGGTATTTTTATCCCAGCATGTTTGCAAGTCTTTAGCTGGAAAACTTCAAAATAATTATTGGTTATAATTTCACAGCTGATCTTCCTCTTTTGGACTCCAGTACCACATGTTGTAGAGCAGGTAGACCAGTTGCCCACAACCAGCTGAAGTGGCCGTTTTTGTTTGTCAAAGGGATCAATAGTGGTGGATAAATTACCATTTTTTGCTTCATCTGCCAAGAAGCCCAACAGATATTTCTCTCTTTGTAATGTCTCCTGCAACAACAACAAAATAGAAAACATTACATTTACATGCATTTTTCTATTCCACTTTAACATGCATGATAATCGAAAATTTATAATTCTGTTTTGATATAAAATTATCCCTGTGCGGCTTCTTTGTCCCTAATGTGAAGAAAGAAAGAACAGACCAGACCCCCCCCCCCCCCCCCCCAACAATTGTTTTTCTCATAAAAGCTGACTAATTAGGATTTTGCTGATAATGGATGTGTTGGGCTGAAAGAAGCAGACAGGTATCACAGCCTTGTCAACTGCACTTTTAAGGATGAATACAGAAGAGTAAAGTGATACTCAATATGATATGATGCTAGAAAAAACAAATGTTACAGAGAAAATGAGAAACACATACAAATTTAATCAGATGATTATAACATTCAGTAACACAGGCCCTATATTGATGTTCAAAATTTCAAAAGTAAAAGCACGTTCTTTGATGAAATCTTAAACACAGCTGGTTTGAAAGCATCAAGACTATATTATATACGTTTTTAGAATAATATTAGCACATAATTTATCAATTTATTTAATAAAAACACTAACAATTTTTTTTAAAAATAACCCAGTAAATTATAAATATGTAAAAGTTTGAGCTTTGTAAATGACAGTGATACCTGTATAATTGCATAGAGGTCAGAAAAGGCTATCTGTAATGACGCCCTTTTATGTTCAGCTATGCAGGTGTATGTTCCTGTGTCTTTGTCTGGTCTACTTCTTCTGATTCTCAGGTTACCCCTAAAGATATAAGCAATAAAAACACAAATTTAAAAAAAAACTATGAATAAATTAATTTACTAAAGAAATAAAAAAATGGTAGGTAACGAATCTGTTTCGATACTGTAAGACTGTAAGGGATATTTGGATATATTGTGCTAATAATATTTGTATGAACTAAACTTGAATACATTAGACTTCCCATTACTTTCTTAAGTTATAGAAACAAGGAGTTCCAAGGAGCAAGATCTGGGAATTATAAATGGTAACGAAGCAATGGAATGTTTTGTTTAATTGAGTCAGATTTTTCAGCTGACCTGGGCTCGTATTTCAACTCAGCCTAAAATTATAATGTGAGTACAGTGCAGACCACTTAAGGTGATCTGAGATATTGATTTCTGTTGTAAAGAACAATTTGTTTATTCCTGGAAACTTTTCTTGCTTGAACTCTTAACTGGATAAGAGGAATTTCTGATAAGAAGAAAACTTCTGGGGTCCCCTGTGAGTTGTCATATTCAGGTCTGCCCTGTACTAGGAAAATATCAAGGAAAGCAGTGGCAGCTAGTCTGATGATAACTTCAAACATCATTCACTCACTGCTGATTATTCTATAAAATTATGGGGCTAGCATCATATGTCCAGACACCAACAAGCTTGTTGCTACATTAACCCTACTCAAGTTCATTTAGTACTATAGCTTTCTCTGTTCAACAGATTTATTTGAATTCCTTTGGTTGTAACATTTATAAGTAAAATTAATAAGTAGTGCATACTGAGTAAGCTGAAGTAACAATTGTCTGGGATTCTCTTCACGTTCACTGGCTTTAATCTCCGGCAGAAAGTTATGGTTGTTCGTCCACCTCTGGACTTTAGTCTTGGTTCAGAATCTCAGTGTTGCATTCGAATTCATTTTACAGATCTCTTAGGCAGACACTCTCAGACTTTGAAGGAAAACTGTCTGGGACAAAAAAGGTAATGACATAGAAAAAGTAGTGTCATAGTAACAGCAGAAATATGACATGCCTTGTGGAAACTGTAACTCGATGTCCTTGTCGAATTGGCCTTTCATCTTTGAGCCATTCCACTTTCTTTCTGTTCATACCAGTGACTGGACATTTGATAATGACGGACGTACCAGGCAAAATTGCAGCATCTGTGCCAACCACCAGACGAACCTTTAATGTGTGGAAACATGTAATAAATTATTAGATAAACAACATTATATAATAAAATGTAGTGTTATGTTATCATAATTACGATTAATTATAATGCACAATGAGGATTCCAAACTATGCTCAGTCCTCCAGTGCAGCAGGCCAAGGTACCTCTAGTGTCTGTTCCTATGAAAAGTTGTTACAATGTCCCCTATCCTCACCTTGAAGATGGCATAGCTGTGCTTTAACACACTTTACAGCCAGTGACAAAATATAACACTTAATAAACAAAAGAATTACAAACCTTTTAAACTGTAAATAAAAATAAGGAAGATGCGAGATAAATGTAATAATAAGGAAACTAATAATACGCATAGCTTACTACAGAGGATGATTTTTAATCAATAAACAAGATATAAGTGAAGACAACTAAAGGATGTCTGAACTGCACAAAGCTACCAAAATCAGACCACACCAAAAACTTAGTTAGTAATATGGCATAGCATTTATGAGTAATCTACTATTATCTTTTGTTTTAGGTATTTTGCTACCATCTCAGTTATTCCTAGGATGCCTATGTTGTTAATCTGTCTCTCATTTTTCTGATTCATTTTTAGAATTCTGTTGAGTTTTGTCAGCGTCTGTGGCTTGAGGAGTGCCTGTTTTGACCCCAACTGTCGATGATTTGGTAGCAGACTGACATTTTTTTTTTTTCAACAGTGGTATCAAGAGCTGACAATTCAGACAGCAACAGCAAACTAAAGAATGTAAAATTGCCAAGTGAAATCACAAAACAACCAAACAATGCTGAGGCTGGTTCTGCAATATCTTGTAAAGGAAACACAAATAACGTTTTTTTTTTATTTTTTTTTATTTTCTTCTGCAAATATAAGCAATTCTCTGTTATCTTTTCATATCAGCTCACTATTATTATGGACTGGGAATAGGTCATTGAGGGAAAATATAGTTGGGCTTTATGTAACTATAGTTTACATGATGGACCTACAATTTTGTAAAACAGTTTTCATGTACAATAAAAACAATTTATTTTATTTTAAAAAAAAAACAAAAACAAAACTGCATAGCAATTTTACTGAATCTGCAAAAGCTTGAAATTTGAATTACTCCTTACAGATTTTTATAATTCTGGTTAGATTTTTACCACTATAACATTTTTTCAAAACATAAGTTACATTGATAGGTTAGTTTTTTATCTTTTAAATCTGTCCACAACAGAGAATTTAATACATGACAACCAGGCTGCATAAACACATACATATGCTCAGGGAATGGGGCCAGTATAATACTATATCAGAGTAGATTAAAAATAACCAGGGAAAATTCTAATTAACATAGTAAATGAAATACAAACAAGAAAATATACAAACTTTGTCAAGCTGGTTGATCTGAAAAAACTTCATATGCTTCTCCTTAATTTGAACCTCTGGACATGCCAGCATAATGCTATATCAGAGTAGATTTAAAAAAAAAAAACTAGGAAAAATTCTAATTAACATAGTAAATGAAATATAAACAAGAAAATATACAAACTTTGTCAAGCTTGTTGATCTGAAAAAACTTCATATGCTTCTCCTTAATTTGAACCTCTGGACATGCAGTCACATTACATGGTCTCTCTGCCTCAGGTTTCTCACCAGGTGGACAGTGGTACTCATCTACGTCTACAGGTTCTCCATCAGTGGTCACTCTTTGGCAAACCACAGGGCGAAGTTCCACGCCATGTCCACAAGTCACTGAGCACTGGAACCAAGAAAGTATCCTTTACGATCACCCATTTCTGAAAAAAACTAAGCCAATTAGGCAAAACTAAAAATCTAAATATCGCAGACGCAAGCAACCACATTGCACAATACATTGCATGACATTTTTTATTGTATCTCACATATTTAAATTCAACAAAAACTTTGTTTTTAATTTAAAAATCGACAGCAAAAGGGCACACACACAAAGATCAATTATAATACAGTTTACCAAGATATAAGCAAACTCAAAGCTTCAAAATGGATACAGATTGTTAAATTATCCGTAACGTTACACACATAGGAGTCAAGCCCATAAAGTGAACATGTAGTAGAAGTAGTAAAATTTATCCTACCAGGACATCACACAAGCGATAAACACCAAGTGACACAAAGTGCCACCACATGGATTAGGATCACCCGTGGAAAGGTCCCAGAAACCGCGTTCAGCCATTAGACCATATTTATGGTCGGGTTATATTGCGGCTCCTGGCTATAGCCAGGGTGGGGCTTCAAATAACCAAAAAAATTGCATTCAGCAAGGGGATGACTGCTTAAGGAATAGCACAGTGAACATGTCAATGTGAATTAGAATCAGACAAAAGAACATGATAACAAAATAAATGCGCTCTATAGAAAATAATTCCTAAAGACAAACATATCAGCTCTGCAACAAACAAAAAAATATTACAGAAGAATAATAATGCTCGGGGCAAATATTATTTTGTACAAAAACATTTTTATCTGCAACATTATTTCTTTTGTGTGTTTTTGTTTTGTTTTGGTTTTGGTTTATTTATGTTTCCCAGCCCAGAAAGAGAGTTACTTCCCTTGCCATTCATGCCTAATCAGCTCACAGGAGCTCTCTTATGTGGGGGTTTTATGATATGGCTTGGCATATATCTTATTGGGAGATTGTGCTGTGAGGCTATTTCCCCCCCCCCCCCCCCCCCCCCCCCCCGAGAAAGAAAGCATTAACAAAGAATGTAGGAATAGAAAAATATCGCTGTTTCCAAAGTTCCGAACCATCGCGCAGGTAGCAGAATATGAAAATAATCACAGAAGCGAGCAACGAGAAGATGAGAAAAGAGGGAATGGTTGAAACGTGACAATAAGGAAAACATGACAACCCCGCAACATAGGAGAAGTCCTGTGACCCGATGTGTGAATGGCAAGGGAAGGCACCTCTCTTTTTGGGCCAGGAAATGTAAAATGAACCTTTGTTTTGTTTAAATAGACAACTCTTAAAAAGCTAATTAATTGTATCCTAGCTGTAAACCACAACACAACATGTAACCACCAAGCAAATGAAAAAAAAATGTAAATGGAAAATGGGGAGTAGCTGAGATAATTTTATAAACTTTCACAGAACAAATATTTATAAGACACTGACAAATTGTTCTGGCAGTATCTAGAGGTCCCTAGCGATTTGTCATTCCCATGTGGGAATTTGAAGCCCCACCCTGGCTTATGACGGGGGCCCTGAATATAGCCGGGCCATAATTATGGCCTAAACGGCTGAAAGGAGTTTCTGGGACCTCTCCACGGGTGATCCTCATCCGCATGGTGGCACTTTGTGTCACCGGATGTTTATCACTTGTGTGATGTTCTGGTGGGATAGAACTTACCTGTCTAGAGACCATAGAGCTATCCGGCTTGTTTTGAGAACAGTGTCTACTATGACTATGTGAGAGTGGAAGTCTCAGCCACAAAGATAACATAAAAATTGTGACACTCTATTATGCTGTGACTGATTTGCTTTCTTTCTCAGAAGTCTCCGTTTTATAGCCTGTTGCATTAGGTCTCTTGCAAAGTATGACTGTCTGCGTCTATAGGAGTCAGTCTGCAGCTAATCTCTCCCAAAAATCTGTGTCAATGTTGTTATCTTTCAAGTCATGATTTCAGATGTCCTTAAAACAAAGCTTTCGCCTTCCTGCAAATCTTTTCTGTTTTCAGTTAACTATATGGAAGATCCTTTCGAATACACGACTTTCATTTATGTGGCAGAAGACATATACCAGCCAGCACAGGCCTCTTTGCTTCAGTAAAAATTACTTAGTCGTCATTCCTCCTCTTTTGTGTACAAATTCATTGGGAACAAGACAAAGTCTTTCCATGATATGCTAAGAACGTGTCTCATACAGCACATGTGGAAAGTATTCAGTCTTTTTTCTTGAGAAGCATACAGAGTCCAGTTTTCACTGCCGTAGTGCTCAGGACAAACTGTAGCTGAACTTAAACATACCAGGACTGCTAAATTAAATTTGTAATAATGGGACTTGCCTCAGACCAAAACCCAGAGGCCCAGTTGGCAGGGCAAAGCTGTGTGTTGCATTCTCGAACTCTTAGTGGGATAGGGTGCTCACACATGACATCAGGAAGGTTCAAGACCCGATCAAGAACAACGTCAACTTGCTGGATACACCTTACATCTCGGATCATCACACCACCACCACATGTGGTAGAACACTCACCAAAGTCCCCAATTCGCCATCTAATATGATATGAGAGTTAAAAAGGTATTTAAAGTGTTTATATGGGGAATAAATGAATAACATTATTGAAAATTAATCTCAACTCTTCCAGTAAAAAATATACTTAAAGTGTCTGTGTGGGTGAATAGTTAATAACATTGTAGAAAACATATTAATATTAAATTAATATTACCTCTTAAGAGTACCAAGCAAAGAAGAAAGAAAGAAGAAGAAGAAGAAGGACATTTTCAACAACAATTTTTGAACTGTTTATTGATGATTATATTTTAGACATAAGAAGTATTAAATAACAGTTTAAATTTTAAAAGTAACTTGTGAATGGAAGAAAATGATACTTATAGAAAGAAATTACCATTAACTTATCAAAGATAAGTGACAAGTGCTGGTGCAAACAACTGCAAGTACTTTCTGATGTGACTTGTGATTTCTAAGGTTCACAGTATTAAAAAAAAAATATCATGCATCACGTGTTGTTTTAGACTTAAATAAAAAATATGTATAATACATATTTACATGTAATGACCCTGCTTTGCATGGTCCTCACGATTACATAGTGGCAAGCAGAAAGTCCGTGCAACAAGGGACAGCACGAGATACTTGTGCCTAGTCGAGGAAGCGAGGGAAAGCCCGAGCTAGCCTCGTGGTCAGTCGATCATCAGAAGTCAGAGAAGACGGTTGTAGTATTTGAAGATGTCGTCTTTATGTTGCGCAAATGGTTAGTGTTGAATATGTCGCGAGTGATAAAGTGTAAATAATGTTTGAACATGTGAAATAAATGGACGAGAATAAACTGACAGAATGTACCAAGAAGCTGAGCGGCGTTTGTGCTGTCAACCCTAGATGTTAAAGCTGGTCTACGTCAAGATTCATTACAAATGGAGGCCCGTCCGAAGAAAATTTGAGAACCACACGGACCACAATCATTAGGAAAACATTTTTGTTTCGTCTAAGGTAAGACAAACATGCGGAAAACAGTGTACGATACATCGCTTTAACCCGAGCAGAGCCTTTAAACACAGCAAGCTGCGACAGGTCAGCTGCCAACCAATGAAAAACATCGTACCATGGAACACACGCGAACATAGTTGTGTGTCATCAACGTCCTGCCTGCCACCACACATCATATTACCAAGGTTTGTGGATTCAAGAAGTTTCATGTTCACCAGTGCTACACATCAGAAATATGTTAAATCTAGTTTATGAATTAAATCAGGTTTGTGACCATTATTGTTTCGCGGAAACTAGCGGACTATGAACTAATTTTATTTACAGTTACGATCAGTTTTCTTACTGCGGTGACATTTTTTGCATCGATTGTGCGTTTATGAGAATGGCATCTAAAAGGTTAGTAAAACATAAGAACACTTTGTCGCAAGTATCTTCAGCGACAACAATGAAAGATACATCGATAAGTAATCAGAAAATCAAGATGTGCATTTTTTGTAAGTACCAGCACAGTTCTTCAACTATCTGCGATAGAGATCCTAAATATTCAAGCTATATTGAAGACTTGGTCAATAAAAAGTGGCAAAATAAACAAAACAACAACCCTAAAAAATGCCATTTTTGTTCAGCATTCGGACATATTGTAAAACACTGTGTTGGGAAACAGATGTTAAAAGACAAGAAAAGATCCTGTTATGCAAAAACTAAGCAAAAAAGAATGGATTCAGAAGCTCTTACGTTACCTACTCAAGATTGTGCAGTATGCGACTGGAGGAAAAAACAGGGAAAAACAACAGAGCCTCATACAATTTGGATAGGAACATACCAAATAATATGTCCAGGAACTAAAAAGATAAAGAACGAAATCATCATTGCAGAATTAGAATCCAGCAAAAGCAATACGAGCAACAAAAGTGAATCCAAAAAGACAACAGCCACTGAAACAGAGAAAAAGTCAAACTCAGAAACAATGAAAATTAATCAAGCAAAGGATATCACTGTTCCAACAATGACATCAGTCGAGACAAAAGAAACTCAATGTATGAAACAGCCAGATTGTGAAATACCACTAGATAGACAAGCCATGAATAAAGAATTTTCATTCTTAAAGGACAATATAGACATACCTTATGATCAATTACACATAGCAACAAGTAAAAAATATCGTGAAAAGTCAACTAAATGTTTGATAAACAACAAACCAGCCCAAATGCAATTAAATAAAAAAACAAATATCACGTTGGTACGTGACAAATTTATAGAAAGATCAGATTATAGCGGAGAAATGATTTACAGTTTTGACAAAGAAGGTGAATGGACGCGATTCCGGATAGCTTATATTTATTTGAAGTCGCCCTATATATCAAAACCATTGAAAGTAGTGGTAATGAACGACATCGGAACAGATGTGATTCTGGGATACAAAGACTTCAACATTAGGGACTGTTCTGATGAAGACATAAGAGTCTGGGAACAAAGGCATCTCCATCAACAAAAATAACAGCTGATTCAAGGAAAATTACCATATTTATTTATGAACTGAAGTATCACTATTTACTAACTTGAAACCACACAGCCTATCATCCTGAACATCAACATCAATCTAACATATCACCATGCATGAAGCTCAATATTATCACCAGTCAAGAACCTACATAGAACCACTGGCAACCATACGACCAAGAGTAAACCTAAACGATCATCAGGAATTGATACTTTACCATTCTTACCTTCAAGATTGTCTTATTTCAACCAAACAATCAAGAGTAAACCTGAACAATCATCAAGAATTGACAGTTTATCATTCTTCATCTTCAAGATTATCAAATTTCAATCAAAATCAGAAATCACCAACCAGTACTGTACAGTGAATGAACAGAACCATATCAGCCACTGAATTATTCAAATTTGAAAATCACTATCAAGGAACAGAAATCATTTTCTCCAGATACCTCAAAATCGACCATTGAAACATTTCAAAATCATCAAATTCTACGCGACACTTCAAGAGCATCTATACAATATCAAGATCGTCGAATACCAAACGTATCATAAAATAATGAATGCGAGAATAATGAAGCATTCCTACAGTTTAAGCACAATCAACAGCCACAAAAATGTCAGTATTACATCGTGCGTACACAAATATTAATTCTGAAAGTTAATCAAGTTAATCTAGTGTTGTGTAAATATCAAATTAATGAAGTATTTTAAAAAAGTGCATAAACACCTGATTTCATTTATAAAAAGCAGCCACATACTGTGTGTATTGAACACCTTCCGTTTAATCTCATTACTAATTATTTTAAAGGTGGCATATTAGTGTATACAGTCACTGAACAATGATAATAGTATTGTGTTAACTTATAAAATTATAATATTTTTAGTCAGTAGATTTCCAAGATTACCAGCTATCCTACCATGAAAGACCCAAGAGCAGAACAGACTGTCGAGGGAACCAAGGAATGAGAACCTGGAAAGCAAGCGTCAGAGTACAAGCAAGACATACACAGCCTGCAGGGATGGACAAGATCAAGGATAGTTAATGGAATGAATGGGAATGAAAGAGAATAAAACAGGTATGAATGATGAATGAAAGATTTGTGGGTAGTATTTTAATAGTGTACATATTTACTTAGGTTAGTAGTTCATTAGGATTATTTTAGGATTCATGTAATGACATTAGTTCAAAAGTTAGGAAAAAAAAAAAAAAACTCTCTCCCCAGGAACAGCACAGAAGAATTAGATCAAGATTTAGCGATAGATCATAAAGAAATCTATTTCCACAGAATGACTTTGATAAAAATATTTAATTTGAAATGTTTTGGCATAGGTACACAGCACAGGGACATGCTAAAGTTGTCCATCACACCCAAGATTAGGAACGGCTATAGTTATACTGATGCTGAATAGACATACTGATGGTAAAGAAAAAGTGCACACATCAAAGCACAAGCACAGTAGAGGAGTTGAACTCATCTGTATCCATTTAAAGGGGGAAAAGGTGTGTGGGATTCCTTGGAGTTGAATACTCTGTTAAAGGTGATGTAGAGACTGGTGGGGAAACCCTAAACTCTATTAAAAATCATCCCAATAGTCATTTCATCTGAGATTCCTTGGAGTTGAATACTCTGTTAAAGGTGGTTATAGACTTGGAGGAAACTTTAAGATCTATGAAAAATATATCTCAGCTATCATTGTTTTCATGTTAGATTCCTTGGAGTTGGGTAATTACTCTGTGAAAGGTGAGACTTTGGTCTATGAAAAAAATATCTCAACATGCATTTTTTTTTTCTGTGGTAGATTCCTTGGGGTTGGGTATACCCTGTAAAAGGTGTTATAGAGCTTTTGGGAAACTAGAAGCACTATGTTAAATATATCTTACCACTATCATATCGGCTAAGAGTCCTTGGGGTTTAACACCCTGTGAAAGGTGATGTAGAAATATTGGTTAAATCCAATTTTCTATGTAGCAAATATCTCAAAGCTGACAATCATCTCACCACTATCATATCGGCTAAGAGTCCTTGGGGTTTAACACCCTGTGAAAGGTGATGTAGAAATATTGGTTAAATCCAATTTTCTATGTAGCAAATATCTCAAAGCTGACAATCATCATCACTATCATCATTTCACTTTGAACCTGATAGATTAGATATAGTGACTAAACAATACTACAGATGCAATAGGTGTAAAGATGGTATAAACTCTTCACCAGCTCAGTACAGGGAAAGCATGCAGTAAATACTGAAAGCAGTTTTAAAGGGCAGTAATTAAGGATAATCAGAAACCATAATTCCTAGCAGTAATACATTTAAATTGATTTATTATTCCTGTAGTAAATATCTCAAAGTTGACCATGATCATCACCATCATCACAATGATCATTTCACTTGAACCTGATAGAATAGATATAGTGACGAAGCTATACTACAGTTGCAATACGTGCAAAGATAGATACCCTTCACCAGTTTAGTACTAGAAAAAGCATACAGTAGAACATTAAAATAAGGGCAGTAATTTGGGCTAATTATGAACACTAATCCCGAATAGCGAAGTTAGATTTTAGTGCTATTGATTCATTTAAAAGTTGAATGGAAAATGATACTTGATGTTCCATAAAGTATCATTTTGTTAAAAGGCGGGAGGATGTAATGACCCTGCTTTGCATGGTCCTCACGATTACATAGTGGCAAGCAGAAAGTCCGTGCAACAAGGGACAGCACGAGATACTTGTGCCTAGTCGAGGAAGCGAGGGAAAGCCCGAGCTAGCCTCGTGGTCAGTCGATCATCAGAAGTCAGAGAGGACGGTTGTAGTATTTTAAGATGTCGTCTTTATGTTGCGCAAATGGTTAGTGTTGAATATGTCGCGAGTGATAAAGTGTAAATAATGTTTGAACATGTGAAATAAATGGACGAGAATAAACTGACAGAATGTACCAAGAAGCTGAGCGGCGTTTGTGCTGTCAACCCTAGATGTTAAAGCTGGTCTACGTCAAGGTTCATTCCAAGTGAAGCAGTACAGCATTACAAGTAGACCAAGAGTTATTACATTACATAATAATCTAGCAAATAGATGTGTACACAGAAATCTGAACAATTTTTGACAAACATTGTAAAAAGAAGATATATATTATATATATATATATATTATATATATATATATATATATATATATATATATATATATATATATATATATATATCTTTATTTTTTAAATTTTCCTCTGGTTATGGCAATGAAGTGTTGGTGAAAAATATCAAAATATCTGTACCTTTGAGGACATGCAAAATCATTGCAAACTTTTCTTTCAATTGGCAACTTTGGAGCATAAAAACAGTTCTCATCTGAGAAAGTAGTTCCATTGCTTTTGTGGACACACTCAAATGAAGTCTCCTATTGAAAAAATATTTCATTAGAGAAATTACCAACAATGACAGATGGTTAAAAACTTGTGGTGGTTATAGACTTGATAACGACTTAGAGGTAATATTTGCCTCAAACTGACAACCTGCTGATTCAAAAGAGGTTTAGTAGGAACAAAAGTTTGATCAGAAGCATTGTGTTGTACGATCATGTTCCTGTAATAAGAAAAATGAGATTAACACTTAAGGCTATAAAATCAACTGACTGATAATTGATCAGTTTGTAAAAATAAAAAATAATTACCAGGAAAGAAAACGCAAAATACCACTGGATTTTTAAAATGGAAAAACTTATTTGGAAGCTGCGGAGATGTGGTTTTATAAACGAATCATGAGATTACCATGGACAGATAAAATTGAAGATTCAAAATGGAAAGATGACACAAAATTAATGGAACAAACTTATATGGTAACAGAAGGACAAAATACTTAGTAGAGCCAAATGATGATAAAAGTCTAGTGGAAAATGCATGCAGCTACATCCACGTGTATAGGCAGGATTCAGTGTATTTATCCATCTTGGGTGGAACCCCTTGTCAAATCCAGCAATGTAAAATAAAAAAAGGTCTTGTAAGGTCAATAGTTTAAGTGAATTTTTTTCCCCCGCAGAATTAGTTAATTAGTTAAAAAGGTAAAAGAAGAAGAAGAAGAAGAGGGAGGAGGAGGGGGAGGAGAAAGAGGAGGAGGAGAAGGAAAAAGAGTGAGTGAAGAATCTAACTTATTACATTTACACTTCACAGAATGTGACTCTTATATTTACCTGTGTTCCGCCAAGGCAGCTTCTACTGCAAGGAGTCATGCCCCTTGGCATCCATTTGTAGTCATTGTAACATGGTTCCAGCTTACACACTTCACTTACTGGTGGCTTCAGATCTGTACACCGCAGATAATTATAGTAATTAGTAATCAGTGTAGCCAAGTAAACATAACCAAGCACAGCCGGTAAACTATATTCAGAAAGCTTGTTATTATTAGGAGCATTCATTTAAAACCAATCCGTGCCCCCCTGCACAGAATGAACATTATTATGATATAGTCATATGATAAGTACTGACCAGTAAATCAAAGAGCATGTGCTTATTGTACCATGATCCATAAGTTATTTTTGATCTTTAAGAAAATGGCCAGGTTGACCTAAAAATTCTAGCAAAAAAGTTCAAAGAGCAGTGATTTAGTTTCTTTTTATTTAAAGGATGTCGACCAATGAACATTTATCAAAGAATGTAGACAGCTCTGGTAACAAATATTTGTTGAAGACAACAATAACAGACTGAGTATAAATGTTTCAGAAAGGTTGTAATTTCGTGACAGATTTTTGACAGCTAGATCAAGCACATAGTGCAATGGGATGTTTACCTGAATGGCTACGGCAACCTTTTCTGACCAAACCATGTTGCATAAGTTATTTAAATAACATGCTCTGTTTTATTCTACCACACCTTCTATCCTTTTCCATGTTTGTGTATGCTGATTATGGCTTTTTACCTGCAGCTTTCTTTGTGTCTATTATGATTGTGTTTTGTTGGAAAACAAACTAGTTTTACTTATCTGAATTGATTTTCTCATGCAAATACAAAGATAAAATAGAAGAAATCTATTTACACAGATTTTACAGTGAATTTGGCCAGATACATTTTCAGCAATGAAAGACAAATATAAGCATCTTAAGAGACAATGCACCGAAAATAAGAATACTGAAATATTATGAATACTTAGTCTTAATGCACATATAATGCAGAAACTTGGACAATAAAGAGGGAAATAAAAAGTTAAACTGAGGTTCTGGAGGTGTGGATATACAGAAGCTAAGGCAAAATTTCACAGAAATAAAACAATTTTTTTGTTATTTTGGGATTATATTGTACAGATAGTGCTAGTTCCTTATGTTTCGAGGCATAATTTTCTAGGGATAATACAGCGGTGATTTCTTCTTGCCTTCCACTGCTTTGTATATTGTTTGACTCTAATAGCCTTTGTCTAAAGAGACTTATCCTGCAAGGCAGCAGGTGGGAGAGGTTATGGCACCTCTCACCCACTGACAGCTATGTGGAAATGGTGGTTTCAAACTAATGGTGGTATCAAAGAAAGGAATTATTCCTAAATATGTAATAAAAGTTAATGGTGTTTTTTTTTTGACACAAGTACAGAAATTTAAGTATCTGGGCACATGGATAACATCAGATGAAAGATGCATTACTGAGATAAGAAACAGAATAGGACATGCAAAAATTGCATTTTATTAAATGAAGAACATCTTATGCAATATATCTTTGTCATTGAAAGTAAGAAAAAGAATTCTTGCTTGCTACATACATCCAGTTTTAACATATGGCTGTGAGACCGGGACAATCGGTAGGCAGGCCAATCAATTTTTTGAGGCTCCAGAGATGCGGTTTTACAGAAGAATGCTTAAAATACCTTGGACGGCCCAAAAAAAAGCAACCAAGAGGTTTTGAAAGATCGGGGAGCCCAAAGACAACTTATCACAGTCATCAGAAGGAGACAGTCATCATTTTTTCGGCCATGTTATGATAAGATGGAAAATAGAACATGTTGTGACCACTGGAAAGGTCTGTGGAAAGAGTGATAAAGGAAGACAATGAGAGAAGATTCTTGACAGTCTTGTTGCATGCCATGGAGGTCGGTTAGCAGATGAGCTGATACATGCTGCAGGAGATTGCAGATTGTGGAGAGGCTTGATTGCCCATGCCATTCAACAAGGCACCTGATGAGGATTATGATTTCTAGTTCCATATTTTAACAAACCAATTAGCACTCAAACGGTGATATCCATATTACACCAGCTGGCTTCCTTTCCTAGAAAATTTAAGGTTTAGTTCTGAGACTCCATTCATGGGGGATGGTGGAATTGGGGATCCATCCTGATGACAAGACCATTGGACTAGCAGGTAAAGGTGCAGGCCACTGTATTATAGCAGCTTCTACTGCAGGTAAAACATGAGCTTTTTGCAATTTTATTCTACACACCTGAGCATTCAGAATCTGCCAGGTCAACCATGTCCTGCAAGTAGACAAGATGTACCTGACACCGGACATATCTGGTACGATGAGCTGAACCACAAGTAGCACTGCATGGACTCCAGCTGGATACAACATATCTGCAAGGACAACACTATTGCTGAAATAGTTTTTACATGGCACTAGGTTAATATTTTTACTTAGACAACAGCACACAATGCTTTATGTAGTCAGCATCATACTTGCCATCTTTACGGTCAAAGAGAAACTGTTGACACCATCTTTCTGTACTTGATGCTCTTAAACTTTAGATTTTATCTCCATTTCTAGACATTTGCTGTCTTTTAGAGATCCTGTTTTGCACCAACGATTTGCTTTTCTTGTATTTTTACACAGAGTTAATATAATACTTGCCATATTTACAGTCAAAGAGTTTTGCTATATATCAAATTTTCCATCAAAATGATAGAAAGCACATCAAAAACAACAAGTGATTATAAATCAAACCAATAAACTTAAATATATTTCTTCTTCTTCTTCTACAGTATTCCGAGCCCTTGAGGTTGACTGCTGCAGATATCACCCAGCTCCTTTAATCTCGGAGATAGGACTTTTCCTTTCCAGCTAGTGATTCCAAGTATTTGCAGGTCCGGTTTATATTATCTTGCATATTGTTGATTTCCATCAAAATTTGTTATACTTATTAGTATTATAATTGTTTTAAAATGTAGGCATACTTAGAACACATTGGTACCAAGAAGTTGTTGTTGATGTCCATTAATATGATTATCACTATTATCTGCTAAAGCCATATGTGAATGAATAATGTATGCATGGAGTGAGGCCTGAGAGGCAGAATGTAAGATGGGCCTGTGTGCCCCATTCTTGAAAAAAAGGTTTGTTTGTTTGTTCATACTCCATCGTCTTCTTGGTCTGCCTCATGGTCTACAACTATTTAACTCACTTGTGTACACAGTTTTTAACCTCTCTGTCTTCTAACATTACCTCAGTATGCCTCAGCCATTTCAGTCTATAAACGCTCATGATGCCAGTGATTAATGGTAACATAAGTTAATTACGTTAATTTCACATCTTTCACAAGACATGCAAATCATCCACAGCATTTGTTGTTTGTTTATAGTTTGATAAGGCAATACTGCATTCACTACTTCGACATTCACTTACTAAATGGTCGACTCTCATGCCATTGTTGAATTTAATGCAAAGAGGTCTCCTGTCAGATAACCTGCTATTGAATCTACCTGGTAAGTTAGAATTATGAAACTGTGCTTGTAACCTCTAAGCCACAAATGCCAGTATTTACAAATAAGCACATTCAAATGTTTTGACTTACTTTGGTGAGCTCAAATCAAACTTTTCCACATCGTCCTCCTTAATTATGACATAATTCTCATGTTTGTTTTTCTTTAGTTCCAAAGTCAGCTCCTGGCCACCAACTGAAAACATATTAAGTTCTTTAGAATTAAACAAGAGTAAATTTTAACTAGAAAGCAATAACTTCTTCTTCTTCTTCTTCTTCTTCTTCTTCTTTCTGTTCACATGGTTTACAGCTAGAGATAACTGGCAGTACCTTTCAAAAACACATCCAATTTCAGCAAATCCTTATTTAGACCCCTTAAATGACATGCTTGTTAGGAGAGCCCAGGTCTGTTCTTTTCATCTACCAAAATGGGGAGCCAGAATCCACTTATAGAAAAGCAATAACAATATTTAAGGTTCCCTATAGTAGTTACACTGCCCATGTTATGAAGAATACAGATTTGTTTCACCTAAAATATTATTAACTGCTGGTTTGTCTATACGTTACTGCCTTTAATCCTTTTGCTTCTTACAATTCTTTTTAAAAAAGACCTTTACCAAAATATTGTTAAAAAGAAATACATCTTTATAACTGTCTGAAATTTTATCCTAGAGGAAGAGAAGTGGAAGCATAAATCTTTTTTTGGGGAGGCAGTTTTTATAAACACCCAGGGAATCAAACCCCTAGATCACTAAGCATACAGTAAAGGACCACTTTTCCACTCCTTTAGGCGTATAGGGCATATAGGACTAGACCTATATTTTTATAGACCAATTGGCACAGGATGGGTGATGTGGTCAGCATCAAGCCGGCTGCCTCTACACCCGGTACCCACTCAGGGCTGGGTCGACCTGGGAGCCAAGACTAAGCAAACAGGTAAGAGTGAAGTCCACCGCTAGATAGCGGCTATCAAATCTCTTAAATAATCTATATTAACCATTATTATTATTTTTGTGTGCAAATAATTTATTTTAAGTTTGGAAATTAATTACTATATGCAAATGAAGCAAAAAAAATAACTGCTTTTCTTCCCTCTGTCCATGATAAAAGTGGTTTTGCTGACCTAGCAACAGGAAGCAAAGTGACATCATGTAAGATTATTATGAAGTAACAATGACATCATAATTTTAACAAAAAAATTCTATTTTTTTTTTAACCCCTTAATAATATTCAAATGTATACAAGACTGCTGAAGACAAACAAATAAATTACAAGAAAAGAGATCTAAATTATCGCTAGGTTGATTTATTTTCAAATTAAATCTTATTCCCTAACATTATAACTAATTTTACAGTTCCAGAATTATTTGAAAAATATATGAGGAATGATTTTTGCTTGGATTGTGAAAAAAAAAAATTAGTAGGCTGTAAATAACTAATGCAAATTGTTTAAAAAAATTAATACAAATTTTATTAATAATTTAAGTGACTTGTGTTTAGCAAAAAATTAATGTGACTTGTTTTAAAAATTAATGTCGATTGGCTAAGTCTTGTGTTACATCAAACTTATACACAGGAAGGAGATTCAAATGCTTTTTTTTAAAGTCCATTATGACATATGTCAGTGTTTTGGATCAACATAAATTTCCAAAAAAAATTAAGCTGTTTTCATCACAGCAGAAAAATATTTAAATGTATATAAAAGAGTGCACAATTATTGCAATAAATGTAAAAGTGCTAATATTCAGGTAGAGAAGAATTGGTTTAACCGATTTGTTAAAATAAGTGTTTTCCCTAACATGTTAAGAAACATGTCAAGACCCTTTCACCCATAGATACATAAAATGTTAAAGTACTAATACCAATATATTGACAATAATTATAACTTTAAGTATCTCAGTTTGTTCAGGCATGATGTGCACACTATGCTTTTTGTATGTGATGTAAGTAACAATTAGTCTAGTTAGTTAGTCTTTCCTCTTGTGTCGAGTGCGGCACATAGGGCAGAGGTCATGACTCTCCATGCATGGCGGTTCGTTGCAATCTGTTGTAGGTCTTGGAAGTTTGAGTGGCCCATGAGCGAGCCTTCCCTGATGATAGTTCTACGTGGAGTTTCCCTTGGTCTTCCACGAGATCTTTTCCCCTGTGGTGTCCAAATGAGGGCTTGGTAAGGAAGTCTTGATTTATCCATTCTAAGGGCGTGGCCGACATAGTTCCAGCGGCATTTTCGTATAAAATTAGACACATACTCTTGCCTGGATTCTTGCCTTATTTGTGTATTGGTTCGGAAATCTGACCATTTGAAATTTAGTATTCTTCTAAGGCATTTATTTTCAAAATTGTCTAATTTTGTGTCTAGAGTTTTCGTTGATTTCCAGCTCTCGCATCCATAGGTTAGTACTGGAATCGCACAAGAATTGAAGATCTTGAGTTTTGTGTGTTTGCTAAGTGTCTTTGATTTCCAGATGTTGGACAGTTTATTGAAGGCACTGGATGCCAGTGCTATTCTAAATGGTATTTATGGTGCGGTATCTCCTGTAGATGACATCTTGCTCCCTAGATAAGTAAAACTGTTGACTTTTTCAAGGCTGTTGTTGTTCAGCGTGATATCAACTGAACTGTTGGTAAGGTCTAGAATTTTTGTTTTTGCGGTGTTAATTTGGAGTCCAATTTGTTCTGAGAAATTCTGGAGTCGATTGATTTTTTCTTGGGCGTCTGTGTGTTCTAAACTCAGGAGTGCTATGTCGTCGGCGAAGTCTAGGTCTTCCAGAATTTTGTCAACCCATGTAATGCCTAAATTTGCGTTATTTATGCACTTGCGCATGACCCAGTCGATTGCTATACCAAAAAGCATCGGCGATAGGACACAGCCTTGCTTCACTCCTGTTTCCACCAGAATTGCCGGATTCAGTTCTTACACAGCATCGTGTTTCATTTTAAAAAGATTTTATGATGTTGATATATTTGATGGGGAAACCATAGATGTTAAGCAATTTCCAGAGTGTTGGACGATGGATAGTGTCGAACGAAGGCTTTTAAGTAACAATTAAAGAAGCTCAAAATTAAACATAACACTATTCGCCAACTATGTAGAATGATTTTTATCTCACCATAATCATTTGTTCTGTGGATAAGCATAGGCAGTCCTGTTTCACAATCTCACATGATCACCATAATTATGAAGCAGGTCTGTGCTTTTGTTTCATCACATCTAAGTGGCCAAACCATCTATGTATTTATTGCTTTGCTTTTCCATTTCAACTTTTCCATCAGTTTCGCCAGGCATCACCAAGCTCTCAGGTGTATTCATTTCCATAAAATATTGATTGTCTAAAACTAATTTTCCTAACCAGTTTGCAGTTTCCATCTGTACTTAGTAAATCTTGATCTAGGAGCAATTGTTTGTGTTTTCATTAGCATTCGTCCATAGGCGAGATACACTGATGTTTGATAAGCACTCCATAAATAGAAAAGTTTTATGTTATAATTTTTTTTTTATTGCAGCAGATTAAATAAACAGAGGTAAATTATGCAATGTTGGTTGTGAAAAATTAATGTTCACATCTATTTTTTACAATTCTTGGAACTGACAAAAAAATAAATAACAAATAGCAAATTAAGTAAATGGTTATTCCAATCCTTCTTTAATACTATTAAAGTAAAAACCGAATTATTTCAAACTTTCTTAAAGTTTACCAATACAGTTTCTTGACATTCTTATTAAGGCTAGATAGATGTTTATTCTGATAACACAGATTACTTTACAAATAGAATGTATAGCAATGACTACTGTGTTAATTCCTCAATAACTGGAAATTCAATACTCAAAAAATAAATTAGTTCAATCCATAAATATTACCTATTTGCACAAAACTTGGTTTAAATGTTATAGCTCAATGTGCAGGTTTAATATTATAGTGTATCCCATGTTAACTGGTATTGCTTCTATGTCTGATCAAAATAAATGTTTCAAGTTCATAATAGTAATATACACATTACAATCTATCTACATCAACCACACATAGCTCAAGCTGAAAGCCAACAATTCATTATACATCAGTTAGCTTTACAGATATTTAAGTCAAGCAAATATTATTTCTATACTAATACATACATCAGCATATTCAATGTATGACTCAATATATGTTCTATAACACATAAAATATGTGTGAGAATGACTTTTTTATTTTTAAGTAAACACAAATGCTAATTTAATCTTTTAAAGATGAAGCTAATTTTGGCAACTATTTATTGGGAGTCGCCGTGGCGTTGGCTGCTAGATGCCTGCCTGTGAATCAGAAGGTTGTAGGTTCACGTCCTGACGGAGCCTGACTTTTTTTCCCAAAATGACCTTGACTCCCAGGTCGACTTAGCCTTGAGTGGGTACCAGGCGCAGTCCTAGGAAATAAAGGCGGCTGGCGTGATGCATCACCAACCAAGTGCCGATTGGTCTACAGAAATATAGGTCTAGCTCAACATACCCAATATGCCTAAAGGGTTGGAAAAGGAACTTCACTTTTTACAATATTTCTTACATATTTTTCTCTATTTAATTTCTTTCATCTTAACCACAGACATGTCTAAGTGAAACATGTGTAAATAAAAGTATATTGCGGGACCCTTTAACGTAAGTGGTGCATTGGGCAAATGATGCTGGATTTATATGTTGTATAGAACAGTCAACCCCCCAATGGGTGACATGGTCTAAAACGCATGTAACTACAGTAAAAAACCCTCTTCCACACTTTCGTTTGTTTTCGACATTTAGTGTTAGACCTATATTTTATAGACCAATCAGAACTCAGTGGGTGATGTGGTTAATATCACGCCAGCCACCTTTACCTCCCAGGATTTATCTGGTATTCACTCAAGGCTGGGTCGACCTGGGAGCCAAGGTTGTTTTTGAAAAGTCCAGCTCCATTTGGATTCAGACCCACGACCTTCAGATCTGCAGGTGAGCATCTGGCCACTACACTATTCTTCTTCTTCTACTTTATGTTCTCTTTTACCACTTCGAGTGTTTTATAAGGTCCTGCTTCATGCTCTTCTGGCTATCGAGGCCATGGACACTGCTGTAGGGTTTCTCTGATATTATCTTCCCATCTTGTTCATGTTTACTTCTTGCTCTACGTCCCTCTCCTATTTTGGTATATGCCTTGTGTGGTATAGCATCAGAAGGTATTCTCTCCAAGTGGGCAAACCCTTTGATTTGCTGTCTTTGTATGCAATTTAGAATTGGTTCTGTGCCGACTTTATCTTGTATGACATCATTCCTGATTTTATCTCTTCTGTTCACTCCTACATAATTACGGCTCCTAAAATGCATAGACCAGACTAAAATTTAAAGTAAACAACACCTTCCCGCCATTGATGTATCGGAAATATAGTATAATGCCTACATTTTCATAGGCCAATCAGCACTCAGTGGGTGGTGTGGCTAACAGCCACCGTTATTCTTTAGTTTTTTTCCTGATAAAAATTTTAGGAGGTGGGGGGGGGGGGGGGGGGGGTGTACACAAGGGAGTACAAATCAATCATAAAATATTCTTTTAAGGTGGATTAGAACCCAATGATTTTAGGCCAGCAGGTAAGCATCTAGTTACTGTGTGACCAAGGCTCATGTGTACTTATTACTTATTTTCTCATTAGGTAAGTCAGTAAGACGTGAGAACCTGTGGATCTCTAACCTAGATAACAGGCATCAAAATAAGGCCTCGTAATCACCTTAGGGCCTCATAGGTTCCCTGACTGCTTTCAGGTGGGAACAGAGTATAGAGTGAGAAAGCATCTCATGAAAATGTCCCGGTTAGATTTATATTCTACTTTCCTATACTACTGAGGTGGTATCTCCAGTACCGTTGAAATACAATTTATTGGCGCTGTTTGGGCACTTACACAGTGTGGTGGTTAGTGATTACAATCGGTGCTTTTCAAAATAAAGATTTAGGTTCACTATTTTCTAGTGATATAATATTGTTCTCAACCAGTACATCCCTAGAATCGACCAAATCTTGAAACATAATTTCTTTATTATGTTAGAAATTTTATAAATTATCTTAAAAGGAAAAGATGTAAAGACATGAACTGGCCACCTTCAGCCTTATGGTGCCATTACCTAGTGAATGTCAAAAACTAACGCTTTGCTTTATTGCAGTGTCCGCAGCCAAATGAATCTTATGTTTTAATGGTTCTTAGTGAGAGGGGGGGGGGGGGGGAAGAACAAATGGAAAATGGAGCTATTAGGAGATTAATTAGATGACCTCAAAGATTCATAATTTGTCTCTCAACTGTCATTTGCCAAATTCATATTGCAGAAATTTACTGTAAAGTAGTTTTTATTCACTATTTCTTTTTTCTTAGTAAATTCAGACTGCCAAACGATGATTCATCAACAGCACTGAGATAAACAGCAGCCTTAATTAAGAGAGTGGTAATACACAATCGGTGTGGACTTTTGAGTTCTATTCTGTACCCAACTAACAAAAACAAATTATATGTATACAGTTTTTTATACCCAAAAAATTCATGCAAAAGAAAGCAACATCACATGCACCTAAAACACTGAGGCCCTCTGGTGTACTACATACTCAAGCTCAACTACAAATGCTCAATCCCAGTTCCCCATCTAACCTCAGAGACCATCTACAGCAGCATCAAACACAACATTTAAGGTTACTACTGTCTCTACCTCTTAACTTTTTCATATGGTATACCGCATATATTTTTTGGTTACTTTAAACCAATTCTAAATACTGTTACATTTTTTAACTTCCTTAGATTGAAAACATTTGATTGAATTGACTGCATTTATTTCCCTCCAGGCCTTTCAGCTACCTCAGAAGTAACCACCCCAGCGAAACAAACTGTAGCATCTTATATACAACCCAGCTGAGGAAATAGAAAATCCAAGTGTACTCTGGTGTAGACTGTCTGGGTAAGAATTTGTTTTACTCTTCAAAAGATTGTTTTCTCTTAAAGGATTGTAGACTGAAAATTTACATCTAGTAACTAAAAAAAGCCCTTTTCAGATGTAAATCTAAAAGAGCATATTCCAGAATCTCCATTTAACCATATAGAAAAAAGGTTATACTGTGGCACCCTATAGTTATGAAGTTTCTGTGTGGGTAGGACTGAGTATGATCCTTTGAAGTAATAACTGCTTGCTACTAAATATTTAGGGAGCCGCTATGGTGTACAGACCAGATGCCTGGTGATCTGAAGCTTGTGGGTTCAAATCCACATTAAGTCAGATTTGTTTAAAAATAAATGACTTTTGCTCTCATGGTGACCGAGCCTTAAAAAGGTACCATGAAAAGTCCTGGGAAGCAGAGGCAGCCAACATGAATTTGACTATATTACTCATAGAGGGCCGACTGGTCTGTAAAAATGTGTTTAGCCTCATGTACCCAATGAACCAATAGAGTGAAAGGGACCATTTTCTTCTTCTGCCTTTTATCCCCCAGTGGAACATAGGCCGTCAACAAATTCACGCTGTCATTCTTTCCTTCACTCAATCTACGTCTTCCCCGTATTTTTTTTTTACCTTCGCTCTCTAGCTCCCTTCTCCGTTTTATTTTTTGTTGGTCTGCCTTTATTTCTATGCCCCTGTGGGTTCCAGTGCAAAGACATTCTCATTATATTGTTGTCAGGTTTTCTCAGTGTGTGTCTTATCAATTGCTAACATCTTTTCTTTACCTCTTGGTCCACTGGAACTTGTTTAGTTCTCTTCCAAAGCTTACTTCCCTCTATTCTACACAGGAAACAGTTAATGAATGTTTGCAGTTTATTAGTAACTATTTAAGTTGTTCTCTATTTTTCCATCCCATTCACCTATACTTGACATTAGAATTTAAAAATTTAAGTTGAGTATTAGTTTTAATTTCTTTTTACCTCCACAAATTTCAGGTGCAATGGAAGCTCCTCTTGCCTTATGTATTTGTTTTTTAATACCTCTACCAGTTTCCCCATCATTATCCACATTACTGCTCTAACAGGTGTAGGATTTCACATCTTGGAGTGGGATACCATTGAGAGAAATTGTGTTACTTTTTACCTGATTTGTTCTCATTATCTCTGTCTTTCCTTTATAGAACTTACTGAATATTTACGACAATACTAGATGGAACAGAATGAATATAACACAGAAAATTTTCTTCCTTCTGACATCCATTAACATTAATTTCATTTTATTTTGCACTGTCCTACTGAGCCATTATATGTCACATAGATATGTCACATAGATGCGTCACATAGATGCGTCACATAGATGTGTCACATAGATATGTCACATAGTGCTTGCATCAGTCTATTCCTCTATTCTGTTCTATCCTGCGCAATCCCTCTGATATCATGGATGGAATCCAGTCCCTTACCTTTGGCTTCTTCAATCAATGTTGGTTTTAGGTTTGCTTTTGAGCATCCTCGCTTCTTCCTCAATCCCCTAATTTCCCATTCTAGTGCCTGTCTGATTTTTATCGGTTTGTTTCTTCTCAGGATGTGTCAGATATATCACCATCTTCTTTGTCTTACAACTGTTGTTACCAGTAGTTGCTCAGCTTGTCTCTATTTTTCTTACCCCTCACGAATTCATTACTAGCAATAATTTACTATAATTATCTTTAGCTTATCTCTCACCCTCTCTCTCTCTCTCTCTCTCTCTCTCTCTCTGTTTACTATTTAATATTTTAATATCACTTTTTCTAATTTACTTGTGCATTACTGTTATTGAAGTGTTACTGTTTTTATCAGATTGTCATAAGATACTTTGTAAATGACAGTATAGTTCAAGCTGAACAACTTACTATTTTCATCATGTTCAGCTACTTCACGTGGATCTGTGAAAATGAACATATGTGAAAGATGGTGGCAGCACTGAAAGCCAGTTATGCATAGTGGCCAGTCATGCATGTGGCCATATGCCTGAACAATTCTGGTGCGTGGTAACCAAATAGGTCTTTTAGCTTTCTTTCATCTGGTAAAGGAAATTGTAGTGAAGAAGGGAGTTTGACAACCTCACTGAGTCATGACCCAATTTATGTGTTGTCTTTACAATCTGAGACTTCTGTGGCCAGTATCTGCTATTGGATTATTTGTATATTTACCATGGCCCTTTATGTGATTAATAAGGTTGCATCATGTGAAGTGGGTATAGAAATAAACAAATGGCACACCAGACTTTAAACATCACAACATTTAAAAAAAACCAGCAAGTAGTAGTGAAACTTAACAAAGGACTGATGATGAATAAAAACAAAAATTACAAGAAAATATATCCAAGCATAGCATAAAAAAACATAATATAGTAAGTATTAGCAACAACAATACAACTACAATTACCACAGCATTTTGAATAATCTAACATTTTACATTACAAGTGACACATAACATAGATAGAACAGAAAAGACAGCAACAAGCTAACTTAAACTAATTTGAAAAAGCTGCATTCACAGAGCTTGAAACCATAGCAAACTTATTTGGTGTTACACATGTATAATTTTATTCTAAGATAAAAATAATAGAACAGCTGAAAAGATTAACATAAATTTTAAAAAGTACTTATTATCACAATATGAAACATTAATGGCACAATGTGATATTCAGAAACCAATAATTATAACATTAGTATGATTTTTACATCAAATGTTGGACAATTTTTATTAAAATTAATCGCATGGTAGCAGTCATATTATTGCTTTTCCCAGAACATGACTGACAGAAAAATGACGGCCTTGGTGATATGATACACAGTCGTTATGTAAAAGTTTACTTGAAGGCTTCACAACTAATATAACATTACAAAGATGCCGGTTAAAAGAAAGGTTATTTAGTACAACTAAGTTAAACTAACCATCTGGATCTGTGCAAGGAAAGATGGTGGTGCAGTTTCTCCTTGTCACTGGTTTTGTGTCAACATCACAGAAAGTTTCACCTTTGTGACGACAAACAACCTCTCTCACCTGCTCACCCCAGCCGCAGGTGACACTACACTGCAAGAATAGATCATTTATAACATATAAAAACTTGAGCTGCATCTTTTGAAACATATATTTTATTCATGATATTAATCATACAAATCAAAGAAAACTTTTAATTATGTGTAATCACTCCATAATAAAAAAAAATTTAAAAGACGACAGTAGACATTCACAGCCTTTTCATTGATATTTGATTTCAAACAACTATTACCTCTTAAATATTTTACATTTTCTAGAAGTTAAATAAGATGTTTATTTTATAAATAATTTAAACACACCCACACAAAGCCAAATCAGCTAAAGATAAACAAAGAAGCAAATTATAAGGGATCATAGGATATTGCAAGGGGTAATTAAGTCATAAATAAAGGGAAAAGGAGTTCCTCACAACTAATTGAAACCTATTTGCTTACTGTCCTATGTTAATAAACAGAAAGGGTAACAACAATAATAAAAATATGGATGTGTTGGTTGGAAGGTATAAATATTGCAACTCTGCTGTAAACAGACAAACTACACTTATATCTACCAAAAACAAAACAATGGTTGAAAGCAGAAATCCACTGTGAACTAACCTGGAAATATTGAACAGACTACAGAAATTTGGTAATTGCAACAGTAGTCTTCTCCTTGTTCTTCGTGTTCACCAGCTGTAAACTCTGACGGAAAGTTCTGGTTATTCACCCACTTCTGGACTGCAGTCCTGTTCCAAAACCTGAGTGTTGCTTGTGCATCCGTTTTAAAGATCTCACTCATTTGTATACAGACTGCTGGTTCCTTGCCTCTCAGGCAGATGCACTCTGACTTCAAAGGAAGCTACCAATTAGTCGACTCTTACGGCATGCTTTTGGGTGGGTAGGCAGTGGGTCTATTCTTGTTTTCCCTATAATAAATAGGGCCCCGGAACCCACACAGGAAAGCAATAGTAGTGAAACCAGAAAAAACACTTATGTCAGTTCAGCAAAACCAAAGGTTAAACACTGGATGACCAATACATTTTTGTCTGTAAACTCTCTTTTCTTCTGGGCTGCTACCTAAAGTTTTGACCATCTCTGTGACTTCAGGTCAATTCCTGGATGGCAGTACAACAGGACACAACCAAGATAAGATAACCCATTTATGTTGCAAAGCAGTTATACTTGTAATCACAACATCCACAGTGACTATATCAAGAACAACCCTTGTGCACTTTGTGATCACTAGCCAACAATAAATTATTATTAAAAAGTGAAAATCACGTTTGTTATTGACTTCTTTACTGCACTACGATTATAATACATAAGAACATAGATAAAAATGACAGCATATACTTTTCTTAGACAACGTCATGATCTGTCAGTATACAGCACACCGAAATGAACCCCTAAAAGACTGCAAGCCAGATGGTTCCTATTGGGTTGGCATCCAGTATATAGAATAAGAGTAATTATGATGTCAAAACAACATTTGCTAGGACTAACTTAAAATTTAAAAAAAAAGGAATAAAATCAGACTTACAGGAGACCATTCTCCGGCGTACCAGCGTGGACAAATCTGTGGGTTACAGGGATGTGCTGTCGAAGGTTTAGGTAGCGGACAAAAGCTGTCATGCAGCCACTGTTCACGACCATCTTGTAAGGTATCCATACACCGGACAGCACGTGTTGCCACACCTCCTCCACAGGTTACTGAACATGACTGCCATGGGAAAATCTTCCACCTGAAAATGTATATTATTAATATAGAATGTAACAGAGCAGGTTTTTCTCTAATTTCTGATAACTATTGTATCTCTTATGTACTTTATTGTTAATTGTTGCGAATAATGGGATATTGTTCAAAATGGGCATGCATCTACACACAGTCTGTCAATATTCCACATATGTGAGTTCAAATAGATGATAAACCTTGCTAGTGATGGCTGGTGACAAAGTACAAGATGAACAGCTTTAAAGTGTAGGAATAGAGGAAAAAGGTATAAGACTTGGTAACCTTACTAGGAATAATCAGCAACAATTATATATGACATTAATTAATCAAAGAATTAAGAAGAATTAGAGTAAGAATTAGACATGATAATAAAACTCATCACATACAGATAAAAAAAGAGAACTGGCTTAAATTTGTGTTGTCTTCAACAATTTTCACTTTATATGGAGAACTGTCAAAAAACGTTAGTAAACTGCCATGATTTAATATCTATGGAAGAATAATAAACACCTAAAATATGCAGATACAGCAGGAGTTATGATATCAAAATCCATGTTACTGCAGACTGGGTATTCCCATGCATGCTGAGTCTTCCTTTATCCTAATCAAAGCACCCGCTGAAGCTCACAGACTGTTGTGAATCAACACCATACTGGCTGAGAGCTGCCCAAGGACTATAGATGATCATAGACATTTAAAAATGTCTCCCACTGTCAAAGGCAGCCAGTGGCACTTTTATCTGTAGCAGCTGACAAAGACTTGGAATCTTTAACAGCTGCCTCTTTATGTGTTTTCCAAGACCAGTTAAGGCCAAAGTGAGAGGCCAAATGTACTGGATTCCATTTAGGATATCAATAGGACAGTACTGAGCAGAATGGAATGCAGGAACTGTGAGCCCCATCTGGTTAATAATGGCATAACAAGATGACGATAATGAAGTCCCTTCTCTCTATGGCACAAAGCTCTTGTATAATTGTACAGACCATGTGCAGCATGATCTCTCGTGCGTGCGTGAGAGAGAGTGAGAGAGTGAAAAAGTGAGTGAGTGACTGAATGTGTTTGTGGATGTATGTGTGTGTAAGTAATGTGCTGCTAAACAGTTGATGCTCATCTAATTGTTGAATTCATTACAATATGTCTGCTGCTAAAACATCTGAAGCTGCATCACTATTCTAAAACTGTACTCATAACCCTGAACTACACATGATAACATCTACTAATAACAAGCTCGCAAAAGTATATCTATTTACTTCTAATTTATCAAATGAATTATTAACAAAGGTGCATCCCTGATGATCCTTCCATTAACGATTTTTTTATGTTTTTAATATTTGAACCATAACTGTCCCACTAAGAGTAAAGGTAATAAACTAGAGATCATCAAAAAGTAAATAACAAGTTTATTAAATTGCTGTGGTTATTTGTTGCTGTTGTTGTAGGGTTCAAGCAAACTGGCAGCTTGCCCTTTTTTTTTTTTTTTTCAAAACAGTTGCTAGGCAGGCTAGTTCAAAAAGCAAGTCATTGGTAAACAATGAGCTAGAGCTCACATAAAGGGATATGGGAAAAACTAACTAATAATAATCATAATTCACAGACATTGTGCAAGCTAAAATACTAACTGAATAGTTTCAACTTACACTGGTGGGCATTGTCTTCTGAAGCAGGACTTCTCTCGGCCGTTTGGTTTTGGGGACCATGCACAGCGACTGTCTAAAACCTGGTTGCCTGTTAGTTGATCTCGGCAGCGATACTGGTAGGTTTGTATTCCTGCTCAAGTACACGATTTATATTTTACATTATCTCACACAATTATAATGTTAATAAAACATTATGTTATTCATGTGGTGAAACAAATTTACGGCCATTTAAAAAATAAAATATTGTTATTTATAATCAGTCTTGTTAAAAGAATTATGTTGGGGGTACATGTTTCCTGTCAGAGATATCAAAATCATCATGTGCGCTGCCATTGGCGTAGGCGCTCATGCATCTCCACAGATCACAATCTCTGGTTGAATGGAACAGCTCCATTGATGATATCCCTCCATGCCATCGTTTCAGTCCATCCAGCATCATCTCTCTTGGTCTGCCTCTATTTCTTTCCACTGATCTTTCCAGTGGAAGGAGGGGCAGAGGCCGACCGACACGAAGATGGGCACAGGATATAAGTGACTCATTGAGTGTGAAAGTTCATGAGGTGGGGGAACTGGCAAAAGACCGAGTTTCTTACAGGCAGACTGTGATGAGAGCGACGTTCTGCAAAGGACCTTCTATATGATGATGATGATAATCTTTCCAGTTGTCATGATGTTATCCAGTGCCCTACTTCTCATTACATGGCCAAAGAACAGTGTTTGTCTCTTTCTTATCATTGTATGTAGAGATCTACTTTCATTAGCTTCTTTCAAACAATCGTTGTTATTTACTCTGGCCGTCCAAGATATTCGTAACATTTGTCTCAGAAACCAAATTTAGGTTGCTTCCAAATTATTCTTAATTTGTTCATTGACATTCCAAGTTTCGCTGCCATACAGCAGAACAGGTTCTATGTAACATTTTAGCACTCTTTTTCTGACAATAAATGAGAGCGACTTATTGCATAAGACATTTATCATTTTCTGACATGCTGCCTTCGCTTGACCTATTCTGCTTTTAATCTCTGTCACACGTGTAAGAGGAGATGTATAAGAAATGTGGCAGGGAAAAACAAGAAGAGAACAAATTACTACCAGCGATTACTGAAAACATTCTTGAAATATGAACGTTATGGGGCCCTGGAGATGTATAAATATTAGAAGATATTGTAATTCCCGCACGCACGCATGCACGCGCACACACGCACACAACCCTAATAAAACAGAGAGGTTGTAGAGATACCAGGAATAAAAAAACAAGCTGATAAAACAAATTGAAACATAAAATATTTAACTATCATGAAAAGTAAAATGGGAGCAAAAGTTGACAGAAGAGCAAGAGGTAGGCATCAATACAAGCTGCAATATAAAATAAAAACGGATGAACAGCAGCAGTCTGTGAGTGTGTAAATGCAAACTAGAGTGAGACAGGTAATACTGGAAATTGATTGCAGCCTTTCTTCATTATGCTGACAGGAGTGGATTGACTTGTTGAATATATCAGACGCAACATTACATCCACAGGAAAGATTAATGTCCTTCAGAATAGTTTCTCTAATGTTGCTGGTGTTGTGCTGTGTAAAGTTCAGCATAATACATTTTTGAGAGAACAATCAGTAAGTTTAGTAAACAAGTAACAAGTTTTGTAAACAAGGTGATGTCTGTGCTAACCTGATGCCTATCTTATCCAGGCACCAACCTGTTTATTTAAAACAATGTGATAAATTTGTATACAAACAATTTATACGTAACATTCTTTCACGCTAAAAACATTCAACACATATTGAATGTGAAAAAGATTTGTTTAGATCAAATATTTAAATGCCCTGAAATATAAACATAAATGCACAAGCTCTGCCCATAGATAGATACCAAGTAAAAATAGATGTCATTCCTCTTTCATCCCCAAGCAAGGAGGCCTGTAGCCAGTGGCTCATGTATGCGCCAGACTTCCGCTCTATCAGATAACTTCGAATCGTAGATCAGGGCTCTTCATCGGTTTTTTTAGAACCGTGAGGATCCGTTTCTTCGCCACCGTGAAACTGGCTGCCGTAACCTGACCTTTAAGGATTGACAAACTTCTTGATTTCTGCGGTTTGAATTGCATTCCACACCATTTGACAACGCGGTTCAACCTCTTCAGAACCGTGAGAGTATCATCCTCACTGCCTGTTAGGATAGTTGTGTCATCCATAAATACACCCAGTGGCGGCATCCAGTGGTCCCCAATTTGAAGGCCTCACCCGTAGCCAACAGCCCCGTCTAACATGACCTGCATGGCCATTACGAAAAGTATTGACGAAATCGTACATCCCATTGCTTTCCCAACCCGGTGTTCAGTTCATCTGCTTGTAAACGTCAAGTAGAAAAGCGTATGGCGAACTTTGAGAAATATTGCTCGATCATGTCGGTGATCTGTGTCGGTACGTGGAACATGCGAAGGACCTGCCACAATAGCTTATGCACCTCACCCCCCCCCCCCCCCCCCCCCCCACCGGTCTCCCAATAGGCGTTGGCAAGGTCCAGCTATAACACGCGCAACTGGGTTCTTTCTGCTTTAGCTCTATGAAAACTCTCCCAGATCATGGTCGCGTGCTAAAGGCAAACAGAACGCCCGGGATTCCACCTTTCTGAACCGTCGTATCAATATATTTGTTCGCTATCAAATACTGTGTGGGCCTGCGTGCCATAACTGAGAAGAATATCTTGCCGTCACCGTTCAACAACGAGATAGGTCTGAATAAGGACATATTGGAGGTGTCTCTCTCATTGGGAATGTAGACTGCGTTGGCTCTATGTCACTGAGTACATATGAGCTTTCGGCTTCACGCTAATCTTAGAAAGCGGTGAAGATTTGCCGCTGGCTCTCTTCACAACCTCTTCGACCTCATACCAAAAGAGAGGCATCGTTTTAAATGGTACCTTCGGCAACTCTGGCCGCTGGTGAAGTGATCTCGCTGTAGTCATCGAAAGGTTCATTCCTTGCCCTATTTGCCCAAGACGCCCGAAGGTGTGGAAAAGCTTTACTTTATTAATGCATTTAACAATTTCATAATACTTTAGAAGGAAACAATTTCTTGGTAGACGGTATAGTTTTAAGAACGTTCTGGTAGAGTCTCTCTATGGAGGACAAAGGGAATTCCAAATATAATATTCCCAAAGAAAGTAATGTTCAGTGGGTGCAGTCTAGTCGATCTTGATTGTTAAAACAGTCATCATCATCATCATCATCATCAGTTCTTTAGGGTGATATCATCACTTTCAACCAGCATTCTTAAAGGGGCAGCTTTAGGTTATAATTGTGCCTAGATTATGTGCGCCCTAAAAAATTTCTTATCATTTGACGCCACCAAAAGTCATAAATAGGCTCATGCAGTGTTGATGCGATCAAATGAGACAGACCCAAATACTATCCCAACTGGCGAAGAAGTCGTCTATCGGCGACCCAATAGGGACCCCGTCGCCAAAGTAGTAGTTGTAATAGTATAAATAAATGAATATATATATATATATATATATATATATATATATATATATATATATATATATATATATATATATATATATGTGTGTCACATAAAAACATAAATATTCTAAACGAGTTGAACATCAAGGAGAACTGGCTCATTTACAGCATCCTATCCCGAAAGTTGAAGTATTTTGGCCACATCAAGCGCCATGGTGGCTTGGAAAAGACGGTGATGGAGGGTGCAGTTTGTAGAAGGGGAGGCAGGGGTCGACCACTGCGATGATGGATACAGGACATTGAAGAAGCATTGGCATTGAAAGCATATGGGGCTGGAGAGCTGGCTAAGGAAAGGGATACTTTCAAGAGAGCGATGTTCGGTAAAGGACTAGTTAACTGATGATGATATGTTACATTTACCTATCCATTCCGGTGTTTGTTCTTAAGTGCATGCCTTAACAAGTCAAAAAAGAGGACCGAATGAAGATTTACCTACACCGCATGAAGCGGAACAGGGGGACAAGCCGATCTCGATCCACTGGTAGCGTCTGCTGGTACCGTTGTTCAAGCACGAATTGTTGCCTCCACATACTCCACATAGGTCAAGGGTGAGTGGGGAATCTAGCTGATGGTCGCACCCGACAGTCTGGAATTTACAAAGGAACACAATGATACTATTTGGAAATTAACTCCAGTCATTAACTCGTAGTAAAGCTACTTTATAAACTGTTACTTTCTTTACACACACACACACACACACACACACACACACACACACACATATATATATATATATATATATATATATATATATATATATATATATATATATATATATATATATAAAGGAAATACGAAAAATAAGAGGCTAAATTTAGCACTCTCTTTCTTTATTCAAAATCTTTATTTATTCTCATCCCATTGTGCAGCTACATTCATACATACATACAAAAACACGCATACAAACAGAATAATGTTTGTATTTCTTCTATATTAAAGCAACCTCTAAATTGTTTGACTATAACTGTATGTATAAGTGTGTTTGTGCGTATGTATGTGGATACGAGTAATTCCAACTGAATGCTTAGTCCCTAATCTGTCACTTGCCTACAGTTTTTACATCTGTCTAACAGCAAGTAAACATAATTATATTTGGTCTTTTTGTGACCCAAAACGGAACGCAGACGATGGCACAGACCGAGCAATTGGTTGGCAATGGTGCTTGAAGATAAACTACATGATGGATATTATGACAACGCAGCATAAAGGAGGTATGCCGACAGGCGAAGGAGACACACTGAAAGACACGAACAAAAACAGAATGGTAAGATTGCTGATAAGGTATAAGGTCTCAGTGAAAAGTGCGCCTGGGCGGCAAACACATTGGTAGGACAAAGAACAGGTTCTTTCTTATCGTTAATTTGAGATAGGAAACATAAACAGTGCACCTACCCAGCACTTGCCGTTAATACACATGTCATGAGCGTTAAATTTGCAGCGTGTGCCGTCGAGAACTTTGGGTGCTAGGCGAACTACAGTTCTGTTTCCCCTTGGTATACAGTACAGCGTGCACGGGTTCTTTCGGTCAGTGTATGGCAACCAGGCATACAATTTTCCTCCATATGTGGCGTTGTCGTATGCGGCACATTGTTGCGTCCTGAAGTCCACAGAGTCAGCAGAGCAAGGCTGTAAACAGACAAGGGTACATCGTCTTCACTCTTCAGATTGACAAGCCACCATCGTTTATAATTACATTTATATAAAAGGTCATCAAAAATGTAAACACAACATAAAATTTGGCAAGAAAGCTCAATGGAGGGACGGAAATAGACGCACCAAAACAAGAAGACAAGAAGTACCAAATAAAACATATATTGTGACTGGTAAAACTAAATGGACAAGATAGCGGACTTCTTGTCCTCAGCTTGACCCCCTTTTGCGTCATCAAAAGTGTAAATCCCCCCGAATACTATAGTTCGTTCAACATCTCTTGAACACACTTGGAAGCCATTTTCTCTAAAACTATCTGTCAGATCGCAACGATTTCTTTGCATACAGTCTTAGAATATCCATGACGTTAAGGAAATATATATATTTTTTTTAACTAAAGAAGAATATTATATACAGTTTTTTTTCTTCTTTACGATATATATATATATTTGTATCATGAAACAGTCTTAGTAGACTTTTGGAAGGTTTACTTTCATTAGTTTCAGGAAGTAATGCACACAATGACTGATTTAACAGTAGGTCAAAGAAAAGCTACGTAATTTCATGATTCTCTCGTGCAAAGTCGTACCCTTAGTGACCTCGCGCCAAAATAAGACGCCGGTCGAGGTTGTTTAGTCAAAGCGCATTCATAAATTAGTGTTGAGTTATTGTGTCGTTTAGCTAGCTTTAAAAGGCTGACAGAGACATAAATTTCAAAATGAATTTGAAATGCAAATTACAAATTCATAACTATGCAGAAGGTTACCGTTTTAAGGTACTAGCATTTATATTGTGATAATCATGACTCAGAGAAACGAACACGATTGGCACTTGGTCTGGATAGTCCATCATTTAACCGTTTGATTAGACTGGACACAGGGTACACTCATGTCAAGCAAGGAAGAAAAAGGTAGGTTGACGACTTTGATGTAGATGTCATTAGATGTGAGATCTTAACCGTGTTAGACACAAATCAGCTTTTCATTCTCCGAAACTTACATTAACATTGAAATCACAATGCAGTATAGACATTTCAAAAACTAGTCTGTAGAAATTGTAAGAGCCACCGGGTTCACTTTCAGGAAAACTGTAAGTAGAAGGAATATTATTTGGGAAAAGCCACATTTGATTGCAATACTAAGTAAATACCTAAGGCAGATCCGTGAGCGACGGATGCAAGGTAATGATATTGTATATTTGAATGAATCCTGAGTTAATGTTCATCATATCTATGTTAAAGAATTGCAATCAGTAAACGGTGAACAGTAAAGAAACATTCCAAGCATCAAAGGCCTGTACATTATACTCACTTATACAGGATGCGGTGCAAAGGGCCTTATCCATGATGCTTGACTTATTTTCTAATCAAAAAGTACGGATGGTAGTGACTACCACACTGAAATTAATAGACACATTTTCAGGCATGGATGGAGAATGATCTTCTTCCAATTTTGGACAGACCATCGTGCCTAGTAATTGATAATGCCGCCTATCATATTGCCGTATCAAAAGAAGACAAAGTACCAACGACATCAAATGCAAAAGATCAAATTGGGACATGGGAAAAAGTCAACTTTGACGACACCTATTTGAAGGCAGAGTTGTTGCAGCTTGCGAGAAAAACAAATAAGACAAAGGTGAATCACACTGACAAAGTCATTAATGAATACGACCACATTTCTCGGCGACTCCCTGCATATCATTCACACCTCAACCCGATAGAGCTTGTTTGGGATAAAGTAAAGTGGCCGAAAAACAGTACATTTAACATATGTGATGCTGAAGTTCTGACACATGAGTCCTTCTCAACAAAAGACATTCATTACTGGAAAAAGTATGGTGAACATGTGCTCCGAGAGGAAGACGAGTACTGGCACCGAGATAGATTACAATTTGCTCAGCCAGAAAAAAATTATCAACCTTTTTGGATCGTCAGATTCGGAATAATAAAACTATGTTTTAAATAAGTGGTTGAATATCATCAATCTGTTAGGTACATCTACATTTGCTACAAATACATCCCCATATCTAAATCTGCTGTGCAGTTATGAAACACCGTGAAGTCTAATTTGTGACTGAAGGGGAATACTAACTGTTGCACACAGAGGACATATTTACATGTAAACAAGGCAGATAGATTGACTGGATCTGCACCACAGGGCGGTCAGTTTATTATTGACGAGGCAGGTGTGGTTAAGACCCTTTGGTAACAAGTAATAAAGTTATAACAGAAAATAGATTATCATAGCCTGGAGAGAATGATACATCTGGGTGTGTCCAGAAGGCCTGGTCGGCACACTACACTCAGAGGAATGTCAAGACGGACATATAATCATACTGCTTTCGGTACTATTAGTATTGGAACTCTGCGCTGGCTGCTGAAGATGGGGATGGAGCGCATATAGCAATGCCCCGAGTGCTGTGATGTTTTTCCTGACTCAGCTCAACTCAGCTCAGTTGTACCATAAATGACAAGAAAAAAATTTACTTCACCTATCAATGTATTATAAAGACACGCCTCTGACAAAAATTTTTTTACCGGAAATTCAGATTTTTACTGTAAAATATAAAAGTTAACTCCATTTATTTACTATGGTTCGAAAAGATCAAAGAAATTGGCTGGTATTCAGCATTCTAAGCATCTATGGACTAAAGAATACCACAAGGATATTCTAAGGCTGTGTACAAAAATCGTTGCGATCTAACAGGCAGTTTTTGAGAAAATGGCTTGCAAGTGTGTTCATGAGATGTTGAACAAACTATAACAAGTACCTTTACCCCATCTATAATATCATAACGTGTAATAACTTTTTTGTTGTTGAAGAAAATTAGGATGTAGCAAGGAAATAACCATTTTCACGCCTGTGGCGCATCAGCCATAAAGTACTAGACCTATACATTTTATAGAAATATCGACAATCGGTGGGTGATGTAGCCAATATTCCGCCAACCGCCTTTACTTTTCAGGACATTATCTGGTGCCCATTTTAGGCTAGGTTGACCTGGAAGCTAAGGTCAGTTTTAAAACAATATAAAAAATCCATAACCTTACGGAGGATTTGAACACTGGTTTCCCACATGAGAGCCAAGTGCTTTTACCGTTCGACCTGCTGCTAAAGTGTCTTCTTCTTCTGCTGTCAGAAAACTTATTTCAGGTGGCTGGTGGCCTTTATAAGAGCTATCGCGCAGTCCGTGTCTTCTCGTGTACCATACAGCTTTGTCTTCATTGTGGTTAGAACAGGCCAGACTGCGTCTCTGTTGTCAGCATACAGTTGACAGTGTTGGAGCACATGCTCAGCATTTTCGGGTGCCAAGTTGTAGTGGCACGTCTCAGTGTTTCCTACACAGACAATTTTGAACATATGTTGACGAATTCTGTTGTGTTGCTCTTCACAGACCCTTTATCAGAGCTGCTGGTGCAAGTCGGTGCTTGTTGACTGGCCTGTGTTCTAGAGTGTAATTACTTTTATATTTGTAAAAGTCACTCCATGATCTGTTGTGCAGTATACAACTTCGCTATGACGAGAATAGCGATCTGTCGTGCCGATAGAACTTCGATATGACGAAAATAGCGATCTGTCCGGCAGTATATCACTTCGATATGACGAAAATAGCGATCTGTCCGGCAGTATACCACTTCGCTATGACGAGAATAGCAATCTGTCGTGCAGTATACCACTTCGCGGCTATCCTCCGAATAAGGGGCACAAAAGATGGCAGCCAATAACAGGGCCTCAGTCACGTGTCAGTTGCGCACTTCCGGCGACCTAATTTGCGGTTTTCTGAAGAAAAAGAAGAAGAAGAGGAAGAAGAAGAAAAAGATAATGAAGAAGAAAGGAGGAGGAAGAGGAAGAAAAAGAGGAAGAAGAAAAAGAAGAAGAAGAAGAAGAAGAAGAAGAAGAAGAAGAAGAAGAAGAAGAAGAAGAAGAAGAAGAAGAAGAAGAAGAAGAAGAAGAAGAAGAAGAAGAAGAAGAAGAAGAAGAAGAAGAAATTCGCCCAATTCTGATTTTATTTAAGATTTTTGGCTGGCAGCGAGCATCTGGCCACTACAAACCCAGTAGTTAGTCAATACTTTGAAAAATAAACCAAATTAACAAATACAAGAACCCAGGAAATGACTTACATCATTGTTGCACGTGGTATATCTAAATCTTTCTCCCTCGCAGCCTTCCGCCGAGTCAAAACTCCGAACACACTTCCGCTCTTGATAGGTGGCACCTCCGTCGCAAGTCCGAGAACATTCACTCCAAGAAGACCAGTCGCTCCAATGGTCACCGTCCACGCCTGCTACAGTCTGTGGAAGACCAAGATGGTTACAGTCATGACAAATCAGGTTGCGCTTTGTTATTATTATTATTATTATCATCATCATTATTAATATTTTTTAAGTGTATCATTATAAAAACAGAAAAATAACGAAATAAAACAAAAGCTCAATTGCAGAAGCGTTTACACTCATACAAACACACACCAGCAAACGCACACATACCCACACTCACACGAATATCGGGTGAGCTGGCTCAGCCATCTTAAAAATGTTCTGGAGGAGGGTGCTCATGGGCATATGCCTTGTTTAAGTTGATAATGATGATAGTACTACTTATTGTCAAAAGTAAAAAATAAAGGTCCCTTTTCCGCGCCTTTATGAGTATTGGGCGTATAGGATTAGACCTATTTTTTATTGACCAATCGGCACTAGGTGGGTGATGTTGTCAGCATCACGCCGGCGGCCTTTAGTTCCCAGGACTGCACCTGGTACCCACTCAAGGCTGGGTCGACTTAGGAGTCAAGGTCATTTTTGACAAAAATCTGTCTCTGTCAGGACACGAACCCCCGACCTTCTGATCCGCAGGCGGGCATCTAGCCGCTAACGCTACCAGTGACTCTTGCTGCCTTTTGTAATAATACACAAATAGTGCTTTTGTGGTTGTTGTTGTATTTGTTGTTGTTGTTGTTGTTGTTGTAGTGCTACCTGTTGTAATAATATAACCATAATTAGCCTAACACCCCCTCCCCTTTTTACCCTCCTTGTCCCCTCCCTGAGCTTGCGGGGGAGTCGAGGTAGTGTAGCCTAGACGCTCGCATGTGGATTAGCAGCTCGTGAGTTCAAATCAGAACGGAGCTGGATTGTTTTCAAAAAATGATTTAGCTCAAAGGCTGACCCAGTCTTAAAGGGTACCAGGTAAAGCCCTTGGAAGTAAAAGCGGCCGGCGTGATGTTCACCACATCACCCAACGAATGTTGATTGATCCATAAACTATAGATTAACACTATATGCCCAAGACAACCGGGAAGGCTAACCCGGTCAACAAATGCCTGCAGAAGACGGATGTGTCGGCTGAAAGTCCATGCTGTAGACGAGCACAACGCAGTTACATCTTCGAATAAACGCAGAGGAAGCTATGCTCAATGCACCAGAATGCGCAGAAAAGGGTTCTTTACATGCCTCAGGTTCCTGAACTAGCTGAAATCCAAAAGTCTTACTTTAAGTAACACATGGTCTGATATAAGTTTAGTTAATGTCTGCCTAGGACAAACCCCTGATGACGCTAATGTGCTATGATTGGAACCCGCTCATATCTAAGACAAACAATGCCTGCAGAAGACGGATGTATCAGCCAAATGTCCATGCTGTAAACGAGCACAACGCAGTAACGTCTTCGGATAAACGCAGAAGAACTTTGAAGAAGTAGTAGTATTTTCAACAACAACATGGTGCTGTTCAACCCATCTAGGTTATGATCCGGATTTATGGAGTTTTTGTATTGTTTTTTATTTTTTATTTTAATTTTACTTTGATGCTAGGTATTTCTGCTTGTCAAGTACTTTAAGTTATTTCATTTTTCACAGATTGTCAATGACTTATACCGTAGATTACTCCGATATGCGGAAGCTTCCGCGATCAGCCGGTTGAAACCAGAACTCTGTAGTCAGAAAGAAATGGTCGTTACCTTACGGTTACCTTGATGAAACAGGCAGTTTAGAATGTACTCGAATTTGTGTTTCAGTTTCTAGGATTCAGCTATTTGCTTCATTTTAATCAATTGTTACTGTAGTATGCACCTGACGAGATACAGCGAAATATGCCAAGCATTAAATTGTGAAGTCTATTGTTTGTGTCTTCTTTGTTCAAATTCACATTGGGAAACACTGCTATGACTTATACGTTTGGTAAATTTTAAGAATAATTTTGATAATCATTCTGTTTAATTTATCTATGGGAATGTTTGAAGCGATTTTTTGATATATTAAACCTGTCTTACAATATATATGATAACTTTTATTCTTGTGATGTATTGTTTAATGCTACTTTATTCTTTAAAGTACGGAAAAATCAAAACAATAAAACTTGAACAGACAGAATGAGTAATTTCAAGAGTTCATTCGTTCATATTAAACCAGTTGGAGAGATGAATTCATAGAGATACAAACAAGAAATTCCATGAATATTTGAAACGTTATTGTTCTTAAAATATTTGTTTAAATTACTGCAAGATATGTTTCAAAGCAACTCCCCCCCCCCCCCCCCAATACCTTATTTTTTTTTTGTTTTTTTTTTTTGTTGTTGCTATATATTCAAAACGTTTTCATGGATGGCACAATGTGTTTCATTTTTTACTGACACTCTTACATTATCACCAAGGCTGTCTTTGCGGGGTGTAACTTTTATCTCCCTGCTGACTTGAACTAAATGGAATATGTGCTTCTGTGGTAATGCGAAAATTAACTCCGGTTAGAGAACGTGACAAGATGTCCCATAACTTGCATTTTTAGATATTTTAACCCGAAGAGCGATACTGATTCTGATCTCCATTTATAAGATAAACTTCATGATAAAAGCGTCATAGACAAACAGATGAAATGTCACGACAAAACAGGGAGGTGTTATAATTGCACCGGCGTTGATAAAAATCTATTTGATTTAAATGCATGATTTCTTATATTGGAAGGCAGTTGTCGACAAACATACATTTTTCACGGGGAGGTACGGTTAGAATGTTGTATTAGTTTTTCACCAGCGTGGCAAATAGGCTGCACACTGGAACCAGAGACCTTCGTGCATGTACAGCAATGCTTTCAAAGACGAGAGTTAACATTTATCTTCATATTCAATGTCAATATGGCCCTTTTCTTGTATTCAGTTTCTGAGATTATGCACGATTAGGGGTGTCTTTTATTCACGGCGTGGCTAACGAAATTAAAGTGTTGTGTTTGACGCAATTTACATGTCTGCTTTTATTCCCCCTTTTTTCTCTTGTTTTTATGTGTATTTGCCTGGTCGGGTTCTATTTTATTCTGACGCTGAGATGTTACACGACTAGAGTGTGTGTGTGTGTTTTTTTTAACCCTGTTGTTAACAAAGCTACGTATTCTGTGAGTCGCAATTTTCATGTCTTCTGTTTCATGTCTCTTGTTTTTACGTCTGTTTGTTAGCATTTCTAACCCAGAGAGAGAGAGAGAGAGAGAGAGAGAGAGAGAGAGAGAGAGAGAGAGAGACAGACAGACAGACAGACAGACAGACAGACAGACAGACAGACAGACAGACAGACAGACAGACAGACAGACAGACAGACAGACAGACAGACAGACAGACAGACAGACAGACAGACAGACAGACAGACAGACAGACAGACAGACAGACAGACAGACAGACAGATCTAATGGTGCGTTCGAGAGAGTATACTATACTATACTTAAGAGAGATAGGAAGTTAGAGAAAATAGTGACAGAGTATAGTGCATGAGAGGCAAAGAGAGACAGAGATAGCAAGGCAGACTAACAGAGAAAATAGTGTGCGAGATTGTAGTGTGTGAGAAAAAGAGAAATATAAGGTAGTTGTCAGGGAATATACACTGCACTGCTGTGTGTATGTGTGTGTGTGTGTTTCAGAGCATACGTGTAACTAATATTTGTGTGTGTGTGTGTGTGTGTGTATATATTGATTGGCAGTCCTAGAAAGGAGTAAAGAGATGGTGGCTACTGCTCTCCCCCCCCCCCTAACCCCCTTTTTTCCAGCAGAGACAAAACTACATTTAAGACTAGTTAGCGCCCGGCTCGCTAGCGCAGTTGGCTAAACCGGATTGCGCGGTGACCGGGTGACGAACTCCTTGTGGTACGGGTTCACTCCCGTGGTAGGCAGAAAAGCCACATTTCTCCCAGATTTACATTATTTACAATGGAATAAATGCGGAAAGGTTGCGATATCCATAATACCGAGCCTGAGGGTTAACAACTCATGGCTTCTGGATACTAAAACAAACAACACGAGTTAGCAATCTCGTAGCCTTACTTGCTCAAGCGTACCTCACCTTCATGTGGTGACCCTAATCTCCCCAGAAATTCAGTGGGAGGTTAGTTTTTCAACCCCTAGTGGAGAAACTAGATGGGAGAGCAAACGAAGTAAAGTCGAAATCCGGCTCTGTCGACCAGCTACTGAGTTAAATGCGTGGTACGACACTGTGAGCAAGGAATTAAATAAGGAATGCTTTTTGTCTGTGTTGTAAACTGTATAGTTGGAATAAGGGGAGTGGCTGGTTGCCACATAATTGACGGCGTGCTTTGTGCAGTAATCCATGTGCACTTGCTGGTTTTTCATGACTGTTACTTCAATTAACTAACTTTAATTAACTTCAAAATACAATTACAGTGTCAGACTGTAGGTGACTGCCTTGTGTATTTGATGCGTGTGCCAACTGTTGGATTTTGCCAGCACTTTTATTTCACACGGTGACGGCGATAGGCATTTTGTGTGTTTTCCACGGCACGGGAAAGAAGCAAATAAGGGGTGGCCCGTTTTCGATGAAAATGAAACCCCAACTTATAGTCTGATAGGCGGTGTTGTTAATTTCACACCCGGGGATCAAAATATTCGGGGGTGATAAACGGAAATCTTATAGAAGGTCTCCTATCTCCTGATATCATCCCGTAGCCAGTCATAAAGTTATTATGTGATTGGTATAGCGACTAGTGGGCCACAAAACTGATTCCCGCGAACAGCGTTGACAAATCTAGCACGTATCACAAGTCCTCATGGGAGCCGATCCTCGTCGTTCTGGTCATCAGCGAGGAGTGGTGCCCCATTATCTTCGACATCACAGACACTCTAGTCCAGCGGTTCTCAACCTGACGGTCGCGACCTTTTTTTGTGTGTGGGGGGTAGAACGGCCCTTTCACGGGGTTCGCCTGAGACCATCGGAAAATACAGATTCATTGAAGTTATAAAGGAAAATAATTGTTCCGGGGTCGACACAACATGAGGGAACTGTATTAAAGGGTCGCGGCATTAGGAAGGCAGGTAACCATTGCGCTAGTCGAACCACAGACAGAGTGAGAGAAGACAGGAGTGTGCCGGGATGGTTCTGGTATAAGTGAGTGTATGGAAATGGCAGCAGACTTTTGAAGTGGGGAAAAAAAGCTTGGATGGTAAGCGGGGGAGGGGGGGGGGGGTGAGGGTCAGATATAGACAGATAATAAGACTGCAAGGTGGGGCTGAAGGCAGGGAGTGAAACGAACAAACGAGCGAACAAACAAACTTTTTTTTCAAAGGGTTTAGAATTGGGCATGCAGGCCCGTCTAACATTCTGCCTTTCCACTCCGCTCCTTGCATATAGTTATTCATTTTTACCTCGTTTCATAGGTAATAATAATAATGAAAATAATAAAGCGCACAACATCCAAGTCCTAATTACAAATGCTGTAAAATGCTCTAATTATACTTAAATTAATGAACGTTTTGAAAACCACAGTAATAAGCCTATTCCCAAAAATTATATGTCTTAACGGTTGTATAATATAAACATCATCAGTATAAATTAAATATTAGTTACAAACGCTGGAATGCGTTCGACTAGCATCTTTTTTTTTACAACAATAATAACTTTCAGTGTTTAAGCCAAAAAGAAACAAAAAATAAATAAAACTTCCGATGGAAATACATCACAGCCTTCAAATACTATAATCTTTGAAGGGGGTATGTAGTCTATGGTGAGATAATATTCAAATAGTTTCCGATTTTATTCACAGGGGCTAAGTGATATTTTTTATTTCTTGTGGAAGATGATTGCACAGCTGAGCTGCAGGGTACGCTAAGCTTATTTTGTATAAGTCTGTTCTAGGTTTAGAGATATGCAATATGTTAAGGCGTTTGCTGTACCTACCATTGTACTTAAATAATGGCCAAAAGTAACATAGAGAATTGTTGGATATGAATTTGTGAATAACTTTAGCTTTATTGAATAGTAGGCTTTCCTGGAGTGATAATAGCCTAAGTTTTTCAAACAGGTGCAAACAGTCGCTTTCATGACTATTAGCTATTAAACGAACAGCCCTTCTTTGGAGCGATTTCAGTCGTTTGATGACTAAATTTGCACATGCACGCCATATTGTAAAACAACAGGTCTACGTGGGTCTGAATGTGAGAAGTATAGAATAATTTTCTAGTGTTTTCATCCAGAAAGTTGTTTGCAAGTTGGTATACTTTTTTTTAGCAGTTTGCTTAACAAGTGTTGGCACGTGGGAGTTGAAGTTAAGATTTTCATCTATGATCAGGCCTAAAGCTTTGTGCTCGATTACACTTTCTACTGAGGTTTACCTATGTATAGTTGAAGTCTGTCTGTCTGGAAAGAGAGTAAGAACCCCCCCCCCACCCCCCCCCCCCCACCAAACGAGAGAGGAGATAGATAGCTGAAGGGAGTGGCGGTTGGGAGGCAGAAGAGACAGACTGAGATAGAAAGAATATGTTAAAAGGCGAGATCAAGGAGGATCGAGAGAGCGATTAAGACAGTAAGTTATTATGACAAGAAAAAGGGGTGGCGGGGAAAGGGTTGGGGTTGCGGGTGGGAGGGGGGGGGGTTAAGACAACAGGCATAAATATACAGAAGGAAAAACACTATCATAAAAAGAGTAATTGAGTGAAATAAAACTTTACAAACATGCAAATAGACATAATAAAGACCAAAACAAACACATAAATAATAAATACATTGAACTAAGTAAGACTATGCAGTTATTAACAGCAGAAACAAAGGCATAAGGAGAACATATTAAGTATCGGAGTTTACCCAGTGAGAGAGACAGAGAGAGAGGGAGGGAAGGTCAGAGAGAGAGAGAGAGAGAGAGAGAGAGAGAGAGAGAGAGAGAAGGGAGGGGGGGGTAGGGAGGGAAAGGGAGAGAGAGAGAGATGGTAAAAGAGAGATGTGTTATCAGAGATAGAATCCATTATTAGAAAATGAATGGGAGTAAACGTAGTAACTAAGAGGAGAAAGCACGACAAGCAGACTCAGGTACATTAGGTAATCTGGGTTTGACAGACGTTATCCTAGTGTACGCTACAAGGACGCAACATTTGGCTCATGTCTGTTGTATCAGACGTCAGAGCATAGCTCTCAATGATGGGTTCCCCCCCCCCCCCCCAACCCCACCCCAGATCTGGGTTTTTATTGGACGCTTTGGGGAAATTTTTTTTTTTTTTTTTAAATATATCATTATATAAAAGTGGTAAATGTTTTGTTTCGTAACTATAAATCTTGTACATTTTAACAATCTGGGTTTGTTTGTTTTGTTTGTTTGTGCTTTGTCTATGTATTGCTTGGGTTTTTGTTTAGCGAAGCTGGGTTTAAAAAGAAAATCCCATTGGCAGCCCTGCGTCAAAGGCGTCTCTGTGATGGAGCAATGGTTTACTTCTCTGTTGTGGCGACTGTCTACAGCACAATGCCTGTGTGAGTGTATGTATGTGTGTATGTATGCACCTATGTAAATAGACAGATAGACAAACCGACGGAGGGATGTAATGACGGATAGGCAGACAGAAAAAGAAGACAGATTGATAGATAGACCGATAGACATAAAGACGGACACTCAGATAGATACTCAGACATGCAAGCATGTAAGTATATAGATAGGCTTGTTGATAGATATATCAATGACTACTTAAGCCCTGCGAAAGTGCAGTAAAGAACTAGTGGGGATTCTTTTGGTGCTCTTTATAAACTGTTTAAAAATATTTTTTCCCCCCAGTTCATTTTAGCTGCCACTGTCGGCTCTGTGGCTAAGTCGATGCGAACGCTTCGTAATGCCGGGGTGTTGTGTTCGGTCCCAGTTGCGGACCATGTGCTGGTTTCTACAGTGGTATCAGGGGGCCGACCGTCAAGAAAGCAATGGCAAACTACTTGACGTAAATTTGTCTAGAGAAACCACACAAAAGCCAGGGGATGCTGGGGGTTAGTTCTGCAACGTCCTGTAAAGGATACGAAACTAACCTTTATTGGCTGCCACTGACGTCTGCATAGACACATTTCAGTTTTAAACAGCAGACAGGTTACATTCTAACCCTATCTGCTGCTGAATATTCAGTCTGTAAACAGAATATCTTTCAATCCATCAGCTAATAATCGCGACGTGCACTTAAAATTCCAAGCATTCTGTTGCTTGCTATCAATGAACTCTCCTACACACATTCTCAACCAAAAGCCAGACAAGCTCACCCAGTACAGAGTAAATACATTCGTTTGTTGTTTCCTGCATGTTATCAGAGCTGCCCCCCTTTCGCTGTGTTCTGTTCTTTAAGACAAACTGTGAATGAGTATAGGCGTCTTCAGTGTTCTCGTAATCATTCCTGTTAAAAACTTAGTTGCGTATTGTTTACATTACGTTGCAGAACCAACACTAGCATTGTTTAGTTCTTCGTGATTGTACACTCAGTAGGTTTTCATTCCTATTAAAAGGTTGTCAATCCATACCAATGTCGATATAATTGCACAGCGGTCTGCTGCCACATCTTCTGCAGCTGAATCGAACCCGGTACTTCAGAATTACAAATCGTGTTGAAACACCAGCTACGAATGCTGAAAATCTTTCTTGTACTTTACCAGTGTGCACACACGGGAGAACAATTAGGGGCTGATTAAACGAGACAGGAATTTCTGGATATTTTTTTCTTTCTTTTCAAACTGACGACTAGGGATAATCTGTGGCGTAGTGACTTGCATACTTGTTCTGTTCATCGGCCTAATGCTCAAAAGTTCGAATCCTCGACCAATCTGGGCTCGTAGTTCTACCCAGCCTAATATGAGTACAAGAAAAATAATAATACTTAAAATAAAAAATGGCTTGTGTGTTGTTCATCATCTTTCATCGAGCTGCAATTGGTATATAATTTACGTGTTCTTAAGTGCTTGTTTGCGTTTACAGTCTGTAACTTCGGTGAAAAGTCCTGGTTGTTGCCCAGTTCTGGACTTTGGCTTAGTTAAAGACCTGAATGTGCGTGTGCATTTACTTTACAGAAGAAAAGTTCAAAGACCTTAATGTGCGTGTGCATCTGCTTCACAGAAGAAAAGTTCAAAGACCTGAATGTGCGTGTGCATCTGCTTTACAGAACTGTTTTACAGTCAACCAAGCTTGCATGTGACCTCCTGTTTCTACTTCTTGATATCGCATCGACTCAATACATTTCAAAATGTTTATCATACTATAGGAGAGCTGCGGTAGCAAAGCCGCTAGACGTTCGCCACCGTCCCGAAACTCGTTGGTTTAAATCTGCATCAAGTCATATTCCCCCACCCCCAATTACCTTGGCTCCCAGGTCGACCCAGCCTAAAATAGGGACCAGATAGTGTCCTGTGAAGTAAAGTTTGTCAGTGTAATGTTGACCACATCAGCCAGTGTCGATAGGTCTACAAAAATAGAGGTATAGCACTATATATGCACACACACACATATATAATTATACACACCTATATACATACACATACAAATAGCACTCATTTTGTTTGGGCCATATGATTATCCAGACCTTAGGCGGGTCTGCAATGCAGTCCAGGTCCTGCAGGAGTCCAGGGAAATAATGGAGCTGAGGCTTAAAAAAAAAAAAAAGGAATACCCAGATGGCTTCTAGAGTGCTTGAAAGACTTCAGGAGTGCTTTATACATGCTTTAGGAATACCAGAAGCGTTTATATGAGCTCTCAGAGAGCTTTACTGAAGGGCTTCAGGACAGCTTGCAAGATTTCAAGAGCTTCAGAAGGTCTTCAAATGCTGCTTAATGCTTGAGGAGGCGTCATGTAAGCTTCGAAGATCATCGCGAGGTCTTTAAATGGCTTGAATGGTGCTTGTGAGACTCTAGGAAAGCTTGGCAGTCTTCAGGAGTTCTTGCAAGACTTCTGGAGTGCTTGGAGGACTTTAGGAGTGCTTGCAAGACGTCTGGAGTGCTAGCAAAGACTTCAGGAATGATTAAAAGACTTCAGGAGTGCTTCGAAGACTATGTACGGTGCGCTTGAAGGAGCTGCAAGATTTCTTTTAAGAGCTTCAGTGCTGGTTCATTTACTTTAGAATTTCATGGCGTCATGAACGTTTTCTTCGTGAACTTTCAGTTGTGCTTTAGTTACTTAGGATACCTCTAAGAGCCACAGACGTGATTCAATGACTACAGAAGTGTTCAAAAGCTCTGAAAACGGTTCCAATGCTTCAAGAGTACTTATATATGTATGTGTGTATGTATATGTATATATATTTATATATTTGTAAGATTTAACGTGTGCTTAGAGAAGTTCAGAAGTGCCATTTTTCAGAGGGGCAATTGGTCCTCTTGTTTCTGATTAAAAAGAAAACCAGACGTCTGGTCTGCATAACCATAATAAGAGTGGTGCCTCAAATAACATACTGAAAGATCTTATAATAAATTTGAAGCTACATACATAATAATAAAAACTCGCAAATGAAACTTACACCTGTGACTTTCTTTCACAGGTAACAAGACAACCAAGAATCTATTAGAATGTAAATTAAATCGTGTCGCAAATAAATTGGGCCAGCTGGTGTCTGAAGGCTTGATATCCTTAATGAAAATATGGCTCACTGGCTTGCCAGTTCCTTGTTAGCTGCTGAAGTGTGTTCCTAGAACTTCAGTTTTAATCAGAACTTACGCTGAGCCCAACTGGCAGGGGTATTCTGAGCGTCGGTCGTTTACATTCACCCGGTACAATGTTTATGTCGATGTCATACAGAAAGCGCGAGAATGTAATGAAAGTGAAGGTGCTTGTGGGAGTCGCACACATACACCCACACTGAGTGAGTTAGGGATAGAGACACAGAGAGGGGAAAAGACAGAGAAAGATTTCTAAATAAAGACAGAAACACGCAATTTAAGGAATAGAGGACGAAACTAATGGAAAGACGGTCATTAATAAAAATAAAAGTAATTCAGAGAAGGGGAATTAGAGACGCTTTGTTTCGCAAGGTGTTTTACACTTAGTCCACAAACTTCAACCCTAAGACGATGTGAACACATTCATATATTTGGCAGATTCACACACTGGGTTTTAATAAAACTAGACCGCTAAGCGGTGAAAAAAACAAACACCACACAGAGGGTCAATGCTACGGTAAACCTTACGGAAATCTCCCCAGTGTGTGTAAGCTTTGCCTATTTACTCGCTAGGTCACTTCTTACTCAGGCTCGTCAACTGTGCCAAAGGTTACGGGGGTGTTCCGCGATATCCTTGATATCGCGTATTGTATATTTCAGCACGTCTGTGCTTTTAACGCTCAAAAAACATGCTGGACTGGCTCTAATGTAACACCCCCCCCCCCCCCCACGAGAGTGCTGCAACCTAGGTCACAGGCATTCTCTTTCTCGAAATGAAAACTTAATTGGAAGACAACGCAGAAAGCTTTTCGAGCAACAGTACATCGGTACATCCCCGTAACCTTCAGCAAAGTGGACGAGCCTGACAGACTATGAATGAAAAGTTACCTAGTGGGTAAATGGGCGCAGCTAAAACACATTGGGGAAATTTTCGTAATATTCACCCAGTGCTACATATGCAAAACACACACACCGACACATACACACCATACATGCTCATACAAAGGGCCGTCTTAACAGAGCTATGGGCCCATGGGCAATTCAGTGTGCTGGGGCACCTACAACATCCACTCATAGGAATGAAATGTAAACAGTCGATAATATTAAACATCTATTTAATTTATTGGCACTTCAACAAAACTTGTGAGGGAAAAAATTGTTTCAACGGGGGGAAAAGGAGGGGGGGGGGGGGGTGTATAATGCCGGTTTTATATTACTTAGAATTAATTTACACGACAAATATATTGTTAAGTCACTTTACATACACAGATTAGCACAAGGTCCCTATGCTCCTGGAGCTCCGGACAAGTGACCATTGGGCCCATACGTTAGGATGGCCCTGAGCACACACACACACACACACACACACTATGTTAAAGTAAAGCACCTCTTTCCACGCCTTCGGGCGTATTGGGCATATAGTGCCAGACCTATGTACTCGAGATTATGTGTGTGAGAGTAACGGTATCTAGAGGAATCTGAAACATAGCAAATGCAGCAACCACAATAAAGCCTGAAGGCACAATAAACAGGCAAACCTAAAGTAACAAGGTGCTAGGCAGCACAATCTCCCATGTTTTTAAAGAGACACATTTGTATAGAACAGGACTGGCAACAAAAGACACAGGAGGGGGAAAAGGGTGTGGGCGGGGCAATTGACAAAACACACCGACCATGGTTATTTTCCATAGCAATGGACTGCGGTAGGAATTAATTGCTCTTGTGTGTGGCCCAGAACAAAAATTGGCGGTCATGATCTTTAAACTCTCTATAACTATATGTCATTTAATACGTTGATGAAATCACTGTTCAAATTTCTTGTTTCTCAGTTTGTTTTAGCTTACCTATACCTTACTACTACCAGTTTTCCTCTCCATTTCTTCCGCTGCATTTCCCAATACGAGGTTACTGTCTTTATTCAAGACTTGTATTGATACGTCCCAAATTAAGAGAGCCATTTATTTATGATTTTGAAAAGTAATCGTGTAAAACTTGCAGCTCTCAATACTGCAGAGTTTTTTCCTTTAGTCTTTGTTTTAAAAATTCTTTATCGAGCAAATAGTTATACACTTTAGGTGGGTGTCAATACAGAAATCTACATATACTGCCACGCTTCTTCTTCTTCTTCTTCTTCTTCTTCTTCTTCTTCTTCTTCTTCTTCTTCTTCTTCTTCTTCTTCTTCTTCTTCTTCTTCTTTATCATCATCATCTTCTTCTTCTCCTCCTTCTTCTTCGTCGTCTTAATTTATGTCGCATTGGTCATCTTGTTAGTTCACATCCCTCTGTTTTGTATACTATCAATCGTTTCTTAACAGATTGTGTGCCACTTCGTGAAGCTAAACTGTCGAACATCCTCTCTTTCCTTCTTCTTTATTTTTCTTCAACTCTGCTGCTTGTCACGGCGTTCTTCAGTTTCCCACATCTGCTGATGTGCCCATAGAATGTGGATGCAGGTAATCAGTTCTCTTCGTGAGTTAATTTCTGTCACGACATCTTTGCTACGTGTTTTATATATATATATATATATTTTCCTGGTGTTCTAGTGGAGCCTCCACACAACAATATCTCTGCAGCTTTCCCATAATTGTGGACTGACCTTGATTCATTTCTGGACACCAGGATTGACTTTACCCAGCTTTAAGGTGCTCGTTTTCTCCCCTTACTTGATACAGTAGGAAAGACAAGACGAACATATAATTTAAAATTAACTGGGATCATTACTTTTGGAACGGTTCACTGGCTGCTGAAGATGGGGAGGGGGGGGGGGGCGTAACTTACTGCTATGATATCTGTTCAGAACTCATAATTCGAAACTTGACCCAGGTATATTACACAGAATATTTTTCATCCTGTGAATTGCCCCACGTGCAGCGAATCCGTGTAATTTGATGCCAGAAAGAAAAAGAAAACACGACTGAAACGTTACATGGAGCCGTCTTGAACATGTGGCGCACACCGTTTATAAACAGAAGCGGAAGTGCCTGGAAAGCTCTCAAACATGCCCGGGCAGCTAAAATACACAATCAAGATATGATAAAAGTTGCCATGGCATACAGAAACAGCTGGACATTTTAAATTTTAGTTAAACAATGGAAAAAAAAAAAAAAAAAAAAAAAAAAGAACTTGCAGCTAGAACCGGCTTTAATATTTACTTATTCTTTTGGTTTGAATGTTTACATATCTTATGATCTATCACTTTACCTCTACCCATGCAGGCGTACCAGAGATTCTGGGGGGTTGTCAATGGGGGTCTGGAGTACTCTAATGGAGGTTTTTGGCAGATAAACAGCAATGCAAAGACAATAGGAATCAAACCTAGTGAAGATTTGTAAAGAAAAAAAAAATGCTCTCGTTTTTATCCTTTAATCCTCGCCTTTAAGCCTTACGCCTTCGAGTTGTTTGTCTGTATTGTTTGCAATCTCTTAAGGTGTTATGCTTTTTCAACCAGTCTGGAAACTCTGCACTGCGCACATCTAATAAAACGCTCAGGGGGACAATCTAATCGCACGACCAAACAATAATTTAGCTTAATTTAGGTGACGCTAGATAAACCGCGATCCCAGAGGCCATGGGATTAGCTTTACACATTCTAATGCCCCCACTACATAAAAAGAAACAAGGGTTGGCCCGGAACAACAGCTAGAAATATTACTACCCCATGCTGGAAGATCCTATTAACAGTGATGTCCTGGGCTATCCCCTTTCCGGTTCACACTGTGACATCCTGAAGGAATTCTCGTTTGCCAGCGTCTCTTTGGGTGTGTGCCCTAATTTCAAAGTCATAAAAGAAGTAACGTGATACAAAAATGAGACGACGAGCAACAAGCAAAGCCGTCTTATATTTAAACTTGCATATTTAGCGGCCATGTAAGAAACAAACACGAACCCGTAACAAATTGGTATATAATAGAGCGTAACGTATAAAAAATAAATCTCACACATAGAACTGAACAGAGAGGAATAAACATGGTGCTGTGGCTCTGTCTGCCAAGGCATTAATTATCAGTGTCGTTTTTATTTTTTTAAATATATATTTTTTTTTAATTTTGCTTGTGGTGGAAGGTATATGAAAGTACTGCGTAGACTGCCCATGAAATGTGGCTCAGCAGTTGTCCCGACAAATCTAAATGGTGTTTGTCAGATTTGAAAGTCCGAGTCCTTGTAGGAAAAAAAAATGAAAAAGTCGACCACTTTCAGACTGATGCTAGCTAGCCGAAGCTGCTAACAGTCTCCGCCTATATTTGTGGTCTGGGTTATTTGCGTCACTTTCGTGACTAAATTCTAGTATTGCGCCATTTCTGGGCTCGATGCTTCCTTCAGATTTAAAGACCACAAGCTTGAATTTATACCTGCAAATTAGGTTAGAAAGGGAACTGAAAAACATGGAACGATCAAAAAAGGAACGAGGCAGGCCTCGAGTTAAATTAAAGTCGCAAACGGATTAGAAAGTCGAGGGATTTCGAGCATGTTTTATGAGATAGATTGGAATCGAACATTTGGTTACGACCGGCAAGGTTGACAGAAAGTTAACAAGATAAAGGCAAAGAAATATATGCCAGGATTGCGTAGCCACATGGACTGGGTGAGACAAGAACACTGCCCTGATCAGTGATTCTGGTGATCGTATGATATAGTAAAACATTAAAACCTATGCTTTTCGACAGGGTACATGATTATTATATATGTTTCCCCATAAAGCGACAATACCTGAAGTAATTTAATTGTGTTGTCATTTTCCTAATTTAAAACAAATATATATATCACGACACTTCAGATAAACCTTCAGGGAAACCGCATTTCTCAGCAAATGCCCTGAGGTAGAGATGCTGATATTCTTAGGTGTTTGAGGTTTTAAACAACGGATCAACATCATGGCACACGGGTGTAACCCATAGTGCTCCTTTTTTTTTCTAACTGAAGTCTCAGTCTGAAGAAGCTCAGCACAGTGCACAGACTCTGTAGCACCGCCAAGGTTCCTGAAATACTTTTGGTAGAATTTTAAATCAAAATTTTGCTCGGGCAGCGACGTTGGGCTACTCTTTTCGATTTCCAAACGCCAAGGAATTTTTACCTGCACAGCAATGCACAGGGGCGTCCGATCTCAATACCCAGAGACCAGGGGGAATTACTAGAAGTCTAAGTCCACGTGAAAAAATCCCAGCCCTTACGGGGGATTGAACCCGGAACCTTTTGCACACGAGGTGGACACCATGCCTCGAGACCAGGCAGCCTCCCCCCCCCCCCCCCAAACGTACAGATGTTGATTGGATTAGCCAATCTCTCCGCCACAACCACTATACTCACACATTTTTAGCTTGAATCACAAACAGACCAAAGTTACCTCATTCAATACCGGGAAGCGTACCTTGTATGTCATTGATTCTAATTATTTGGCTCACATTTTCGGGACTAGAGGTCAAAGGTATGTTTATTTAAGAAGCGGGTATCATTTCTAGCTATCAGAGCCACAAACAATATGCTTAACACTGCCAGCTCCAGATTTTTATAAGGCCGTACAGCTCGAACGAGAATTCCCGTTCTTGTGCAAGAATTGAGTCTCTCTGCGTCCACAGTTTTTATCGAGGAGATGTATACGCAAATTAAACTACAGTTTCATTATAAAAATCTGTAGCTGGCCGTGATGCTTAACACTCGAGAGTCAGTTTGTAAATGGATAGCAATTCAACAGAATTGAACACAGTGGTATCTGAAAAACGACTATGTTATTACGGTTGGCTGAGATTCATATCGACAGCAGCAGGAAAAAACAGCTATACAAGTAAATGGATACCTTTCGTCTTTTTTTTTTACGTCATATGGTGCTAGCTCCATTTTTGAGTGGACCTCTCTTCTCTTCTCTTCTGCCTTTCTATCCCCCTATGGAGTATAGGCCCTCAACTAACTCACGCGAAGTCGTTCTATCCTTCGCCATTGCATGGAGCTCTCCTCATGTTCTCCCCATCTTTCTAACTTCGTTTTCCAGCTCTCTTCTTCATGTGTTTTTTGCCTTCCTTTCTTCCTATGCCCCTGTGGGTTCCAATGCAAAGACATTCTAGTTATGCTGTTCTCCTGTTTTCTCAGTGTGTGTCCTATCCAACGCCAGCGTCTTTTCCTGACCTCTTGGTCCACTGGAGCCTGTTTAGTTCTCTCCCAAAGCTCTACATTAGTTATTCTATCATACTATTTAACCACTCAGTATTAATCCGACCACCTGTTATTCTAAGACAATTTCTTGATCCCCATTTTAGGATTTATCTTTCTAGGAGCCGAGTTTATTTAAGCTCCCATATCAAAATTGGGGCGGTCATCTTTAAATTGTCATTAGGACGTCACCGTCTTCGTTTGCACTGTTGTGTGATGAATCTAAAACTTTTGACATTTTTAACAACAATATTGACAGGTTACAAGACAAAGACATGGTTAATGTAACATCTATAACAATTTTAGGAGTTTCATTTGAAGCTGTCTGGTCGTAAGAGTTAAAAAGTTAGTTGCGTCTCCTTTACAGGACGTTGCAGAATAAGTCCTAGCATTTTTAGGCTGTTGTGTTTTTTTCCAGGCAAATTTACGCCCAGTAGTTCGCCATTGCTTTGTAGCGGTCGGTTTCTTGATAACACTGCCCAAACCAAGGCAAGGCGAAAGGCCCGCAGCTGTGATCGAATCCGTCATTACGAAGCAAGGTCGTAAGAGTAACCGGTCCAAAAATATTGATGTATAAATCAAGTTACATAGCACGCTTACGACCACCAGAGGGCTTCAAGACTGTTAAGTCAAAGAGTTTACCACTGTGTTATATTCCGCTCCAGAAGTGGTGCCAAACTTTAAAAATCTGTAAGTCAGTAACTTTTCGGTGTAAATTGTTATAATGTGCCACACAAGTTTGAGGGCATGATTTTTGAAACGCACTATACCCAACTACCTCACATGTAAGCCGTGGTAGAAAAGTGGATAGCCGTTCGCCTGCGGGTCCTAAGGTCTTGGGTTCATATAAACATTAAGATGGATTGTATTTTTGTTTTAAACTGACTTCGACTTCCAGCCTAAAATTAGTACCAAGTAATGTTCTGGGAAGTAAAGGCTGTCGGCAATATGTTGGCAACGTGGTCCACCGAGTGGGTAATAAATATGAGTTTAGCATCAGGTGCCCGAAGCGCCACTGGAGTAAAACGTGTCCTTTACTTTACTAACTATACCCACACTCTGTTATGCCTTCATCGTCTCCCATTGAAGATGTAACTGAGAACACACCAGAAGACTTGTTAATCAACATAGAACTGGTACTATTAGCCATCGAACGTTGGGGTTCATACTGAGAGGAGGATCTGAGCACTTATGGACATGTCCGGAGTGCAATGATGATAACCCAACTAACTAACTAACTAACTAACTAACTAACTAACTAACTAACTAACTAACTAACTAACTAACTAACTAACTAACTAACTAACTAACTAACTAACTAATTAACTAACTAACTAACTAACTAACTAACTAACTAACTAACTAACTAACTAACTAACTAGCTAGCTAACTAACTAACTAACTAATTAACTAACTAACTAACTAACTAGCTAACTAAGGTATCTGAGAGATACTCAAACACATTTTAGCGATATTCTGAAGAAGAAAAAAATAACTACAAGACATGTAATTATTTAAGAAAATGATAATTTTTGTTATGAATAAGTGAAGAGGTGACCTTGTACACTTTTATTTAAAGTGTACTTGGAAAGATAATGAGTTGATTTCAGTCTAAAGTAAGAGGCTAAGAGAGGATAATGTACATGTAGTGGGAGGTAATGACCTCATAAAGGTGTGTTTCGAGGCAGCCTAGTTCCAAAGTTTTGTTCTAAAATAACCTGGCTCAAGGCCGAGACACCTGAATGCTGGTAGTTGCACGTCCACAGCTCATCATCATCATGTAGCAGGTCCTTTGCAGAACGTCGCTCTCATCACAGTCTGCCTGAAAGAAACTCGGTCTCTCACCAGTTCTTCCGCCTCATGCACTTTCACACTCAAGGAGTCACTTATATCCTGTGCCCATCTTCGTGTCGGTCGGCCTCTGCCCCTCCTTCCTGGTACCATGCCTTCTCCTATAATTTGTTTCCAATCCGTCGTGGCGCTTGATATGACCAAAATATTTCAGTTTTCGAGAAAGGATGCTGTTTATTAGCCAATCTTCCTTGATGTTCAGATCTTTTAAGATGTCAATATTTCTCATCTTCTTTGCCTAAGATATTCTGAGAATCTTTCTATTTCATTTCAGTCCACGTCCACAGCTGGTATCTTTTATTCTTGCAAGGTAAGTCAACAAAAGTTGCAAAGAAATATTTCCTTTCCTGTGCAGTGGTTAAATTCTTGGTTCGATTCCACAGTAAATCTTTACTACTATAAGAAGAAAAAAAATTACAGACGGTTTTTTATTTGAGGTTGGGGGGGGGGGGAGAGAAAGAAGGCGGGGTGGGGAGAGAAATGTGTAGTCACTGTTTCTGTGATAGTCTCTGATTCCCTGTAAAGTTGTTTCATAACTGGGTTGCTGCAGTGCGTGCAAAAATTTAATAAACAATACAAACAGAACTGGCCGTATACACGTTGACTGTAGTCGAAGTGTGCATCTACTTTGTCTTCGTTAAAACTATTCTTCTGGGTAACAATTTCTTCTGCGGTGCGACTTTCGTACCGCTATACGATAGCCACGAGGTCGGCTTTATCCAAAACAGCCTGCATTGGAAATCGAATCCCAGTAGGTATAATCCTATTCAAATCAGTCACTAATGTTTAAGCCAGGAAAGCCGCACAGAGTTGAAAAGAGTAGGCGGTAGACGACCTTGGGACCATGGAACTGTGCCGCTGGGTTTGGGAACCTCTCCAGGGTATGTTGAGCTGGAGCTGGAATGCAGGTTGTTGTCTAGACATAAGATCTCTACTTCAATGGTAAGGCCAATGAAAGGGCATATACTGTTACAGCTTAGCAGCGAAGACGTGGCAGGAATTGCCAGAACAACAGTGAAAACATCATTGAACCGTCTGAAGAGTTAGAAACAAAGTAGAAATGAATACTCGGAACTGTGAATAAGAAGATTACCTTTAAAAAAAAGGGGTGGGGGGGGGGGGAGTGGATAAAGGGTGTAATGGGGATAACGACCACACAAGAAACCGGGGCCTATGTCGTCACAAACACAACAATAGGGGTAGAGTATCATAGTCACTATTCCCATACAGGAAGGGTCACACGAATAACTATAAAATATAGGCAGAGGAAAAGGTGATATAGAACAAATACAATAAAAAAAATGACCCCCCCCCCCCTTCCCCCCCCCCCAAAGTAGCAATAATACACCAATAAAATAAGAATAATAGGAGTAATAAACACATTTTAATACATTGCGTTTTTCTCTTTAGCAGCAGCCATCCCTCCACCCCTCCCCCTTTTTTTAAAAACTGAAAACAATTTATTCGAAACAAGAACTAGCTAGATTAGAAGTGTCAGCTTCATCTCACTTTCCACGTTTGATACAAGTTCAGTAATGAGACGAGATTTCCATAGCGGAAAAATAAGTTTAATAAAGAAGATAATGTTTCAGTCTTAATGCATGGTGTGAAACTTAGAGACAGTTAGTTGCTCGGAAGAAAGCAATCAAATATCAAATAAAATATTTTAGAAGTTATCTGAGCTTCACTTTGCATGAGCGTGTAGACTGAATTAAAACATGGCTAGCTCCTTTGTAAAAATCATACCCCCCCCCCCCCCATCTACTCCCCCCCCCCACACTCCCTTTTCCCACTCTCAGAGTTTGGCCATTGAATTCTAAAAGCTACTTGCAAACTAACTTTTTAATTGTATATATCACATTGCATGTATATCTTGGATTTATTTTCTATGGTTTATCCTATGGCATTCGTTGAGTTGTTCAGTTTGCTTATCTTGCATTTTTTCTGGTACCATTCGTCCAACACCAAAGTGATACAATCAGGCAGTACATATAGTTTCATTTTATATGGAATTAACTATTGGACGTAAATTTGCTTAGAAAAACCACACAACAGCCAGGGGCTGTTGGGGTTGGTTCTGCAACGTCCTGTAAAGAATACGCAATAAACCTATGTATGGAATTAGCTGTTACATTTTCTAAACTGTCTGTGTTTCCCGTCCGGGCTGATAACCGGTGACCTGACCTCTCCTGAGACTCGAAAAGTCGCTTCATGGAAGGCAATCCAACAGAAAAAATCCCAGGTACGCTGTTCATACTCCAAGTAAGTTCTAACTAGATTACATTTGACAGCTACACCAAATGGTGTACCCTGTAGTCCGGTGCAGGCAAGGTTTGTTCCTGTGTAGCCTATTATTGTTTCTTTGAAATTGACACACAGACAAATAGCTACAGAATTAAGGGGTATGACAATCATAAATGTGAAACTTAGGAAGCTTAATAAAATCCAGTGAATCAGAAACTGAGGAAAAGATTATGGCGTTCATTAGGATACAAATTGATAAAACTTAGGTAATGATATAGATAGAATTTCTTTACTCTATAAACCCACATGGTCAAAGAAATAAAGGCAGACCGAAAGCACCCTGTGTTAAGAAACAGAGGGACGATTCAAAGACAGATGAGAAGGTGGATAAGCTGCATTTGACAGCAAAGAATAGGAAGACTTGGTGTAAGTTTAGATGAGTTGATTAAGAAGACATCACAGCACTCGGGGCATTCCTATGAGCGATCCGTCCCCATCTTCAGCAGACAGTTAAGATTTCTGATACCAATGGTGCCAGTAGCATTCTAATTAAACGTCCGTCTTGCCTTTCCTATGAGCCTCGAGCATCTGCCAGAACCTCTCATCACACCCATTGCCTCTATCTCACCAGACTGTGCTGATCCATCCGCTCCTCTGAACTCCAAACACGCTCTCCTACAAGGCACTAACCACGTCTGCCTTATCATGCATCAGTAATCCACCAAGTTGTACAGAGCCAGTCAGTCTGTCCGTCTGTTCATTTCCCAACACACCAGCATCCCGGTGAAAAAATCCAGACAATACTCCTCACCCATGTCCTCCGCAGCGAAGTATGCCACTGCACAAAGCATGCCTGTCCTGACCTTCCCTGCTTTCTGAGTCAGTTACAATAACGATTTGTGCGTCGTGTTCTCTAACCAGCGGAAAGCAGCAGGAACTGCCTCCACCTCCATTCTTAAGCTTTATGTTATACTATCATATGCTAGTCTCTCCTGAACGAAACGTCGACCATTAACATTTGCTAAGAGACCCCAAGCACTTCTTTTGCCTCTTGACACTGAACCGTCTGTGTAAATAATCACATTCTCTGAGCGAGCATTATCTTGAACTGGTGAATTTCCATCACCGTGGAACCTGCTGGCCAGCCTCTGCATTCGCGGCTCAGTGTGATTATGACCCTACACAAGTCTGACTGTTCAGATGGCACTCTGACCCACTCCTCTCCTCGCCTAATGTTCCCAAGGATGCAAACCTGTCTGATTGTGTCTTCTGCATGAGCCATCCCTCTTACCAGCCTCTGACCCTTAACTGCGCCTAGAGCTTTTTGCAAAGGGTGATCTGTGTCTGCAGCTACCTTAAGGTAGGTCTTCGCCTTTGTGCTTACCTGCAATAGTCGGCAAACCAAGGATGTATCGCATACACGCCACTGGAGTGTCTCTGGTGCAACCCAGAACGACCCACATAGCCGCGTTCTGAATGCGCTCTAGTTTGTAAGTATATTGAGGGCCTTACTCTCCGTTTGGGACAGACGAAGAAGAAGAAGAAGAAGAAGAAGAAGAAGAAGAAGAAGAAGAAGAAGAAGAAGAAGAAGAAGAAGAAGAAGAAGAAGAAGGAGAAGAAGAAGAAGAAGAAGAAGAAGAAGAAGAAGAAGAAGAAGAAGAAGAAGAAGAAGAAGAAGAAGAAGAAGAAGAAGAAGAAGAAGAAAGAAAAAGAAGAAGAAGAAGAAGAAGAAGAAGAAGAAGAAGAAGAAGAAGAAGAAGAAGAAGAAGAAGAAGAAGAAGAAGAAGAAGAAGAAGAAGAAGAAAAGGAAAAAAAAGAAAAAAAAAAGAAGAAGAAGGAGGAGGAGGAGGAGAGTGAAGAGGAGTAGGAAAAAGAAAAAGTTTCAGGGTGTTGGTAATCTGTTTGTTTCTTCAGGTTTTAAAAATATGATTCCTTTGTTCTTGTCAGATAATGATTGGATATTTACTATGGTATATACTAGGGTTGAGTGGACTGTTGAGCAGTGGCAGTTGAGAAATCGAACCGTTGAGTCGGGAACGTTCGAGGGAAAGCACTCACAAGAGACTGGTCGAGAGTGCAGCCGAAGGAAGAGAAGTCTAGTTGGCAAGTCAGGTCAAGTGAACTGGACTACTCAAGAGACGCTGTATTGGGTGACGATGCATGTAAGCGGGAGGATCTCTAGTGAAACAAGACAGCAGAGATGTCCGCGATATCTGTGTACTGAAAGGGACTCAACGCCAGGAGTCCTGCCGGTCATCAGAGTTCCTTCGACGAGGCTGATGGGCTGTGTGATTTTGCTGGAGAATGAGTACTGTGGCGTTTCCGGTGAGCCGATCGTCTGCTCCGTTTAGAACAACAGAGGTTCAGTTGATTAGGAGAGATCCTATTCATCCATACAGCGAGCCCGGAGTTGAGGAACGCCTTAGCTGTAGCAGCGAGTTCAAGCTGTCTTGGAGAGGGACGCTATATCTGAGGAGTGAGCGAAGGGAGGCTGGTTGTTGCATGTCAGCCAGGACAGATGTCTGCATAACTTCGCTTCGATTGTTGTATGTGTGAAGGCTTGTGAAAACCCTCTGTAATCGTAGTAGTAGTAGTAGTAGTAGTAGTAGTAGTAGTAGTAGTAGTAGTAGTAGTAGTAGTAGTAGTAGTAGTAGTAGTAGTAGTAGTAGTAGTAGTAGTAGTAGTAGTATAGTAGTAGTAGTAGTAGTAGTAGTAGTAGTAGTAGTAGTAGTAGTAGTAGTAGTAGTAGTAGATTTTTACCCAACTTGGACATCACGCAAGCAATAAACATTCGATGACACAAAGTGCCACCATGTGGATGAGGATCACCGCGGAGAAGTCTCAGAAACTGCATTTAGCCATTAGACCATATTTATGGTGGGGCTATATTGCGGCCCCTGGCAAGAGCTAGGTTGGGGCTTCAAATAGCGAAAAATTGCACCTCACAAAGAGACAAATCTGTATGGGTGTTAGCTCTGTGATCGTAACAATAAATCTATATTAATAAAAATGTTAATTTTCCGATGTTGTTAGCTAAAAACTCGGAAACTACTGAACCGACTGCTTTCAAATTTGCACACAACGTTGCCTTTGACTCCAAGCGGGATTTTTCTTGTCAGAAAATCGCACAAACCACGAACGACATAGCCTCAGCAACGGTCAAATCATTATTTGTTTCGTTACCGGTCCGGATTTGTTTTTAATTCATTTGCTATATTTGACTGCTGAGCTCTTTTTGAACTTTGCACTATTATATAATTTCATTTCCACTATTTGCTTGAGTGTTTGGTAACGCAGTTGGTAGCTATTCTGCCTATCATGCAGGTGACCCGCGTTCGATTCCCCGATAGGTGATACAGTTTTTTAGCCCTTAACTGGGCGTCTGGCAAGTTGTGTTGTGGTTTATGTCTAGGCTGCGATATCTACGCCTTTTTCGGTAGTGGGGTTTACAACTAGCCTGCGACAGCGGCGACGTGATGCTCAATGGTCATGTAACGGGTAATCTTCGTTCGCCCTCGAGAGGGCCGTTGGCACGTTGTGTTGTGGTTTACAGCTAGTCTGCGATATCTGACCTAAACTCTTCAGTCATCGGTAGTATAGTTGTAAGTATGTCATCCTTCACGCGGGTGACCGGTGTTCAATTCCCTCTGGGTGATAATTGTTCTTTTTCCCTAAAAGGGTGGTTGCCACGTTGTGTAGTGGTTTACAGCTAGGCTGCGATATCTGCGCCTTTCGCCCAAAGACATCCGATTTCAGTTGTCCTAATTAGCATCCCCGCGACGCTTCTCGATCAAAAACTATTCGGCGATGACAGAAACAGTTAACTAAGAAAGCTTACAGTCCAGTTTAGTTTGGGTTTACACGGATGCCAAGGTCAGTTTAAAATCGTTCCCTGTTAGAGGGGGAGATGACGAGTGCGGGGTATTTTTCTCCGCTATTCGTGAGTATAGTGTACTTTTCACTGTGGGTTACATCACTGGTTACGTGATGAAGTTTTGTTTTTCCTATGTCCGGGGCAAAGACAAACTGGCGACAGCATGCGGCGCTAACTCCTTTTCTATACACCGACCTACACAGACTGTAGTGACAGTTTTTATTGTTGTTGTTGTGATGGTGGTGGTGGTTGTGGTTGCAGTAGTACTGGTCCTGGATGGGTGATGTAGTAGCTTTTACACTGGCTACATTTACTTCTCTGTACAAGTTAATGCTATCTATTTAAGTCTGGGTGGACACGGATGCAAAGCTCAATTTAGTTACAATATATCGTTACACGGTGACTTTCCCATCCTTCGGCGAAGATGGTATGATTGGGAAAAGAAAGAGGGGGGGGGGGGGGTTATGCCAGACACAGTTAGCTGAGAGAGCATAAAATATTATTTTAATGTTCTCATTTTTTAACTTTTTCTGTTTTAATAATTTCGCAAGATGATGATTTTTCAATCCTACAGAGAAAGAGATATGATTGGTGGAAAAGGGGGGGGGGGGGAGGGTTATGCCAGACACAGATGAGAGAGCTTAAGATATTATTTTCATGTTCTTATTAATAAATTATTTCTATTTAAAAAATGTCACCATGGATGATTTTTCAATCTTTCGGAGTCGAGGGGAGAGGAATGGGGGGGGGGGGGGTGATATGACAGACACTGTTAGCTGAGAGCTATTTTCTGTCCTCACCATTCTGGGCCACAGCAACGCGTGGCTGGGTACAGCTAATGTGCTTATATAGCGAACATTAAGTCGTAAAGTTTTCCTACGAGTTGTGTGTGGGGTGCGTGAACTGTGCCCTCAGACACTAGGTCGTGTGCTGGTTGCTGTGAACCCAAATTAGCACACAACAACGACTTTGTATGAGTTGATTTCGTAGAAGGCCTTGACTATTACAAGATGGTGTTTATCTCTCGTTATGTGGTCCTGATGGGGTTGAACTTCATTTATTCAATCCCATTCCCATCCAGTTAGAGCTGAACGCCTAAAATATGTTTAAAGAACTGACCGGGGACAAACGACAGTACACAAGCACACACACACACACATACACACACACACTCACACACACACACAAGCACACACATTCACTCACTCACTCATTCACTCACTCCCACACACACACATACACACACACTCACTCACCCCCCCCCCCCCACCCCTACACACAAGCACGCACACACTTACTAACTAACTAACTAACTCACTCACTCACTCACACACACACACAAACTTTCACTTCTGATAAGGCATTTGACGATGATGATCTTTCATTGACTTCAGTGGCATGCAGCAAACTAACAAAATGTAACAGAAAACTCCTTTAACCAAAGGCCCATTTTTACAACTTGCGCGAACAATAACTAGTTAACAACGTTAAGGATAGCTCATAGCTGGAGGCCATGCAATTAAGCAGATTTTGCTGTTCAATATGAAAAGATTCCTAGATTTGTGACCAGCATCGAAGTTTTAATTGACATATTCTGTCTAGGTTGTAGTTTTTTGCTAAACTGCAATTTAATACGTTTTGTTTGCTATTACACGCTAAAGGCTATGCCTATGCCTGGTGATGTGGGTGATTGCGTCACTCCAAAGTGTGTCAGTGTCTTCGTGTTTGATCACTGCAGCCGTCTAGCCGCTCTTACAACAAATGACATATTTTCAGTAGCCGGCATGTAAGATCCGTCATATCTGTAAGGTCACTGGGTACAAATTTCGGTTAATTTTCGTCTTCTGCGTTCGCTCTTAAATTGGCGGTTGGCACTTTGTGCTGGGAATTACAGCTAGCCTACGATATCTGCGCCTTTTGGCTTAACGCATCCGATTTAGGCAAAAACCGTAAATATTTAGCTTCTTTGAAGGTAAGGCGCTGGTAGATTTTCCTACTGATAATCTATATATATGTAAAATATGTAAAACACTTTGGTACTCAAAGAGTAAAGGAAGAACTACTAAACTATGACGAAGACAGATGGTTACCATAAATCTAAGCTTCCGTTTAATATACAATAAATCATTATATTAATAGCATGTTAATGGCCATATTAAGTTGCTCTTTATATTCGACCACAGAAGAAAGGGGCCTAAAGCCATATCAGAAAATGCCTGGTAACATGCAGTTGCAGTTGTTCTAGAACCTTGCGATTCAGCATGTTCTGAACATTTCCTGAAGTAGCTCAATCATACAGCGGTTACAGTGAAAAGCAAACGGGAAAATTAAATGAATTTTATTCCAGTACTTTGTTCCGCAGAAATAACACTCCAGCTAAGTGTATTCTATTTTTTAATCTACATGCAGCAAATTTTATGTTAACGAAAAATTGTGATTTTATAACATTTGATTTATAACATAAAATACTATCTACCTTTTTTTTTTTAAATTTTAATTTAGCTATCAGCCGCTTCGCGAAATATGTTTTTTAGTTCCCCGGTCTTCAGACGTGCAAAGGTTGAAGATCACTGTTACAGAATGTCACTACTGCATTTATATCTCTGTTGCCCTCATTCAATGTCATGTGTTTATAATGCATTATTTATAGTGACTGTCGCATTTACACCGACCAGCAGTTACAATAGGCTGCTTTCTATTTTGTTTCCGTGGGCCGTGGGTGTACTAGGTTAAAAAACACTGGTGTAAAGGGATCTTAAGTTTACTTTTTTTAAAGTCGCTGGTTTGCCATACAGCGGCAACAATTTTAATTTCCAGCAATAGCGTTTCCCGCAAGTACAGCTGTGTGGTAGCCGCCGTCTAATATGATGGGTGAACTTTGCCTTCCTGTAGGAAAAGTATCCCCAATGCTTCAAGTGTGTTGTTTCTGCTCTTAGCTGTGTTTTTTTTTTTTTTACGCAGTGTCGTGCAAATTAGAAGGTCTAAGTGCTCTTTTGTTCATAAAAATGACTGTAATTTGTTTTCTTTAAAGGGCTCGACAGATTCGTTGCGTTAGAAATGCAGAGACTTCACTGGAAAGTCTCCTAGATTTAAGTGTTTATTGTTGATTTAATTAACAGCCAAGGAATTCCGTCGGTCAACAAACAAATGCTTTCCAAGCATCTTATATAACAACGTTCGTCCTAATTGTGCTATATATAACACCAGTGTTTGCCAAGGCCCAGGTTTTGGCAACAGTCTTGGTAGCTATTGAAAACAATTTATAATTAATTCGTAACTTGATTCTGTTAGCTTTTTATTGTTAAGTTGAAGTCCTATAATTTGTACACTAGACGCCAAACACAGTGACTCAATGAGTATGCTCAGGATGGTAGCGAAGGGTTGGATCCGAAGACAGTGACTCAATGAGTATGCTCAGGATGATAGCGAAGGGTTGGATCCGAAGACAGTGGCTGGAGACGTCGGGGCTAACACAAATTAGTTTCCTATTTGTGCCAGGGCAAGCAGGCGTGCAAAGAAATAAGCAAGCAAATCGGTTTTGTGGATAAAGCTACTGTAAAGGGAGGACAAACAATGGACTATGCAGATATTCTGGATGCTATACGAGAAGTAAGCCGTTTGCGAGAACCAAATAATGACTGTAAATCTGCAACCATGACTAGACTGCAAAAACAACATGTTAAAAGAGGTGTGATCAGACAAGAGCACTATGCAGGAAGCCAAAGAAGAATAAGAAACCAACAGAGAAATGGTGTCGTGAGCCGTTACACACTGTGGTAAGGAGGGGATCCGACCACTTACGGACTGAATGGTTCGATGTACAGTGAGTATATTCTGTCGACTAACTATGCCAAAGAGGAACATAACTACTTTAGAAAAAAAGAAAAAAAAAATACCGAGAACATAACTCTAAAAGAGAAACTCACCATAAATTCACTCGTTAATCCAAAGACTGCAGACATTTCTGACTTTCTTCTTAAGCCCATGGTCGTTACACTGATGCATTATAATTAAATAGTCATTTTAGTTCTCTCTGCCCCCATACGGTCTACTTTGTAACTTCTTCAAACAAACAAACAAACCAAAAAAAACCTCAGGATACCAAGAGTTAAATCCATTATAAACTGAAAGAGTGTAACTCTCAGCGGGAGTGTATACAAATAAGGTCTAACACTATACACTCAATACGCAATTAGCGTCAAAAATTGTCCCTAACTAGTAATCAGTCAATCAGTGCGTCTTTACAAGTAAGAGTGGCTGCGATTGATTTCCAGCACAATTCTTTTCTCTCACTAGGTTGTTCAGTTCCAGCATCGTGTCACAAGAGCTGGGGTCTTTTTGTCGGGTTTAACGTCTTGGTGGCCGAAAAGAACGGTGATGGATGATACCGCGTCCGAAAACGGGGCAGAGGCAGACCTCCGAGGAGGTTCATACAGGACACTACAGATGCACTCTCTGTGAAAGCACACAGGGCTGGAAAATTGGCTAGGAAAAGAGAGACATTCAGGATTGCCGTGAGATGAAGGACGTTCTACAGTTGATGGTGGTTGTACACGCTCTTAAACTGATTTTCGTCCATATCATCATGTTATCCTCCTTATGATAATTGCTGATTAGCTCTTTTTCGATTGCCGTAAACGTTTCTGGTCGGTATGGGGTTCAAAACAAAAAATACTGAAATGTAGTTTAATGTGGCGGAAATATTTTCCCTTTTATTTCGTACAACAAATCCTGTTTTCATTAACATTCAAAGATTCTTGCGTATAAGCAAATTTCCCTTTGCAGGTGATACATCATGACGATGACCTCTCTGAACGTTTACATAACCTTATATAAAAAGTTCACGGTTCACAGTTTTCAAAATACGTCGTTACTGCTAACGCAGAAATATAATTTCGCTTTTTAAGTGAGATAAACATCTATGCAATCTCATGCAATGCATTCTTCGTGGGACTAATCCATGATCATTTAGATACCAGGGGTTGGCAAACTCCAGGAATGTCAATTTCTTTAAGAAGATAACACAAAAGCCAAGAAACATTTTTAAATCAATCATTACCCCGGACAGGGTATTTAAAAAAGGTAATACTCTCCCGGCTTTCCGAGGAAGTATTATCAGGTTAAGTCGGTGCAGTCAATTACAAACGTAAAGAACAGCCAGCAGTGACTGAGAAATAATGCTTTAATGCCTGATTAGGATTGAGTTGAAAAATCGAAATCATTGCATGGGGCACATACCTATAGTGTTAGGTCTCTCCAAACAAAAGTTTGAAGCACGCAGATGCTAACTGTCCCTCTTGTAATGTAACATGGTTAGTAACATTTATTGCATGGGGCACATACCTATAGTGTAAGGTCTCTCCAAACAAAAGTTTGAAGTACGCAGATGCTAACTGTCCCTCTTGTAATGTAACATGGTTAGTAACATTCATTGCATGGGGCACATACCTATAGTGTTAGGTCTCTCCAAACAAAAGTTTGAAGTACGTAGATGCTAACTGTCCCTCTTGTAATGTAACATGGTTAGTAACATTCATCGCATGGAGAAAATACCTATAGTGTTAGGTCTCTCCAAACAAAAGTTTGAAGTACGTAGATGCCAACTGTCCCTCTTGTAATGTAATATAGTTAGCAACATTCATTGCATGGGGCACATACCTATAGTGTTAGGTCTCTCCAAACAAAAGTTTGAAGTACGTAGATGCTAACTGTCCCTCTTGTAATGTAACATGGTTAGCAACATTCATTGCAACCAGTTCCGTCTCTTGACTCCCCTTCTCCAACGAACATGATTCAGATGATTTATGAAGAGATGTTTCACCATGTACGACAAACTGTCATTCATTGCACATCATCCTTTTCCGTGTGGTTTCCCGGGCCCTATTACAGGCACAGCAAGAATATACACACTACCTATCCATAAGTATGTCGTAAGAGTCGACTAATTGGAAGCTTCCTTCAAAGTCGGAGTGCATCTGCCTGAGAGGCAAGGAACCAGCTGATCTGTAAAATGGTCTTGCAAGTGGCCCTCTGATAATTGCCAGTTTGTTTGTATAAATGATCTGTTAATGCTGGGGGTTGGGCCCATAACCCGTGACTCTCCCCATTATCAACATTTTGGCCCCGCAGTAAACTGTGTTAATTAGCTTTGCTGTAGAGCTATCGATGCTCGTTCACGAAATGTTCAATCCCTCACATCTGGCAGCCGCACATACCGGAGCAGCTAGTTCTGAACTATTGGAAACATTGGTGTCATGTCCAGCCTGGCTAGCCTAGACTATCATGTTGCCGGACCTATGTTTCTATTACAGAAATAAACTGAACGAAATATTGAGTTAACAAACCCCAACCTCTCCCATTCGAGGAGATTCATTTGAACATTTTGATTTTCTGAGTGGCAGTGACTTGGAACGAAGATACAACAATTAACTCGAGCAGATAGCGAATGCTTTCTGATGTGTTCATAATGACGGTAGGTCATATGAATGGCTCTCTCATATAAATGTAAAACCACCTAAAACTTTTATGAACGTTAAACATCTTGGGGTATTTTGACCCCAAATCCAAGCCGAATAGACAGCAACCCTGGCTACACTTCAAATAAGAAAATCCAAAATTAAAAGAATATTTGTTGCATGTTGAGTTTGACAGATTCACAGTAAGACGGTCGTTGGTGCTAAAGAGAATGTGCTGAGATTTGTGTAATCTCTTGAAGGAGACTGAAGCACCTATAGATGAATCTGTGGGCACTGAAGATTGCCGTTACATATCAAATAGAAGGAAAGACAGCAGTTCGCGCTTTCTCACTATATCAGCTACACCTTCGATCTGTGGAACTGAAAAGCGAACGAGTTATAGTGGGAATTAGAAATGCCAAGCAAACACTGATATCTGCAATCAGTGAGGTGCAGTGTTGCCACTTTTCTTTGACAAAAATATCCAAAACGGAGTCAAAAATATCTAAAAAGATCTAAATCTGCGTGGAAAAAATCTAGAAAAAACAGCCAAATTGAAAAAGTCAAAAATACCATAGCTTTTGTTAGGACTTACCCTATAGAATCATGTCCTCATCTTTACCGAAGTCTGCCTCACAAGATCCACAGGATAAACTTAGCTTGGATGATGAAGTTGAAGCTTCAGATCCAAAATGATCCTGAGGCATCTTTAAATTGTCACATTTCACTCCAAAACGCTTTAGTTTCTGTTTTGTTTGTCCATTCAGCTAACTTTATTTTGGTTAACTGATATTCTGCTTCTGCGACACTATTATCAGTAGCCCCTAAAAATTTCATAACTTTACAATATTTAGGTATGTCCTTTATTGGCTGAAGTATGTTGCTCACAGAAAAAAAGTAAAATATTTTTCAAAACATCTAGATTTTCAGGAAGTCTCTGCTTCAATTGCTTCAATAATGAGATAAGGAAATCTTGACAGCGTTTTCTTAAGTTGTTCTTTTCATTCTCTGTTAACAGTCCTTGTGTTTTTAAATCATCAATTTTTGATTCGATTTAATATCCAAGGTGTGGCTTAGGAGCCAAATAGCTCTCTATAGTGCAAGTGAGCAAATCAGCTTTAGAAGTTGGCAACACCAGTCTTTTACCGAGTGAAATAGCAAGGTGAGATCATCAAGTAATTTAACTTTATCAACAAATTTAGATTCGAACAGTTTATTAACTTTTTGCACTTCCATTAGAATAGGTTATAAAAAGAGAATAAATTACAAATTTTTTTCATCACTGTACATTCCATATAGTGTTTCAGCTGTGTAGCACTTTTCACTTTGTCTTGTTATTTCAAAGTGTGTCTTCAACTTCAGCCATTGCTTCATAATTCTTTTAACAGCTGGGTAAATTGATAACCATCTAGTTTTGCAATCTGACAGAATTTTCGGTGGTGTGGAACCATCATTCAAGGCTGTAAATAATGTATTGTACTGCTGTTGTCTGACAAATGATTTGGAAAACCAGTAAAGTGTTTCAACAATAAGGTATTCCAAATTCCTTGGTAAATATTTAGATAAAGCATGTGATATTGCTAGCTGCAATGAATGACGCATACATTTTATAAGTATTAACGATGGGTTAGCTTCCTTCAACTTGGCATAAAAGCCATTGTTTATACCAACCATCACTGAGGCATTATCAGTACCAATTACAGCCAAATTCTTCAAGCCTAACTGTTTGCTGATTAAAGGGTCCTTCAGTTCCTAAACTATACTTTCTACATCACACTTTTCAAATTGAACTAGTCCAAGAATTTTTACAAATCGATCAAATGGTCACAGTTTGAAATTGCGCAGTGACAAATTAAAAACATTGCGACTGATACTTAAGCTTGTGATGATTCATTTATCAGTATAGTTCTGAAAACAGATGTCAGCGGTGTAATATCTTTAAATGCAACTGCAGTTTTATACTTTTTTAGTCTCTGCATGACTCTTTGAGTTTTGTATTTTCACTTTAATTTCACACACGCAGTACTTACAACAAGCTTTGGTCATATCCCCGGTTTTTAATTTTGTCATCATGCAACCACTCTTACCAAATATTTTGCTCATGCTTTACTTTTGGCATGTTGAAAGGTTTTTCAAAGTGAAAGCCACATAAGAAGGTGAGCAATTATTTTTTTTTAAATCACATGAAAAAGAAACGCAAAGTCAGCACAGTGAGGATACGGTTGAAACAAAGTTAGTATGATTTAGGCGCGTTTTTATTAATCAGTACCGGGGATGCCAGATATTTGTGCGTTGACCCCAGTGAGAGTTCAAAGTTCAAGTAATGGCAGTTGTCACAATGTACGTACCAGACCAAAACAAAAATATTGTAGTAAATATTTTACACAGTAATTATTAAATTGACAGTGAAAGAAAAAAATCTATAAAATATCTAACTGCATATGAAAAGACCTAGAAAAATATTTACGATCTAAACGTCAAGAACAGTATCTAAATGCAATGAAAAAGATCTAGATTTGGATATAAAAGATCCAAAGTGGCAACACTGGTGTGGTGTCTGAAGATATCACTTACATAAGAATCAGAGATGACTGGAGGTAACATTTTAACTTCACTAGACAATGCGGAAAAACTCCGCTCAGATCTTTTGGACAGCATTTCGGGGAAATGGAATTACAAAGGTGGTTATCTTTAGCGTCTGCTAATGCCACGGATCAGTAACAACAGTCAACACATCACACATGATCAAACGAAAGTATTCATAACAGGATTTCATTCTTTTTTTTTTTTTTTTTACATCAAGCACTTCGTTACGCTTTTAAAATCTGTCCAGTTAGCTCATTTGTGTCATGTTTACCACTTTCTGGAAGTGCCAAAATAATATAAAAGATCGAAATGCTTTATTTAAATTACTGTATGTTGAAACGTTCTTTAAAAAAAAAAAAAAGATTAGTTGAAATAAAATCGGAAACTTCCTAAAATAGTGTTTAAGTTATATCGGAAACTTCGTATTGATACTGAAAAGACGATTAGGTAGGTAGGTACTTGTACCCCATCAGAACATCACATAAGCGTTGAACACACAGTAACACAAAGTGCCACCTTGCGGATGAGGATCACCCGTGGAGAGGTCCCAGAAGCCCCTTTCAGCCGTTAGGCCATATCTATGTCACGGCTATATTCAGGACCCCCGACAGAAGCCAGGGTAGGGCTTCAAGTTATTTTCTTTTTAAATTGTATCCCACAAGGGGACGACTCAAGATACAAAAATTTGTAAATACAGAGAGAGAAAAAACAACTTGAAACATTTATGCATGCTCTTGAAAGACACAGTGCTAGCTTTGAGCTAGTTTTCTCTGCTGGCGATCGGACAGACTTTCTATCTTGTATGGCTGAAATATGGGTAGCAAATACATACTCACGTAGCGAAAAAAAAAATTTTTTATCTTTGCAAATGATTATTTAGAAACCCTCCCATAAACCAGGAGTTTGTCTCCCCTGCGGGTTGGTAAAACGCTCGACCCGATTAGATGACACCCACTCAATCAATTTGCTCTCCCGAGAGGAGAATTCACCAAGAATGTGTGAAACTCATGAAGCAATCCGGTACTGGGAACTGTATTCTCAAGAGACACTGGTCGCGTGTGAGAGGTACATGACCGCAGCCTGTTGAAACCCCCAGGACACAGAGAGGCTCATCAAACAATCATCACAATTTACAGAGACCCTTTAGAGATTATCGTATACAGAGATATACTCTACAACACTTGTCAGAGTATCAAGAAATATGCATCAGACAGTTATATTAAGATAGACGTCCTCTCATATAATGCAATTTTGTGTTATTTTGAAGCCCCACCCTGGCTTTTGCTGGGAGCCCTGAATACAGCCGGGCCATAATTATCGCATAGTCATTGATATGGCCTTAACGACTGAAAGGGGTTTCTGAGACCTCTGCATGGGTGATAATCATCCGCATGGTGTCACCTTCTGTCACCGGGCGTTTATCGCTCGTGTGATGTTATGGTAAGGTACAAATACCTACCTACCAGACAGTAATTCCAGTAAACAAAGATATTCATTAGACGGTTATTCGGCTATCCTCCGAATAACGATCCTAAATTATCGATGCGGAAAATATACCCTAACAGAACCTTAGTCACGTGTCAATTGCGCACTCCCGGGGACTATAACGCCGCCGCCGAATTGCGAACTTCCGGGGACTATACCGCCACCGCCTGAGAGTATCCCCCCCCCCCCGCACGTCGCTCACCCGGCGTGGATCGGGGCTAAACTAGATGGTTAGGACTCACGAGCAAATAAAATAAAGGAAGCTGCAGGAGATGCGGTAGCTGCTGCTCGTGAGTCCAAGCCATCTAGTTTAGTCCCGATCCACGCCGCGTGTTGGATACTCTCGGCAATTGCAGAAGTCGCCAGAAGTGCGCAATTTAAGACGACCGAAGTGCACAATTGACACGTGACTGAGGCCCTGTTAAGGTATATTTTCCGCCTCGATAATTTAGGACCGTTATTCGGAGGATAGCCAGTTATCCCAGTAAACATATTTATTAGTTTCCTAAGATTTTGCAGATACCATCGCTGATCCCCAAAGGCTGACTTCATCGAAGTCAAAGTACATCTGCCTCATAGGCGAGGAACCAAAAATCTGCATGCAAGTAAACCAGATCTGTCAAACAGATGTGCCTTTAATATTCAAGTTCTGGGATAAGATCAATGTCCAGAAATGGAAAATTAAATTGCACTGTCAGTAGGCGTTTGCAGCCGTAGAAAGCAAAGAAAAAGAATATTAAAACTGGTCAACTACTTCAAGCCTTACTTTTCTTATTTTATAAAATTCGGATAAGGCCCCACGGTAACTACAATCAGATTTACATAAACCAGAGACGGACATTACAACTGTCATGCTGCTACGCCACTGAATCTCTCACAATAACGAATGCGCTTGTCTGATAACAATCAACAATACAAACAACGGAAAACGTACACAAAAGTTGATACACCCGCTGCATGCTTGTTCCAGTGGATGTAGGCACTATTAACCGCATAAAATGCTCTTTACAGATGTAAGGAACGTGGTAAAAGGTGGTCTGTAATGCCATATGCGTATTTATCCACTTTAGAGATGACATAAGCTGGGTGTATGCTTTACAAGAGTATTTCTGGCAGAAACAATGTCCGCAGAGCTAGCATGCTAATAAGTAACTTCATGTTTTTTGTTTTAATACTGATTTGTACGTGTGTGCATTTTATTCGAACTTTTTTATATTAGTAGTAGTAGTAGTAGTAGTAGTAGTAGTAGTAGTAGTAGTAGTAGTAGTAGTAGTAGTAGTAGTAGTAGTAGTAGTAGTAGTAGTAGTAGTAGTAGTAGTAGTGGCAGCAGCAGCAACAACAGCAGCAGCAGCAACAGCAGCAGCAGTAACAGCAGCAGCAGCAGCAACAGGAGCAGCAACAGCTGCAACAGCAGCAACAGCAACAGCAGCAGCAGCAACAGAGGCAGCAGCAGTAACAGCAGCAGCAACAGAAGCAGCAGCAGCAGCAACAGCAGCAGCAGCAACAGCAGCAGCAACAGCAATAGCAGCAGCAGCAACTGCAGCAGCAGTAGTAGTAGTAGTTGTAGTAGTAGTAGTAGTAGTAATAGTAGTAGTAGTAGTAGTAGTAGTAGTAGTAGTAGTAGTAGTAGTAGTAGTAGTAGTAGTAGTAGTAGTAGTAGTAGTAGTAGTAGTAGTAGTAGTAGTAGTAGTAGTAGTAGCAGTAGTAGTAGTAGTAACATCAGCAGAATGAGGACTAAAAGAAAAGAAAAAGAGGAGGAGGTGGCAAGAAGACAAAAGATGTTCACTTTCCCCAAGAATGAATGGACAAGTGAGAGCATTCTGGAAACTTTCCACATTACTTATCACAACTGACACATTCTTCAAGGGGCGAATGTGGAAACTAACGGAGTACGACGCCCACAAATCAAATGGAAGGGTAAAATCGGGGAAGACCACGTCGCTTTGACGAATGTCTGATACAGATTAGAGTATACATTTATTATAGCACAGGGATACGTAGATCTGATACAGGGTGTTAGCTTACTTTCTGTCAGACAGAGGTGACTTTATAGTTCAGGAGTATCCATGACAGAAAAGATCAGGCCGGAAATAACGGAATGGAAGGCAAGACTAAGCACAACATGACTTATACTGGTACGGTATGATGATGATGGGTAGGAAAAAGCGAAGGGGAGAAGAAGGTGAAGGAGGTGCAATAGTAGTTGTGATTGTAGAATGATATGGTATTGGTGGTGGTGATTGTTGTGTTTGTAGTGGTGGTAGTAGTGGTAATTGTAGCAGCAGTAGTTAGTATTATTATTAACAACGGTAAGTGGTACATGTCTCTTCAGTAGTACTAGCCGTTGTTGTTGATGATGCTTATTTAATTGTTGTTGTGCTTGCTATAGGAGCAAGCAGTAGCAACAATGGTTGGGTTAGTAGTAATAGTAATAGTAGGGGTAGTCGCAATTGGTACTTGGTGAGTGATATAATCAATATAACACCTGTCATTTTTTCTTACTAGAGCTCTACTGAAACCCGTTTAGTATTTCAAATATAAAAATAAAAAAAAAAATAAAAAAAATAAACTTCTTGCCTTAGTGAAGATTCGAAGATTAGTAGTACACACAATCATATTGGGGCGGCAGGCACACAGGCAAGTCACAAGTTTTCTGAATCTCCATACTCATGTTTTTTTTTTTTTTAATTCTTCCTCCACAAACAATGTTGGCATTTTTAGATACAGTCTCCACCATCAAGATTGGCTAATGTTTATTCAGTTTCCTTTTTTTTTTTTTTTTTTTGGAGGGGGGGGGGGGGGGGGGTGATATTAGGTCCCAGTCTTTCACATCACCGTCTACAAACAACGAGAACGGTATTGTAAACCGTTCAGATTCGAAGCCTAACACCGTTTCTCCATGATCATTCAATTATTAAACCTGTTTACTGACTTTGAAATCACAAAGTCGCACACTTGAGGTCTAGATTTAAACAACAACAAAAAAAACCTAAGGCCAGTGGTTTGTACTGTCCGATGTCAGTTTAGGGTTTGAGGGTTGAACAACAACAGATCAACATCATGGCACACGGGTAGTAACCCATAAGTGCTCCGTTCTTCTTCTAATTCAAGTCTGAGTCCGAAGAAGCTCAGCACAGTGCACAGGCTTTGTAGCACCAGCGAGGATCCTGAAATACTTTGGGTGAATTTTAAACTCCTTATATTTACGTGCGCAACAATGCACACGGGCTTCCGATCTCACTACCCAGAGACCAGTGGGAATTACTAGAAGTCAAAGTCCACGTGAAAAAATCCTATTCCTTACCGGGGATTGAACTCGGAACCTCTAGCACTTGAGGCAGACACCAAGCCTCGAGACCACGCAGCCTTCCTCCGATGTCATTACTTTCGGCACTTTACAAATTCAAACACTGGTGACGATAAGATCGTTGTCATAGAAAGTTGTAATCATGACACCATTGGTTCTTCCGAGGTTATCGCCAAGAGCAGCATGCATCACTAACAGGACCGAGCCGTCTTAGGATCACACAACAGGAGACAAGGACAATGAACACAACGGACCGTCACCCGGACAGAAACAATCACAAAAGGAGCAGGCAATACAGGATCACAATGGAACACAGATATGTGGGGATGGACATTGACACTCGGTTAGAGACATTAAGCTTTCAATCGAGGCACAAATACACAAATCTCAGCCAAGAAACTTGGCACTAATAAACCAGACCACAAATATAATAGAAAGCTGATTGCAGCAGACTAAACGTGGTCGACCCCAACCCCCCCCCCCCCCAACTCCCGTACATCTGAAAGTGGCACAGTTTGTTTACCTTATCATCGTAATGATTTATCATGTATGTTTATGTCTATATGTGTCAAAGTCCATGTAAATGCGAGCTCACTAGCGCAAATCAATAACACTCTCACATTTGGCCGTCTATTCCCTATGTACCCAGTTCAAACAACTTAAATCCTTTCACGACATTCACACAGTGCGGTTTCTGCAGGTATGCCTGCACAGAAATAGATCGTTGATAAATATTATGACATGCAAGAAGACAAAAGATGTTCACTTTCCCCAAGAATGAATGGACAAGTGAGAGCATTCTGGAAACTTTCCACATTACTTATCACAACTGACACATTCTTCAAGGGGCGAATGTGGAAACTAACGGAGTACGACGCCCACAAATCAAACGGAAGGGTAAAATCGGGGAAGACCACGTCGCTTTGACGAATGTCTGATACAGATTAGAGTGTACATTTATTATAGCACAGGGATACGTAGATCTGATACAGGGTGTTAGCTTACTTTCTGTCAGACAGAGGTGACTTTATAGTTCAATAGTCTATCCATGACAGAAAAGATCAGGCCGGAAAAAACGGAATGGAAGGCAAGACTAAGCACAACATGACTTATACTGGTGCGGTATGATGATGATGCTGATGATGGTGCTGATGATGATGACTTTAGACGGACAAACAATGGGGTGTCGTCACCGCAAAGGAGGTTAGCCGCATTTAGTCTTCAGCGCTTGGGCAGCTGTGGTGTAGTGGCTAGATGCTCGCCTGCGTATCCGACGATCGTTGGTTCCAATGCGAACGAAACCCGCTTATTTGTTTAAAGATGACCTTGGCTCGCCAGTTGACCCAGCCTTCAGAAGGTACCAGGTAAAAGTCCTAGGAAGTAAAGGCAGCTGGTATGATACTGACCATATCACCCACCGAGTGCCGATTTGTCAATAAAATATAGGTCTAGCCCTATGTGCGCAATACGCCTGGAAACTGATTCTTTACTTTTTCTTTCAAACATTTCTTTCTCTCATTCTCCCTCTCGCTCGTTCGCTCACTCTTGCTCGCACTCTCTCCGTCACCACCCTGATCGTGCAATCCCTCAGACTGCTGATGTTTCCACTTCTTAATGTTATACGCCCACTTGTATTACTGTCTACCGTTTGCACACCCGTCTTCAGCTTCTCCCTCCAGAATGATTTATAATACATGTGTACACTGTGTAATGATGCAGATGCAGGGTACGTGGCTTAGGCGTTGCGAGTTCGACTCGTAATTCCAATTTACCGTGATCGAAACCCACTGCTGGCTGCGTGGGCTTTTATCATGGTCAGGGTTGTCACAGGTCGACCCAGCATAAAATGGGTACCAGGATGGGTGTCCTGTGGAAGTAAAGACGACCGGCGTAGTGATGACCACATTACCCAAATAGTGCCGTTGGCCTGTAAAAATTTGGTGGCTCTTCCAGTATACACGATAAGCCTTGAGGAGTGAAAAGGAATTTTTACTCTTTTTTTTTCTACTTTACTTTTAATGATGCAAATATATTTCCTTATCTCTCAGTAAACATTTCTTACTCAATTTCTTTAGTACTTTCGTGTATGTGATTTTTTTTTTTTTTTTTTCATGAACCAAAACCTATTTAAATTTTTTATTTTGCGCTTATATCTATGAATCCTGAGTTCTACTTTCTAATTGGTAGTGTTCTGTACTGTTTTCTGGGTCATAAAGCAGCTTTAAGTTTTTTTAACGTATTTCAATCCTAGACTTTAATATGTTGTTTTTCTGTCTAGATAGAAGTTAATATTTTTTTCAAGATGTTAAACATATAGGGAATCTCTTACGCTAACACGACTGCGTGACAGAAGTGTTGAGCTTGGTGAAGCAAGTCTATGTCGTCTTCGAGGCATAGCAAGAGATACTATAACCAATTCCTCATACGAACAATCAGTAGAGGTACCTTGGAGTGGCTGCTGCCTCGGAGGACTGAGCACGTATGGGGATGCCCAAATGTGCAAAGACATCGACTGTGGTAATATAATATAATATTGTGGACCCTTTCTAAACTCTTTAATTTCTATTTTATTTAAACTATTATTATCCAAAATTGAATTCACATGTTACTTCTTCCAGTAAATGTACGTGCATTCCATAGTTACTTATGAGTGTTCGTTTAATTGCATATGAATATCCAGTTGACATTCTACACTTTGTCTGAATGCATGACTTGTAGGCTAAACCAAAATTACATCACAGCAATCCTTTAAAAGGAACAATATATGAGTAGTTATGCAAACCAACAATGCTGCTACAGCGACATGCTGAATATGAAATTTTGAAAAAATGCTGTTTTATTATCACTATTATTCGCCATTTACATAAGAGAATGGGGTTAGCTTTACCATGTTACACAACCAGCTTGTGTGATTATCGGTGGAGTTACTGAGTTCGTGCTTTGTACAACGTTCTCGGACGGCTAGTCATGCAGGGGAGAAACTGAACTCTACGGGGTAACCCGGTGCAATGAAGTAGATCATCCTCTCTCTAAAAGTAGCGTACATTTCCCCTAGATTTATTACAGGTAGTATGGTTTTACTACGCTTACAGATGTCGGTGAAATTCAACTAATTTCCAGTGCTTGTATTTAATATTTAGATACTATTGATAATGTTGCAAAACAGCCACGATCATGGGTAAAGAAAAGAACAAATGCATCCAAACTTAAAGAGCTCAGTATTGAAGAAAGTTGCCTGGCTAGTAAAGACGATAAAACACATACACAAAATTAAATATCTTGGTCACTTAAAACGTCACGAAAGTTTAGAGAGAACAATAATGGTGGGGTATGATCTCCAGATGGGTGCAGAATGTGGGGGATGATCTCCAGATGGGTGCAGAATGTGGGGGATGATCTCCAGATGGGTGCAGAATGTGATGGATGATCTCCAGATGGGTGCAGAATGTGGTGGATGATCTCCAGATGGGTGCAGAATGTGGTGGATGATCTCCAGATGGGTGTATCGGACGCTAGTGATCGAGAAGCTTTCCGGAAAGTTGTTACAGAAGCAAGATTCTGCCAAAAAAGACATGCTACTGGCTGACTGACGGACTGATAATGTTTACTATTACTTGGTAATAGATGTATTAATGAAATAATGTATCAAATGAAGAAGATTAGAAGGGCATAATGTTTGACAGGCCTGGTTGCCCAATTCGCAACCCTTTGAAAATAAAGTATGTTCGTTCGTTTATTCGTTCGTTCTTTCTCTTTTCTCTTTTTGCTATGTATTCACTGAGTTTTTACCACGAGCTCCTCGCGAATCTGTTCTGTCTAACGTCTCTGTCAAATTACAGTTGCAATTTTGTTTTTCCTAAAGCATTGTCGCATTTATCTATGTTCTAATATAATGTATTAATTATATTTTGGCAAAGACAGCTTTCTGGTGGAAGGCAGAAGGAAAAATAAGACATGTATATGCTAAGGAAATATGGAGAAGAACAGCAGAAAGGCAAATAAAGGAGTCTTAACTGACATGGGATATCCTGGATATAAAATCTACAGAGCGACAGTAACAGAGATCACTTGTGAATGCCTTACGTTTCAAGTGAGTGATGTTCCACACCACCAGGACAGCACAATCAGCGATAAACACCCATGACACAAAGTGCCACTTTTCGGATGAGAATCACCTGGGCACACGATTCAGAAACCCCGTTCAACCGTAAAGTGATATTAGGGCCTAACTACAGCTTCAAGGCTTCAAAATAACAGAAAATGAAATAGAGAGACTATAGTCAACAGTATTGTCTAACATGACATAAATACTTGTATTCACAGTACAGTTTACACATTCTAACATACAGGGTCTCCTCGACTTACGACGCACTTCCGTTGCGATTAAGAGCCGTAAACTCGTCGTTAAGTTAATTTTTGTATATTTTCAACGCTGTTTCCTTCCAAACTGTGGTCCTATACAGTCTACCATTCTCGACCAAATCTGAGAGATTCTGATGTTTAGACCCTGTTGAACTATATGCATCAGTTTCTGGAACTCTCTGTCCCTACCAATGTAGTTATCTAACTTTTGATGGGAAAGTCGTAAGTGCAGGCGGTTGTGAGTCTCATATGTCTAAGTCAAGGAAAAGGTGTAGTTAAGTATCAAACTGCCAGATGACAACAGTGGACTACAAACATCAACAAGAAAGCACCGAATGCAGCGGTTTAATCAAGCAACAGTCTAGGCGTCCTACAGGGTTCGTCGATGTTAGATGATTGTGTTGTTAATGTATTCTTTTATCTATTCAAATTCGCATAACACAAGCACGCTAGCATGCTGTTGCCTATGCAAGTGGGTAAAAGTAAAAAGTCGCATTGAACATGTAGGACTGATTACCATACCGTGTAGTCTTGTTATTTTATTGCTTGGAATGCAGGAAAAAAAAATTTTTTTTATCCCGTGTATCTAGAGCATGTATAAATTATTTATTTTCTGTTTATTTAAGTCTGTGCATGCCTGCATACTAAACACATTGAGTGTATGAGTCATTCAGTTTATTACGTTTACAATGTTTACATGATTCTGTCCTTTTCTCTGGTTGCATAATTATGCAGTAAGAAAAGAAGGTGGCGATTTTTGTCAGATGGTGCATTGAGGGTGACAAATGTCGAAATCCTTTCCATGAGCAACAGCGAAGATATCTGTGAACTGTGAAACTGTGAATAGCAGTGGTTCTGTCTTCCAACACCCAGCAACCTTTCGATATTTTATTATATTTTTTCGACATGTGGCCGTCTGTGGAATAGGGGTAACAAACGTGGTTCATAATTCTAAATGACAGGTTTTGTTTTAACAGCAAGGGATTTTGCAGCAGACCGCTTTGCGCTGATTTCGACAATGACATGGTGCGTCGATCGCTTACAGAGCAATGCCAAACTAGTGACAGTAAAACAGTCCAGTAAAACCACGATCAGCCAACAAATTATGGCACTGGTGCGCGACTTCCTATAAACAATGGTAAACTTTTGTTGTAATATCAGCAGGCACCAGAAGCAACCGAGAGCAGATGAAGGGCTGGTATTTTTGAGGTACTTTTCTTTTAGTTTATTCTATCTCGGGGGCTTTGAAAGTTCGTGGGAAGTTCAAATATTATGTGGCGTGCGGGGAGGGGGGGGAGGGGGGGTTTAGATTGAATCGGTGTTCATTTCCTGACACCCCTAGACTATTGGACTTTTCCGAGAGCTCCCAGTAAAATCTCAGAGTCCCCACAAAGCGTGAGTTAAAAGAATACAATCTTTCAGTTCGCATCCATTGACTGCACAGACTAAATCCTTTTTGCCCATGACTCTTCCTACAGAACTGTATTCCTCCACGGAAAGCGTCGCAACAAGCAGGTTTCTCGAAGATCCACAGCGGTCGCAAATAAAAATGCGTAGCTTCGTGCCTTCTGTATCGCGCTCTCAGTGGACCAAGCACCGACAAGACAGTTCTCCATGACAGAGATGCCGCACTCAGGTCACTTTCCATCGTTCGTCTCCATGTTGTTTTTGGGTACTCCTTTTTCTCTTTCCCGATGGTATCCATGTTAGAGCATATATATATATAACACTTGATGGCGCTAAACATGTTCGTCTGTAAAAAGAAGTAAATCAGGACCCTTTTCCACGCCTTTAGGGCATATAGGGCTAGACCTATATTTTTATAGACCAATCAGCACAAGATGAGTGACGGGGTTAGCATCACGCCGGCCGCCTTTACTTCTCAGGACTGCATTTGGTACCCACTCAATGCTGGGTCTACCTGGGAGATAATGTCATTTTTGAAGAAAAAAAAAAGTATAGCGTCGCCAAGGAACAAACCCACGACCTTCCGATCCGCTGGCAATCGTCTAGCCGCTACACCTCGGCGACTCCCATCAAGAATTATATGCTTATATTAACATATTTTACCAACATCCTGTTTGCTAGGTTTAGCACAAGTGCTATACGTTGCTGGCGCTTATCTTACAGTATAACAATACACAACGAAAGGCGACATGTGAAGTAGGTTACCTTGTCTCCGTCAGTTTCAAATTACCGATTTCCTTACCGCTATTTCAACTCGAAGGGAGCATGGGTGGCCTTGCGGCTAGACGCTTTCCCGTCAACCTGAAAGTCTTGAGTTCGAGTCGGTATAATAACATTGTTTTTCTTTCTCTGGTGACTCAAAGAGCCACTTGTTGATTGTAAATTCGGCAGGAGCAAACACTGGCTCAACCTATAAAACTGTTATACAGAGCAAACTACAACTAAATATCAAATCTACAACCAAGAAGAGGATGGACCATGAGACTGCGTCCAGACAGAAACTAAGCTAAAGACCAATGTGGAGATAATATACTAACGATTCAGTTGTAGCAGTAAGGAGGTTGTGTGCATTTTATGCAGAGATATTTCCTTCAATACGAGACGTGTGTGCTCAAACTCGGCTAACTGATGTATGTTCACGCGTATGTTTGTGTGTGGGTGTGGTCTGTTACCATAACAGTCTGTGGTGTGCCTTGGCAAAGGCTACATAGGAGACCAGGTGATAACGGATAGCTTCTTTCTGTGCGGGCATCCACCCTCTTTTGCGAATATAAACTCATTCACAAAAACATACACCTTATCCATAGTTATTCTGTGTCCCTGACCTCTCTGTAATTGTTTCTTCTCTCTCTCTCTCTCTCTCTCTCTCTCTCTCTCTCTCTCTCTCTCTCTCTCTCTCTCTCTCTCTCTCTCTCTCTCTCTCTCTCTCTCTCTCTCTCTCTCTCTCTCTCTCTCGCTCTCTCTTCAATAATCTACACCAGCGTTTCTCAAACATTTTTCGCCGCGGCATCCTTGTCAGGCAAAAACAATGTTCACAGCACACCTACCCTTAAAGCAGTTTCAATACTTAGAAAAAGTAGACAAAAACAGTGCAAATTTAATGTTTAGTTGTCTTTAATGCGATGACTGAAACTGTTTGGATGAATTTTGTTATAATTTCCCTAATTTGTATGGGATCACTTGAAGGTTTCTCCGATATCCGTTTTTTAATGTAAGCGTACGTTGAGAATACAATGCAGCCTTGTTTTCTGAATACACATGCATCCAGAGCACTTCTTGGCTTCCTTCGTGGTGTTTCTGCGTTAAACTGCTCTCTTCGCTGATCTTAAGCAGATTTTGAAAAATTCTTGATTTTTGCCGCAGCATCCCTGGCATACGCTCGCGGCACCCCTGGCATACGTTCGCGGCACCCCTGGCTTACGCTCGCGGCACCCCTGGCATACGCTCGCAGCACCACTGGCATACGCTCGCGGCACCCCTGGCATACGCTCGCGGCACCCCTGGCACACGCTCACGGCACCCCTGGCATACGCTCGCGGCACCCCTGGCATACGCTCTCGGCATCCCTGGCATACGCTCGCGGTATCCCTGGCATACGCTCGCGGCATCCCTGGCATACGCTCGTGGCACCCCTGGCATACGCTCGTGGCACCCCTGGGTGCCGCAAAACTCAGCTTGAGAACCGTTGATCTACACAACTATACCAATAATGACGCCCCTGAACTTCAAAGATTAAGATAACGTCGAGTGGATCGACTTCATTGCACCGTGTTTTATCCTCCATGGCACGGTTTCTATCCGCAGAACAGTTAACTGCCTGCCGAGTGTGTCACACAAAGCACGAACACCACAGCTCAGGCTAGACTTATGAACGGAATGGTGCAGCCCTGAATCGAACCCACAACCTTCAGAACGTGAGGCAAACGGTTTGACCACTTAATTTTTTTTTCTTTATATATTCTAACATTTATTCTGACCATGTATTTTTTTTTTATGTCTGTTCCAAACTGACTCTAATATTATAACTGTTAACTTCTACTGTTTTATATCTGTTGTAACAATGATCATAATTTCGTATTGTTTTAAATATTGTGTATCTTTTGTTTCAAACTTTATATTGTTTTATAAATGTTGTAACAATAATTCTAAATTTGTATTCTTTTATGTGTGTCCTTACACATTTCTTACTTTGTATTGTTTGGTGGATAATTTTCAAGTAACTATATTTTTAATTTGTGTCATTTTTTAATCTATCATTGGTTCTGCTTTCTGGGAATTTTTTTTTTTTTTTACTGTCTCCACAGTGGAAGTTAGCTGCATTGCATCCATTTATGTTTTTTAAGATTTTAATAAACAAGTCAAACAATTTAGAGAGGCCTCGGAGATATATTTTCACAAAAGATTCCTTAGAATTTGCTGGACAGGAAAAAAGAAAAACACAAAGGGCAAACCAGATGTTTTGAAAGAGATAGGAGCTCAAAGATAACATATCATAAATTTCAAAAAGATACAAGCCATCATCTGTGCTCATGTTCTACACGTTATGAAAGAGAATAACACTGAAACATGTGAACACCGGAAACGTCTGTGGGAAAAGAGACAAAGATGGACAAAGCGACACATATCTTGACAGTCTTTTGTTTTAATTGTTTGGAGGGGTGTTGGCAAACGAACTAAAACATAATGGACTAACTGACGATGATGATAACTGCAAGGACACGTATGTCAATGATTAGACGTGAAACTATTTTACAAACGTCCAACCAAACTTTTACATTGTTGTTTTATACTTAATCCAACACTGATTCTTTCCTTGAAGATTCTGCCGTTTATAAGTATTCTACTGTATATTTTATATGTATGTTCCTGGCCAAATTACAGGACGTATATTTGCTAGAAAAACCACACAACAGCCAGGGTTGGTTCTGCAACGACCTGTAATGGATACGCAACAACCTATGTTCCTGGCAGGCAGCAGTATTCGGTAAACATCATGCCCTGTTTCACAGCTGTTCTAACACATTTCAACATAGCGGCGTTGCTCATATTTATCTTCTTTTTCGCAATCACCGTCTTTAAACTCCGGCGGAAAGTTATGGCTGTTCGTCCACTTCTGGACTGCAGTCCTGTTCCAGAACCTGAGCGTTGCATTGACATCTGTTTGACAGATTTGACTACTTTGTATGCAGACAGTTGGTTCCTTGCCTCTCTGGCATATGCACTCTGACTTTGAAGGAAGCTCCCAATTAGTCGACTCTTACGACATGCTTTAAGGTAGGTAGTGGGTCTATTCTTGTTTTCCCTTTAATAGGGCCCCGGAACCTACACAGGGTGCTCATTTTCATTCTGGTGTTTCTTGTTTGCCTGATTGATTATCTCTTTATTTCTGGAAAAATATCAAACTAAATTAAAAGTAAAACAGTTCGGCGTCTGTGGCTTGGGCGTTGCGAATGGGCATCGAAATGCTGCCGGGTTGCCAGGTTCGATCTCAGCTGCATGCGATTTGGCAGCAGACCGCCTTGTGATGATTTCGACATTGATTTCGGGAGCGACTGTGCAGTAGGCAATGGCAAACGACTGAACGTAAATTTACATAGACAAACCTCAGTAGCCAAGAAGTAAATGTTGGTGTTGGTTGCAAGACGTCCTGTTAAGGACAGGCAACTAAAGCAGGTAACTAAGTTAACAGGTTTGGTATCTGCCTTTAAACATGTGTCGCTAACAGAGAACATGGGTATTCAGTCATATCTGGCTAAGCGCTAATAGAGAACATGGGTATTCAGTCATATCTGGCTAAGCGCTAACAGAGAACATGGGTATTCAGTAATATCTGGCTAAGGGCTAACAGAGAACATGGATAGTCAGTAATATCTGGCTAAGCGCTAACAGAGAACATGGATAGTCAGTAATATCTGGCTAAGCGCTAACAGAGAACATGGATAGTCAGTAATATCTGGCTAAGCGCTAACAGAGAACATGGATAGTCAGTAATATCTGGCTAAACGCTAACAGAGAACAGGTAGTACAGTTGTTAGTCACATCTGGCTAAGGCCTGGCGGAATTCACTTCATTCCGTCTCGAAATTGGGCACATAGGTTCAACCAGCTCGAGCAAAGCCCGCAGCTGACGTGTGTATGATCGAATGATATTTCGGCATTAGGTTTTCTTACTGATCAGACATTCGCCCCTAACCCTTCTAATCTGTGTCTTATAGAATGACTGTATTACACCATGTATGTTAGTGTTACCTCTCTTGTCTCTCTTATCAGTGCCGGCATCACATCTTTGGGTGCATCCCTTTTAGATTTATTTTTTACAATGGTTGAAATTTTTATTGCTGGCTTTCTAGAGCTGACTTTATACCATACATCTGTTCGTTGCTTTTCAAATAAAACAATTTTTTTTTTTTTTTTTTTTGTCATTGTTGATAGCACAGGTTGCTTTAGATTTTTAATATTTTGAAAAAGATTCATGTACCCATGATTTACAGAATACACAGAAGACATGAAAGAGGCATCTCGTGCGGAATCAAACCCAGGATGAGTTCTGAAAATTATGCAGGATGACGCCAAAAAACAACGAAACAAAAAACTTGTACAGTTCAGCAATTCATTGTATTTGAAACTAACGCAACAAAAACTTTAACTTAAAAAGTTGAAGATATTTCACATTCAGTGCATACCAGTACCACCATCATTCATGATGTTTTCTGTTTTCAACATTTTGTTTTTTCTTACAACACGCCGCCTTTTCAGTCTTACCGGAGCGTTTCGCTCTCCTGATTTTGTTGTTGTTTGATGCTCCCAGTGTTACTTGTGGGATTAGTTGTGTTCATGAGCCTGAGAAATCTCCTCACAGGTAACAAAATAGTCCTGCTTGGCTGAAGATGTCACGCCCAGTTTGCTGGCTTCAGGTATGAGGACCATGAGAAGAAACTAGAATATAATCATAATCAGGCGCACTCCGGTGATCTGGCTGTCGCGGCAAGAAGGAATGGAAATGTAAAACAGCAAGAGACCAGATCGTAAACGAGTTCTGGGGAAAGAATTTGGGGTATTTAGAAGGCGTTTAAAGGAATAGGGTCAAACCCATACGGCTCTCCTTTTTCGGCTATGTAGCGAACGAAACTCCAAATCTCCAGCGATGATTTTCTGGGATTTCCAGTACTCCTGCACTATAGGAAACCGAAGAACAAAATCATAAGTTGGCCCAAAAACTTTAAATGTGTGGGGTCAAATATTTCACTAATTTCCCCGTAGTGTTGGTGCCTTTTCTTGTTTTTCACCTATCCAGCCGATAGTTTGGCATTTTCAAATCACCCAGGACGTTTTTCAAATCAAACTGGACATTTTTCAAATCATATATGGTGTTTTTCAAATCACCCAGGAGATTTTTCAAATCAAACCAGACACTTTTCAAACCAAACTGGACAGAATAAAAGAAATGTTCTCTCATGCCTAAATTTGAGCATATGGTAGAACTTTCGAGATGTTCTGGAACACAGAATACGTTATTCTTTCTGGAATGTTCTTTTGCGAAAGCTATATATAGAGGAATGAGCTTTTATTCGTTTATTGTACAGTCTTGTAAACTTAGCGAAACAACCAGAAATGAGCAACGGACCTCACAAGGACGCGATTACGAGGCAACGAGGGTGTAAGCGAACTTCCTTAGGGCATTAAAATGTTCTTATTCAGCTTGTGATTGTCTATGGAGAAGACTACCCACAAGACAGCTCAAGTCGCTGGTATCAGCGAGAGTACAGCAAGAAACATCATCAGTGCCTACAAACAAAACGGTGCCATTTTCCAGCGAAACTGCTGTGGAAACAACAAAGAGAAGCTGACACCCAATGTCCTGCAGCGCATTGAAGACATCGTTGAACGACATCCAGAGGATACTTTGGTGCAGATACAGCAGTGGATGAAGGATAACGGGACTAACTTGGCCATTTGATTTGAACAACTTCTTAGGTGGTTTAAAAATCGTCCAGTTTGATTTGAAAAAAAAAAACGTCGTAGATGGTTTGAAAGGGGTCTAGTTTAAAGTGAAAATGTATGTATATATATATATATGTAAAGAAAAGGACCCTTTTCCACGCCTTAAGGCGTATAGGTAAAATAGGGCTAGACCTATATTTTTATAGACCAATCGGCACAAGATGTGTGATGTGGTCAGTATCACGCCGACAGCCCTCACTTTCCCGGGACTGCACCCGGTACCCACTGAAGGCTGCGTCGACCTGGGAGCCAAGGTCATTTTTGAAAAAAGTCCGGCTCCGCCAGAGAACGAACCCACCACCTTCCAATCCGCGGCGAGCGTCTAGCCGCTCGGCCACGGTGACTCCCATATATATATATATATATACGCACACACACACACACACACACACACGCATACAAATGATAATTTCTGGAAGCCCTTTTACACATTTACTGGTTAAAGTAGTCAATGAGAAAATAACTGCAGCATGATAAGACAACATCATCTTCTTGTTTTTCGTGTTCGCCGGCTGTAAACTTCGGCGGAAAGTTCTGGGTACAATTCCACTTCCGGAGTTTAGTCTTGTTCCATGATTTCAGTTTTGCGTGCACATTGGTTTTACAGACCTAACTTATGTCAGACTGTATGCAGACTGCTGATTCCTTGCTCTCTCAGGAAGATGCACTCCGATTTCGAAGAAAACACCTAATTATGCGATTCTTGCGACATGTTTGTTAGGGAGGCAACGGTTCTATTATTATTTTTTTCCACAATCTTGACGGAACCAATAGGAGGAATGTGACAATATAGAACAAACAAAAAAACAAAAAACAACAACACTATCTTAAGATCCTAGAAATGATTCACACAGTACGAATACTTAGCAAGACCCTCAGACAATGGAGTCTCAAATAATGGCTCACACAAGCGGCACAACTAATATAACAGATTTATATTTCCAGCCTAGATTCAATAAATGTGCATTTAGATCGATTCATACGACGTCTTTAGACATCTGATGTCTGGGTTAGGTTTCCTGACCACTGTTTTCTATACTATTGAGACGTTTGATAAACTAACTGAAATCAACATAATGAAATGCGTAGATTGTTGTCGTTCTCAGCTGAATGGCAGCCTTGAGGGCGAAGTGTGTTTGTGCGCAGGGCGGGGGGGGGGGGGGGGAAGAACGACATTGATTAAATTCATTACTTAACTAAACTTAAATGCATATACTAGCCTTCTTGATTGCAGCCAGTTGTGCCGAGTCGGGAGCTATTGATTCCACAATTCCAGCACACAAGGTCCACTGTCTCCTTCTCATTTCTAATAAATGCTAGGGAAGGTCTTTTGATGGTGTTTAAATGTTAGTTCTCTCTCTCTCTCTCTCTCTCTCTCTCTCTCTCTCTCTCTCTCTCTCTCTCTCTCTCTCTCTTTCTCTCTCTCTCTCTCTCACGTGCACACACTTGCACACAGTACCCTGATAAAAATTTAATGTTCTAATGCAGTGTTAGGGACACAAAGTTATAATTAATTAACATCAGCCAGAAGTAATAGTTTTCGTAACCTGCACCTGACATGACATAATCCTGTCTAAGCATTTATTAGTTTCCTTCAGAAGGATAACAACATTAGTCACAGCACCAACAAGTAAATGATTGCAGTCTAGACTACGCACATAACTCGTTCAGCTCAGACAGTTGTTACTACTGCAAGTCCCATTCTAGATTTCAGAATCCCACTGTTTGTGTGTGTGTGTGTGGGGGGGGGGAAGGGGGGAGAGGACACGTCTCCCTAAAACTAAGTCATCAAAGATGAATGATTAAGGATTTACTAAAATCGGAAGTCAGTCAGTCAGTCAGTCAGTCAGGCAGGCAGTCAGTCAGTCAGTCAGTCAGTCAGTCAGTCAGGCAGTCAGTAGCATGTCTTTTGCAGAACCTTACTCCCATAACAACCTTCCGAAAACTTTTCAATCACAAGCAAGAGGTTCCGCGCCGATACACCAAATTGGAGATCATCCGCCACATCCTGCAACCCTCTTCACTTTGTCCTTCCTCTTCCTCTCTTTCCAGGCTCATACCCCTCCATTATTGTTCTCTCTAAACGTTCGTGACGTTTTAAGTGACCAAAATGTTTTAATTTACTGTGTTTTATTGTCTCTAATAGCCAGCCTTTTTCAATATTCAGTTCTTGAAGTATGGATTCATTTGTTCTTTTCTTTACCCATGATATTCTTAGAACCCGCCTATCACATTTATATTCAAAGGCATTTATGCGTAGTTCAGCTTGTTAAGTAAGTGTCCAGGACTTACAGGCTTATGTTGCAATGGGAACGATTCATGCTCTTGGAAATCAAATTTGTGTTATCTCTGTCCCACTCCATAATTTATTCAGTTGTTTTAGTCTTTAAAGAGCAGTTGATAGTCGTCGTTTAATTTCTTTCATTGTGTTACCATTGTTGAAATCGGATGTAATGGGACAAAATGAGCAGATATCACAAACAACCTGCTAATGATTCTTTTACTAGCAAAGGCAGAGAAAGAAATTACTGAAAAGTTACGGCATCATACATGTAATTAATCTCATCTGATCAAAACTGGAAGTCATGTCCTTGGCTATAATAATAATTTGCCTGGACACAAAAGACTTTTATCTGCGCATGCTTTCTCAGTGACTCAATGAGCATCCTCTCAAGAAGATAGAGACTGGCTGGGTCTGAAGACGGTGATTGGTATCTCTGAGGAGGTCGGAGCATCCGCTTTATTTTCGTTCCAGAGCACGCAGGCGTGGAAAGAATGAACAGGCTAACAGACTTGTAGGTACTGATACTGTGAGGGGCAAACGAGGTATGGAGCAGGCTGACATACTGAAAGCTCTACGAGAAGTAAGCCGTTTGCGAGAGCTAAGTGACCGCGAATCTGTAGTCGATCAGATGTCAAGAACAGCAAGTTCAAATGGGGTGGCAAGACAGCATTGCGAAAGATGCCAGAAAAGAATGAGACACTGACACAGAGCTGGTGTCGTAAGCGAGGAGATCCGAGGCCTCACTGACTGAGTGGTTCAGTGTTCAGTAAGGATAACTTGTCGACTAACTATCTCATCACAAGTGACCTTGCTTGCGAAGATTCGTCAACAAAGCCCTAAAATCCAAACAAGCAAGACCACTGTCATGATGTAAGACTAGAAAAGGGTCAGTAACTTCTTTCTTTAAGCTCCCCTCGGAAATCTTTACACGCATGAACACGCCAACTTGTCCTGAATTACACGCCAGGACACTTCCTCAGAGCTTGGCGAATATTCTCATCAACCGTGACATTCCTGGGTCTCATGTGGAAAAGTAAATACACCGGTCCGCCTGTACGGCGTTAAACTCAAAATAACACAGCTGGGATCACGGCAGAAATGTCAGTTACTAGGCTGAAATAAAAAACGTAAGAAATGTTTTATTGTCGTGTTTCTCGTAATTCTATTCCTTGTGGCGTTCAGTGTGGCGTAAAACGAGAACTGATTGCTTGAGTTATGCCAGGTCGCACTGTTTTGAGTTGATACCAGCGCGCCAAAATAAGCAAGTTACTAGCACGAGTAAGATTTTCACCTGAATGACCCTTGTCCTTTTCCACGGTGGCGGTACGTTTTGTTAAAGGTAAAATATTGAAAATATTTATTTATTTTTAACGTTGCTTCTATTTCTATGTCACTGGTTTGAGGATTGTGTAATTTCCACTGTGTGCGTGCGTGCGTGTGTGTGTGAGTATGTGTGTGTGTGTGTGCGCGCGTCTGTGTGTGAGTGAAAGAGGGAGTGAGTAAGTGAAGCTAGCACCCCTCCAGGTAATGTTTTTCCTGTCTCTTAGGTTCTTTAGTACCTGCGGTTTGCCTCGGTGGCTTGCCAACCAGGATGAGATTTTTGTAGTTTCACGTGTAGTAAAATCCTCGTAGAGCCGCCTGGGAAGAAGGGGGTGGGGTTAGGCAGACAAAATAAAGAAGCAATTTTTTTTATTACCAGAAACAGTGTTAGTCAAATCAGTAGCTTAGTATCCACAACCATATTGTTAGATCATATCCTGGGTAAGGTCATGGATTTTTGTCTTTGTAAGGAACAAAAAATAAAATCCTAGCCTGCACAGTCCGTGGCGACAGCATTAGCCATGCGCCCTGAAAGTTCATGTTCAAAGACCCCCGTGCCCACACTGCAGAAGCGGCAAACAGAAACTGACAATATTTTGTTACAGTGTTTTCTAAAGCTGTAGGATTAACTCTTTCAGAGCCATGGGATTATAGCTGATGAATGATTCAGGCAATAATGATATCAACTCGAGCCTTCTGCGTACACAGGAGGCAAAAACACAGCATATTTTATGCGGCATGTCTATGTTAGAGTTCTTTAAAATCATCATCATGTGCCCTGTCAACTGACGTAGGCGCTCATGCGTCTCCACAGATCACGATCCCTGGTTGCCTAGAACAGCTCTCTTGATATCCCTCCATGCCATCGTTTCATCCCATCCAGCATCATCTCTCTTGGTCTGCCTCGACCCCCTTTTCTACTGATCTTTCCAGCTGTCACGATGTTCTCTTTCTCATTATGTGGCCAAAAAACAGTGTTTGTCTCTTTCTTATTACACAACATGGTGACTGTTGCCCTTGAATAGTATTCAGTCACATGTGGTGCGCTTTTCTGGTATTTGAAAAGTCAACTGTACCCTTTTCTGACTTTTACCCCGCCACAGGCGTCTTTTCCATTAATGGAACATATGCCCTTAACACACTAAGGCCAAGTCATCCTATCCACTGATATCGCATGTGCTTCCCATCTTTGACAGATTCTAGTCCCCTTTTCTATGTGTATTTTTTGTCTATGACCCTGAGAGTTCCAATGTAAAGACATTATATTTATATTGTTCTCAGGTTATCTAAAAGTGTGTCCTATCCAACGCCAGTCTTTTTTTTTTTTTTTCACCTCTTGTTTTTTTTTTTTTTTAAACATCGTGTAACGGAAAACAGCTTGCAAATTATGTGGCCGACTAACCTATGTTCTAGCAACAGACATATAAGCACAAACGCGTACATATTTATGTAGGTAGTGTATGTGCTATTCACTGGAGTCAGACAGGTACGAGTTCAAGTGAATAATGCGCTTGTCATATGTACCTGTACTTTAGCCTACACTGCTTATTAGAGCATATTTGGAGATAACGCGTTTGTCTGCAAACAGTAAACCACAGCAAGCAATGATGTACAAACCTGGCGGAAAGCGAAGAAGAGATCGACTATGCAAACGATAGACACACGGAATAACAAAGTCCTTGAAAATCCCCATTTAATAAGCGCACAAACGGGCACTGTCCCTTAAATTTTACTTCATCTAGACACCGCAATGTACCAGAGGATCAGAATGAGATGAGACAGATAACTGGCTGCGATTGCTGCGATGGGACCTTGGTTAGATTCTTCTCTGTGTGTGTCTGTCGCATGTAAGCGCATAGTTCCGGAGGTTAGTCCTGGTTCGGGCGCCCTCCTTATTATTATTAGTAATAATTATTCTAAGATTAAACGGGGTATCTGAGATCTACCTTATTTGTCTGCCGTCCAGATTGAGATACTTTAATCTCATGACCGTATGGTGAACCTTTAGAGCAGAATGGACGGAATAGATTGATCGATCGATCTATCATCTGTCTCTCTATATACCGCCTGTCTCTCTCTCCCTCTCTCTCTCCCCCTCTCTCTCACACACACACACAAACCACACGTCTATACACATAAAAACTAACCCCCACCTCACTCCGGCCTGAATTTTTATTATTATTTATTTTTGTCATTGCAAACAAACTGTAACTCAATACGATAGACACGAAGAGTAAATGAAATAAGTTAAAACAATATACAGACTAACAACACAGCCTTTTGTTCACTAATGTGTCTTTTCCCTTGGCGAATTACATGGAAAATGTCATAAAGTTCGTAGCGCGGAAACCGTATTAGCGCGGGTAAAAATAACGAAAGTTCGTGGCTAAAATTACTTTTCACTGGGGAGAAACAAAAGCCTTGGGTTAAAATTACATTTCACAGGGAAAAGTCAAAGTGCAGGTTTAGATATGCCGAGTCTGAGACCCTCGCCCGGTTACTATAATTTTTGTTGCATTCATAGACGTAAAAGAGAGGAGAAGCAGGAGAGGCAAGCAGAATGTGGGAGACAAATAGGATGAATGAGATGCCACACTTCACTAGTGGCTGTGCTTAAGACATAGGGTCAGAGTAGTATAATAGCAAGCATGCTAGTTGCCACGAAGAAAATATGGGGGGGGGGGGGAAGAGGGGGTACACCCCTTAACCGTATAATTGTTATAGGCAACAAATGGGAGGGGGGGGGGGGTGGGAAGGGTGTTTGGCTCAGCCAACGAAATGTTCTCTATAAAATGTGCCTATTTTAATCGTGTATGTAAATTATCTTTCAAAGTATTCGTTTATAAATTACATACTGCTTCAAATACATTGAGGTTTGAGGTTTGAACAACGGATAATCATCATGGTACACGGGTAGTAACCCAAAATTGCCCCGTTCTTCTTCTAACTCAAGTCTGAGTCCGAAGAAGCTCAGCACAGTGCACAGGCTCTGTAGCACCGGCGAGGATCTTTGGGTAGATTTTTAACTTCCAATTTTACCCGGGCAGCGTCGTTAGGCTACTCTTTTCGATTTCCAAGTGTCAAGGGATTTTTTACGTGCGCAACAATGCACATGGGCATCCGATCTCACTACCCAGAGACCAGGAGGAATTACTAAAGTCCATGTCCACGTAATCAAAAATCACAGCCCTTACATTGGATTGAACCCGGAACCTCTAGCACTCGAAGCGGACGCTATGCCTCGAGATCACGCAGCCCCTGGCTTGAAATAGATAAATTTATTTATTTGCCATTCTTCACACTCTTATATTATTATTTTTGTTATTTTTATTATAATTAATAAAATGCCGAATGGCAAATGGATACAATAATATACTTGAAATAATATGAAATGGATAAATAAACAAATGTGTTCAAAGAAAATTGCTATGCATGTTTAAAGAGGTTTTTTTAGTATCCTCACAAAATTATTGGGGCTGAGTGGTGGGGTGTGTGCTATCTCTTTCCATGAGAGAAAGTAAAGTGATAGAGCAGCCCATTAAAAAACAACAGATGGATGTCATGAACTGGTTAGTAATAGAAACTTAAGACATAAATAAATATCTATATGGCTTGACAACATGGTATATCAAAAAAAAAGAACACAGACTTGATCATATATTCTGATATAGATGAAAGACCTAATCAGAGATTCTGATGTAGATGAAAGACATGATCAGAGATTCTGATGTAGACAACAGTCATGATAAGTGATTCTGACGTTAATGAAAGATATGATCATATATTCTGATACAGATGAAAGACATGATCAGAGATTCTGATGTAGATGAAAGACACGATCAGAGATTCTGATGTAGATGAAAGACACGATTAGAGATTCTGATGTAGACAACAGACATGGTAAGAGATTCTGACGTTAATGAAAGACATGATCATATATTCTGATATATATGAAAGACATGATCAAAGATTCTGATATATATGAAAGACATGATCAGAGATTCTGATGTAGATGAAAGACACGATCAGAGATTCTGATGTAGATGAAAGACATGATCAGAGATTCTGATGTAGACAACAGTCATGATAAGTGATTCTGACGTTAATGAACGACATGATCATATATTCTGATTAGGGCTGTACCGAATAGTGATTTTCACTATTCGGTTGAATACGAATAACGGGACCAACTATTCGGCCGAATACGAATACAAATAGTGAATAGTGTATGAAATATATCCACACAAACACACACACACACACACACACACACACACATACACACACACACACATACACACATTCATAATGTCAAATGTACGCTGAACTTTTACTTCACATAAAGTAGCACAGAATAGTCATCTTATTGAGCCCTTGAGGTTTACTGCTGCAGACTGTTTTGAAAACCTGTAATAAGGCCTCATCTTTTTCATTTCTGCTTCAAGTTTCAGAGCCATATAACATGAGTCGTCTTATCAACGTTTTATATATTTTGATCTTGGTGTTGCGAGACAGACAATTGGACTTAAGCAGATGTTGAAGGACATAATTACTTTATTTCTAGATTGTATTCTAGATTGTATTTGTCTCTCAGCATGTTGGAGCAGTTGAAGTTTGCACCGAAGTACTTTTATGTTTCCGTTCGTTCGATTTTCACATTATCGACTTGGATGTGGCCGGAGTTTATATTCTTTCCATGTCTAGTTATTATTCGTACAGAATTGTAAACATTTAAAAACATTTTATGTTTTGCATCCTTCAGTCAGTCTGTGGTAAATAATAACTAGGAATGAAAGAATCCTAAGTATTATAAGAAGTAACTAAACTTGGAAATTGTCACTGACAGCTTAGTTAATGCAGGAAAGCTGCATAAGCTTTGAACAAAACCAATCGTTCCAAGTTGTCAGCATTAATGCCGTGTATGTAGAAGCGGTCTAAGGTAACTACTGTTCGCATTTGGCCCGACCGCAACTATTCGGCCGAATACCAAATAGTCGATAGGTCCACTATTCGTCCCCGAAGCGAATAAGAAGCGAATATTCGGTACAGCCCTAATTCTGATATAGATGAAAGACATGATTAGAGGTTCTGATGTAGATGAAAACATGATCAGAGATTCTGATGTAGATGAAAGACACGATCAGAGATTCTGATGTAGACAACAGACATGATTAGTGATTCTGACGTTAATGAAAGATATGATCATATATTCTGATATAGATAAAAGACATAATCAGAGGTTCTGTTGTAGATGAAAACACGATCAGAGATTCTGATGTTCGCGAAAGACATGAAAAGAGATTCTGGCGTTATTGAAAGACATGATCAAATATTCTGATATAGATAAATGACATGATCAAAGATTCTGGTTTATATGAAAAACGACCTCACCGGAGATTATAATGTGCCTTACAACAATGACAATAGAATCTTTAATGTTTGTGTCATCAACGGTATCACGCTGTGACGTTTTACGTAACACAGAGCTCGCAGTGTTCTCTTTCATCCCACCGTACCATATGTAATCCTTTGGATATCCTAGATAACATCCGGTACAATACCTTTGGACTCTGCCAACAGCATTCGTCTTAGGTATCCCGTTATGACGTTTTACGTAATACAGACCTTTCAGTGTTCTCTTCCATCTCATCGTACCCTGTGCAATCCTTTCGATATCCTGGATAGCATCCGGTACAATACCTTTGAACAACATTTGTCTGAGGATTTCTCAAGGACATCCTCGTTTTTTTCAGCACATTTGTTGCCTATTTCATTGTCTGTTTAGCGAGCAACAGCCAGCATGTCCTTATGCTGTGTTAAATGTATCATCGCCATCTTCTGTTTAATACAAATGTTGAAAGAACATTATTAAGACATCCAAGCATAACTATGAGCACAAAAAAGACACATTTTAAACAGTATATTCATTCCAACATTGAGCTACCAGTGCAAAACATGGACGCCATCTAAACCCCCAAGACGCAAAATCACTACCTGCCTGAGAAAAGCAACCATCCTAACCATTCGAGATCGAGTGAATAATAAAACTATCAGGCGAACTGTGGGAACGACACCTTGTACTAGATTTATCGAGAAACAGCAGATCAAGTGGTTTGGCCATCTCGTTAGAATGCAGCGAGATTAAATGTCATCACAAGCACTACATTTCAGAAGGTCAGCTACAAGAGCAAGAGGACGGCCGCGGAAAACATGGGTCGACAACATTAAAGACACTCTACGCCTTCACAGCATGATAATAGCCAGTGGCAGCCAACGTGCACTAGATCCAGATTATCCCTCCCCAGGGAGCTTAACGGCAGAAGCGGTTCATGATGATGATGATGATGATAATGATACAACCGGTTGTCCAGATAGTTCTCTTATTTCTTCGCTTTTTAATACATTCAATTTAATATTGATCAATTTCCTAAATTTTATTAATGTCTCCATAAAGACAAGAAACATCCCGAATGATAAATAATTCAAAAAAAAAAAAAAAAATAACATGGATTGGTACTTCCACACAAGACGAACGGCACGCTAAACAACACCTTTGTTGTGCGTCCATTACAAGTAATGAGGACCACTCTTTTTTTTTTATTCGCCAAGAAACCATATTTGAGTTTATGAATGACGTGATAAAAGACTGACATACGTGATGAATTGATTTAACGTGAGGAAGAGCTGCGCAATGTCGTTCCACTTACTCTCTCGCCCTTGTCCGTCTGGATCCAGTGGCTACTCTAAACAACGCAAGATAGCAGACACCACACAAGGCAATGTAGGGTGAGGTAAGCTACTAGACAACGTAACTTGAGGTGAGGTATCAGACAACGTAACTTGAGGTGGGGTACCAGATAACTTGACTTGAGGTGAGGTATCAGACAACGTGACTTGAAGCAAGGTATCAGACAACGTGACTTAAGATAAGTTACCAGACAGCGTAACTTGAGGTAAGGTATCAGACAACGTGACTTGAGATGAGGTATCAGACAACATAACTTGAGGTGAGGTATCAGACAACGTGACTTGAAGCGAGGTATCAGACAACGTGACTTGAGATGAGGTACCAGACAACGTAACTTGAGGTAAGGTATCAGACAACGTGACTTGAGGTGAGGTATCAGACAACATAACTTGATGTGAGGTACCAGACAATGTGACTTGAGGGGAGGTATTAGACAACGTGACTTGATATAAGGTATCAGACAACGTGACTTAAGGGGAGGTACCAGACAACGTAACTTGAGGTGAGGTATCAGCCAACGTAACTTGAGATGAGGTACCAGACAACGTAACTTGAGGTGAGGTATCAGACAACGTGACTTGAGGTGAGGTATCAGACAACGTGACTTGAGAGGTATTAGACAACGTGACTTAAGGTGAGGTATCAAACAACGTAACTTAAGGTGAGGTATCAGACAACGTGACTTGAGATGAGGTACCGGACAACGTAACTTGAGGTAAGGTATCAGACAACGTGACTTGAGATGGGTTATCAGAGAACGTGACTTGAGGTGAGATACCAGACAACGTAACTTGAGGTGAGGTATCAGACAACGTGACTTGAGGTGAGATACCAGACAACGTAACTTGAGGTGAGGTACCAGACAACGTGACTTGAGGTGAGATACCAGACAACGTGACTTGAGGTGAGGTACCAGACAACGTAACTTGAGGTGAGGTATCAGACAACGTGACTTGAGGTGAGATACCAGACAACGTGACTTGAGGTGAGGTACCAGACAACGTAACTTGAGGTGAGGTACCAGACAACGTAACTTGAGGTGAGATACCAGACAACGTAACTTGAGGTGAGATACCAGACAACGTGAGTTGAGGTGAGGTACCAGACAACATAACGTGGCGTAAGAAGAAGCCTCTAGTAGAGTTCTCTCGAAATGAGAATGCAATTATAGACTTCCGTTGAGGAAATCACACGAGTCTGGAACCCCTGATGTTGGTGGGTGTTTGCCCTGAGGTCTGAGAGTCGTTTTACGAGGTGCGTGTGCTGGATTTGTTTGATAATAAGATCCAGATCAATACGAGACGCATGGACCGGTCGTGAAGTGGTAATTCTATTTTCGTTTCCTGTCGAAACAACTTGATTCTGCTCGGCAGATGGCGAATCTTTTCCTTTTTCATCTTCTGTTGCTTCTGTTTGTGTTTGTCACTGAGCATATTTACACGTCTCCCTCAATGCGTAGAATGGGTGGATTTATGGAAAGACGTTTTAAAAATAAGAGTACTCAAAGTCATAATAGCACTGTGTGTGTGGAGGGGGGGGGGGGAAGGGCTACTTCTTGGAAGCAGAAACTTTTAAATACGGAGATTGTGAGAAGCAGGAATGAAAAGAGTTTTTAGTGCTAAAATGTTTTTTTTTTTTTTAAACAGAGACAAGTAAAATACGTCAATTTATATAAAATACTTTTGTAACTTTCGTACTGGGTAGGAAGGTTGAATGAACGAACGAAATAACAAGCTTTATATTCAAAGGGTTACGAATTAGGCACACACATACTCGTCTTACATCCGGCCTTTTCCATGATTTCTGTCTCACACCACAATTGTAGTACATCTAGAAACATGATATGTTAATACAGCAGTATATATAATATTAGGAGCAAGTAGAATACAAAGGCAATGGATATGGCAGTGGAAAATGTGCACATTTAAACATGCATACACACAAACATTCGTCTTGTGGTTTCTCAAGGACGCCCTCGTTTTTTGTGCCATAATCTGCAAAAGATGCAAAAAGGGGAAACTGGCAGGAAGCTAGCTGATCGTTTCCAGGACCAACTCTCCGATGCTGACAAGAAGAAACTTGAATCAATCCCTCTTCATTTTAATAGCTCTGACCACAGAGGTAAAGATGATATATCAGTCACAGCATTAAAATCTCGCTCTGGCGATCACACCAGACGCCTCGCTTTGGAAAATCGCCTTATCTTCAGCCTAGGTGTTCTTAGTGCAGGTGGTATCAGTATCCAATATGCATTCATTTAAAAAGTTTTTCCCGGCTCTCTAGCGTAGTTGCCTAAACCGAATTGCGTGGTGACCGGGTGACGAACTCCTTGTTGTCCGGGTTCACTCCCGCGGGTAGGCAGAAAAGCCACATTTCTCCCAGGTTTATGGTATTTACAACGGAATTAAGGCCGAAAGGTTGCGATATCCATGATACCGAGCCTCAGGGTTAACAACTCATGGCTTCTGGATACTAAACCAAACAAACATAAACAGTTTTACTATTATCACATTTTAAATTTTGAATATCTTCTTTTCCTATCTTATATTTTATGTCATATTAGTACTTTATTCTATCTCTTATCAGTACCATTTATGAATCATTACCATTTGTATTTTTTTTTATTCCTACTATTATATTATATATTAACAATACAACTTTTTATTGTATTTTGTGCGACTATATTTTTTAGCCATCGTTTATTTTTTATTTTTTTTTTTATTTGATTCACTCCACGTCACATTTTTTAAAACGTTGCTCACGTCACCCCTTAGAGATCTGTATACTCTCCTCTTTGTTACCTTTGTGTAGTTCTCTTTATGTCTGAGAAAGGCTGCCGGCCAAAAAGTTATTTGTGTTGTTTTGTGCACGTTTTCCTGCTTCCTCGTGTATTTATGCTTTTTAGTCACATTTCACCGGAAAATACACTTACATGCACACATGTATATATATATATATATATATATATATATATATATATATATATATATATATATATATATATATATATATGTGTATGTTTGTGTGTGTGTTTTTGTGTGTGTATATATATATATATATATATATATATATATATATATATACAAACACACACACAAATATATATACACACACACACATGCATACAAAGAGGCGTTCGTGCATACACACACACACGTACATTAACAGATACAAGCACGCAGACACACACAAAAGCATACCTACAGACGCAGACAGACGTGCACATTGACACACACACACACAAATTCGCATACAGGTACATACGCACATAGACACAAACACACACACACACAGAGACATACACACAGACCACACACGAAGACACACACGTAGACACGCAGAGAGACAAACTCACAAACACACACACACACACACCCACAGACGATCATGACACTGAGACCCCCCCCCCCCTTCCGCCCCGACATACACACACACACCCCACACAAACACACCCCCACACAGCAGACACACACACAGAGACGATGAACTGCATTTCTAATGTCGGACCGTTTGTGTTGGCACTTCGGATGGCTGCCGTATGCTTTTAATGCGTGTATATGCTAGATATGCTGAGACAGAGGTCTATCGATCTTTCCACAAGGGTCTGGGATTAACATTCAGTGTCTTTTTTGTTGGCATAGGAGCGGAGCAACTAGGGGTGACCCGTTTGCTATGAAGCTGAATCTAAGATTACCAGATTACTCACCAGGACAGACATGCACACAGACCACACACAGACACAAACGTACACGCAGGCACACACATACATACATTAAACATATATGCATACATATACGCACATGTACACACAGACATTCACAGACGTCCACTCAGAGAGATGCACGCGCAGACACACACACACACACACACAAAGACGCAGACACACTCTGTCACAAACGCACACATAAAGGCAGCCAGACAAACAGACGAGCAAAACATCGACAACGATACAAGTGTGAGAATTTCATCCACAACTGGACGAACAGTGGCCTGACATAATGTACAACGAGGATAAGAATACTAGATTATTACTGCAGCCAAGGGCGTCGACACAAAGAAAACGTTAGGGAGGCTCAGCCTTCTTACAAACTGTCCAAGAGGAGGGGTCTGGCAAACCTAAGCCTTGTTTAAATGTGCAAAATAATGTTTTGATTATTATATGCTAAACGGAGGGGTATATGGCAAACCTAAGCCTTGTATTATAAATGTGCATATGTTAATAATATTTATTATTATATGCTAAATATATATATCTATATATATATATATATATATATATATATATATATATTATATATATATATATATATATATATATATATATGTTTGTGTGTTTGTTTGCTCCCTATAGACTATATACTGATATTTAGCTGAAATTTTCAGGATATGTTTGATTTGATATATATTGATATCGTATATTTGAAATTCAACCTGTCGCTATTAGAGATAGGTGACCATATATAAGCCCATATATTCGAAACTGTGTGTTTTTACATGCTTTCCTATATAGCCACTTGGAAACTACTGAATGATTTAGCTGAAATTTTCAGGATACGCAAGGTTTGATTTTTGCCGGCGAGTTTTGAAAGGCCATCGTGGTTTGAAATTTCAACCTGTCCACAATCAACCATATAAACACGCTGTTAGAGATAGGTGACCACATATTAAGCCATAATATTCGAAACTAATATTTATAACTTTAGTGCTTTCTAATTATAGCCACGTTAGTAATTTGGCGCATGCGCCGCCGTAGTGCATGTCAGAAAATCGCAAGGCTTCTGCCATTTTGCCGGCGAGGGGGGCACGTGCAGCCAACGCCTTCTCTAATACATAGAGTAGGACGGGTGGTACATTTTAAACAAGACTATCTCTATATTGGCCACAATAACCATATTAAAACACGATTTCTATTCTCTTTTTTTTTTTCAAGGGCAGGCACAGGGTGGGGGGGGGGCAAAACAACCTTCGATGGGGGGGGGGGGGGGGGGGGGGGGGGGGGCAATCAATTCCACGGACTGTCTCGACGTCGGCGCAAACATTGACTGCGACATTAACTTCATTAACCGTGTTAGACACACGTGCGATTTCTATTGTTGTGCCGTTTCATTAATATATCTGGAGTATCTGTCTACGAAAAAAACGCCTGCTGCGGCGGTTTTAATTGTGTTTGAATCAGGACTCAGTAGTAGGACACATATCTCTAATAGTTGAGTTCTCTTTTCGTTTATCCGATTAATTGGCTGCTTGGTCGAATGGTTAGAACACTGGGTTCCTGTTCGGGAGACTTGGGTTCGAATCCGCAGTAGTTAATTTCTTTTTTACCCCGGACTAAAATAATATCCTCATCTGCTCTGTCGTGGTGACAGCACTAGCCATGTTGCCTTAATATTTAAAAAAAAAAAAAAAAAAAAAAAAAAAAAAAAAAAAAAGACAAGTAAATGGGTAAACCATTTGATAATTAAATTTGACCATTTCGCATACTTATGATTGCATTTTAAAACTTTCCAATTGCATGGTTACGCTGAAATTTTTATAGATTTTCATTTATTTTCATTTAGATTTAGTTATTTCATCTGTGTTGGAATTTTAAGCTGTGCTGTTTACCATGGCGTTCATTTCCTAATTATGGTGTTTTTTTCCTGTGTTCATTTGCTTTTCAAGTGTGTTTTTTTCCCCCTCCCAACTACTTCAACGAGAGAAAGAGTTGTCGGTGAATTTGGGGGGGGGGGGGGGCAAACTATTTACTGAGAGAGCTTTAAGTCACAGTAACTGCTTTACCCACTTAAAGTAGCAGCAGCAGTAATAGTTGTGGTTGGGCTGTCACACTATAGTGCTCTCATGTGAAGACCGCCGGTAAGGTTATGGCGTTCTTCTGTCGGCAAGTGAAATTATACATCCTAACCTGACCAGTCTGTGGCGACAGCACTAGCCATGCGGAACCAAATCTTCTGGCTCACGACGACTCTCTGTCTACTCCGATGGTAAAACACAGATAGCAGTGACATTATTTTAGTAGTTGTACTGGTACTTGAAGGATGATGTGGTACATATTACACTAGCCCCATTCACTACCTATTACAATTCCTGCTCCCCATTTTAGTCCAGATGGACAGGGATGTCAATGTCAGTTACAGCAACAACAAAATATCGCCAGGTAATGATTTTCAAATTTTTCGAAGAGGGAGAGAGCAGTAGTCGGTGGAAGAGGGGAGGGGGGGGGGGGGGGGGGGGTAATGACTTAAATTTAAGAGAACTTCAAGAGCTTTACACGTGATTTTCAAGTTCTCATTACCTAATTTGTTATATTTTACTAACGCTACCTCCGCTTTTCTATTTTTTTACGACTTACTTTGTTATTTACAAGTACAGTTGTAGCTTTACTTCCGTCTCCTATAAAAATACAAACAGCTTTAGCATGAGATAACCAAATAACCACTTTTGTTACCGTGCTAATAGCACCATTTAGACGACCACTAATATAAAGACACAATTATATGGTGCGTGTTCTAAAGTTGGAAAACCAGACTATCTCTATATAAATATGCAGAGAATGATTGCGACATTACCAATTTAGGCAGGTGCGATTTCCATTGTCTTTCTTTTCCAAAAACCTTTGATGAGGGAGAGGGTAGTAGGTGGATTTAGTTGTGGGGTGGGGGGTGGGGTGGAGATCAAAGACTATTTATTATCTGAGCAGACGATGATTGTATTAGACACGTGCGATTTCTATTTTCTTTCATTTCCATTTAGCCAAACTATGCCACAGCAACGCGTGGCCGGGTACAGCTAGTATATATATATATATAAATCAATGTTTGTGTGTTTGTTCATTACCTATAGACTCGGAAACTATTAAACCGATTTAGCTGAAATTTTCCGGATATGTTTGTTTTGATACCGGATGTTTACCCTTCACGGTTTGAAATTTCACCTGTCATTGTTTGACTTAGGTGACGACATTTGTTGGGAAAATTTTCGAAAGTAATATTTTCATTTTAGTGACATTTAATTATAGCCACGTTCTTAAATGCGCATGCGCAGTAGTCGGAACAAACGATTTTCACTGTGCATACGCAGTAGAGACGCTCCATTTTCAACATCCGCCCGCGACATTGAAGTTTCTGCGGTTTTTAGTTGTGTTAGAATCTAGAAATATCTTAAAAGGTAAGCGCATTTATTTCAGTGAAATTAGTCAGTATGTACATTTTTGTGTTAACTTTAAACATGCGTGAACCACTCCTTAAATCACGCAATGATAAATGTATAGACATCATCTGTTGGCTTTCTCATATTGTCTACCATGTATAAGTATTATGATTGTTTTTGTTACTATTTTTATTCTTATTATACAGAACTGCTACAGTTTACATATTTACACAATTTCGGTTGGCTTTCTTCTATTATTCAAATGAATTATATAAATTTACATGAAATTCTGTCTCAGGCCAGTGTTAGAATCTATAAATATCTCAAAAGGTGAGCGCATTTATTTTAGTGAAAGTCAGTATGTACACATTTTTTTTTTAAAACTCCAAACATGTGTGGACCACTCCTAAAATCCCACAACGATAAATGTATACACATTATCTGTTGGCTTTCGCATATTATCTAGCGTGTATTATGATTGTTATTGTTACTTTTATTATTCTTATTAAACAGAACTGCTACAGTTTAAATGTCTGAACAATTTCGGTTGGCTTTCTCCTATTATTTAAAAGAATTATATAAATTTACATGAAATTCGTTCTCAGGGTAGTCTGTAGTTAAGTCGATTATTTCAGTCGCAAGACATATATACCACAAATCTTACTGCTATACTGGAAACCTATTCATATCGTTTACCGACTTTTCCTAATATTTGCTGCGCAGTTTCTATGCATTTCGTCTTGAGTCGAAATAAATTGTTATCTCATGCTCATATTTTTATTTATTTCAGCGAGGCACTGGACGCCTACCTATTCATATCATTTACCGGCTTTTCAGAATATTTGCTGCGCAGTTTCTATGCATTTCTTCTTGAGTCGAAATAGAATGTTATCTCATGCTCATATTTTCATTTATTTCAGCGATACTTTAAGTCAAATTTCATTCAGCATGTGAGGAAGAACATGCTACTGACAATCAACACTCTGTACATTCACACGCTGTTCACTATTTTGTCAAACATTTGCAGTTATGCCTCCCAAACAACAAGTGACTGGCCCATCTACACCTAGAGCAGGCAAGAGAAGGATATTAATTGCTTCAGAGCAACATGGAGTAAGACTGGAAACCGTTCGAGTACACACTTCTAAAGCCTGTTCATCTCAATCAGACCAGCAACTGAAAGCAAGACCAGAAAACGTTCGAGTGCGCACTGCTGAAGCCAGATCGTCTCAGTCAGACGAGCAACGAGAAGCAAGATTGGAAACCAATAGAGTACTTACTGCTCAAGTCCGCTAACCAGACACAGTCGAGCAACGGAGAGCAAGACTGGACACCGTTCGAATGCGCACTACTTTGTCCAGGCGAACGCTGCATGTTGTTTGAATCCTGATGCATTCCATTACAACAGCAATTATGATTACAGTCTTCATCCACAGGTGTTTATTGGCAAAATGGATAAATTGCAGTGCCTTCAAATTTAAGAATGAAACACCGGGAATGTGCTGCGCCGGTGGAAAAGTTAAATTGGCTGTATTACATTCAACACCCGAACCATTATCTACATTGGTAGCAGGTGACATAAGCCAGTAGAAACATTTCTTGGCAAACATTCGCAAATACAATTCATGTTTCCAAATGACATCATTCGGCGCAACAAAAATTGTGCGCGAGAATTATATGTCAACATTCAAAGTGCAATGCCAGATTTATTATCGTGGCTCACTACTACCACTGCCCGACGCAGATTACAAATTTCATCAGATTTATTTAACAGGAACGTTATTGATTTAATAAGGGGACACAACGAGAAATAGTCGCTGCTTTGCAAACTTCATTCGATCAACACAACAAATTAATTAGATTGTTCAGAACTGCTTTTCAACAAATACCAGCTGATGACTACAGAGTTGTACTTAGAGCTGACAAAACACCTGTCGGCCAACACGACAGACAGTCCAATGCACCAACGATTGATGAAGTAGCGATTGTTATGGTGATCGAAGACTTAAACTCGCGTGATATAATTATTCATCGCAGAAATTTTTTGGCGACATACATATATTGACTGTGAAGACCAATATGCGTATACAAAAACAACATGATGCAACCGCTGAACGTTTCGCAAAACAGTTGTTGGATATTGGGAATGGGACAATGCCAATCAATGAATCCACACGTTGTATCACATTACCAAAAGACTTCTGTCAAATTACCACTACCACAGACGAATTGATTGACAAAGTTTTTCCTAATATCACACAGAATTACAAAATTATCAGTGGCTCAGTGAACGTTCTATATTAACAGCTAAAAAGAAGGGTGTGTATGCCATGAATACGAACATTCAAGACAATTTACCGGGCGAGGTGACAACGTATAAGTCTATCGATATGGTAATGAATCAAGACGAGATTGTCAATTATCCAACTGAGTTCTTGAATTCATTTGATTTGCCAGGCATGCCACCCCGCGTTTTAACCTTGAAAATTGGCGTGCCTATCATTCTTCTCAGAAACATCAATCTGCAATATCTGTGTAATGGTACATTTCTTTCAGTGAAAAAGATGATGTAAAGTACAATTTTAAATGGAAAATTTAAGGGTCAGGATATACTATTACCACGCATTCCAATGATTCCAACAGAAATGCCATTCGAATTCAGAAGCTTGCAGTCTCCGGTGCGACTCGCCTTTGCAATGACCATCAAAATATCACAGGGACAATCACTACAAGTGTTGGACTAAATTTGGAATATCCATGCTTTTCACCTAGACAGCTATATGAGGCCTGTTTACGCCATAATTTCGCCATGGATGATTTTTCAATCCTTCGGAGAGGGAAATATAACTGCGTCGAGGGGAGGGGAGAGGGGAGGTATGACAGACACTGTTAGCTGAGAGCTATTTTCTTTTTTCTCTATTTCACCAATCTGGGCCACAGCAACGCGTGGCCGGATACAGCTAGTCTATATAAATAAAATTGTAAATGTTCGTTTGTTTGTGACAGTTAATCTCTGAAAGTTCTTCAGCGATAGCTTTCAAATGTTGATTCAACGTTGCATTCAAATATGCGCGTGTTTTTATATTAAAATGTCGCACAAAAAAGGAACTACATAGCACCAGCGACGATCACAAAGGCATTTTGGTTTTGTTTTCCGACGATCCCAAAATTTTTTTTTTTTAGCGGTGTACTTGGCGCGTTTGTATGTGTGTGTGGGGTAGGTGAACTTTGACTGTTGACCTCAGAGATATGTGTGAAGATGTGTGCCGAAAGTTTTTCAACGACTGCTTTGAAATTTTGACACATAGTTGTATTAGAATACGCGCTTGTTTTTTTTTTTTTTATAGAGTGTCGCACAAAGTACAAACTACATAGTCCCAACATAGTTATAAAAGAGTCTGTTGAATAAAAACGTTCAAAACATGATTTTACAGATTTTATTTTTTTATGATTTATATTTAAATAACACTACCTCAGCTATTCTCTCTCTCTCTCTCTCTCTCTCTCTCTCTCTCTCTCTCTCTCTCTCTCTCTTTCTCTCTCTCTCTCTCTCTCTCTCTCCCACTCTCTCTCTCTATCTCTCTCTCTCTCTCTCTTTTGATTGGCGAATTTTTTTTTAAAGACGTACAACACTAAACTTTACTTTAAGCTCTTTAAAAAATACAATAAGCTTTAGCATGTGATAATCAAATAACCAACGGTTTTTTAAGTTTTAATAATACACTTTAAAGACCACTAACATAAGGACATAATTATATGTTGTGTGTTCTAGAGTTGGCAAACCAGATTATCTGTGCACACAATGTCTGTGAAATTAACCATATTAGACACTTGCACTTTCTTTTCTTTTTTTTTTTCTTCAGTTATCCTGACTGGGCCACAGCAACGCATGGCCGGGTACAGCTAGTAGGGCATAGAAAAGTTAGTTACGTATCCATTACAGTTAAAAGGACGTTTCCGAACTAAACCCAACATGTTATTGGTTGTTTTTTTTACTGGGCACTGTTACGTTCAGTAGTTTTCTATTGCTCTCCTAAAGAGTTGTTATTGCAAACCATTGTACAAAAACGCAAATCGGTCTGCTATCGAATCTTCTGAAGCTGGAATCAACTGGGGTATTTCGGAATTATGAAGCGCACTGGCAACGCCTAAGCCACAGGGTCGACATGTCATAAAATAGACACATATTCTAAAACTGTGAAGAATGTGGTGAATATTTCCCGTTGTCTCAAGCCCTGACACTAAATTAGGGGTCATGAGACACAGTGACATGTTGTAGGGCTGGGTTAAGTTGATAGGACATGAGGTGACGGGAGTTGAAGACAAGGATGTGGAAATTATTCCTCTCAGACAGTGATATGCTATGAAATTTCCTTATCTAGACAACCGTAAGCGAACGTTTGTGGGGTTTAGGTTAGTGTGCGATATTTATCGCGATTCTCAAATTAGTCAGGAATGTGCGTGGCTAAGTGGTTAAACTATTTGCTTCGCGGTCTGAAGGCCCTGGGTTTGTTTACCGGACTGCTTTGTTCGCTTCACGAATGTATGTTTTTTTTTTTAAAAAGAAATATTCACGGGGTTTATCGTTGGAGTTACGGAGTTCATTATTTGGGCAGCACTCTCGGCAGGCGGTTAGCCACTCTTAAAAAAAAAAGCTTTATGGAATACATTTTCGGCTCCTCAGCGGCAACTTTAAACCTCTAACTCTTATAAGTTAGTCAATCCGAAGAAGGTTTAAGCTGGTCAATGCGAAAACGCGTGTTTACATTCTTTGCTCTTATTATTGCTCGCTGTGTTGTTTTCTGTGTTCAGCCATAGTTCAGTGCAGCTCTGCGTAAGCCTCACCCCCAAGCTACCTTGCATTCGTGTGTGAGTTAGTTTGTTGCGTACCGAGGCTGGATGCTGTGCACGAGCCAGTTTTCTTTCATGTTAAGATCTCCTTCTAGAAAAACATACATAAACGTAAACAGCAGAATTTAGAAAACAACCGTATTATTTAAAACAGCTACCTTTGTGTCGGCAATTATGTGTTCAACCTTTGATCACAACCTATCCGGTGCTAATTGTTTTACCTGTTAAGTGACGGTTCTTTGCTTAACAGTGAAAGTCTGTGTGAGTCAAAGAGCGGCAATCTACTCACAGACTTTGTTCTCTCTCTGTTAGAGTAATTGTTCTTTTGAGTAAGCCACAGTTGAGTTGCCATGGTGAGTAGCTGTATAATTAAGGATGATGTGTATGTCTTAGGTTGGTTAGGGAGGGCGAAATGAATTTATTTAGAGTACTTAAAAGAACATATTCTATCAAGGGTGTTACCCCTTGACCTTGTGTAAGTCTTTCCCTGGGAAAATTTTGTCTAACGGATATACAAAGGACTAACTTGAGTTGAACTAAGTTTAGAACAACTCGTGGCAGCCCAATAAGCACTCAGCCCCTGTTTTCAGCAGCCAGCGTATTTTCATTAACCATGGTGTCAGTAGTAATCTGGGCTATCCTTCGAACTTCGGGCACAAAAGATGGCGGCCGTCAAATATCCTTTCGAGCCACAGTCACGTGACTTAATTTGCGGTTCTCCAGCGGTTTTCCGGCGACTACCGCCATCGCCCCGGGCCCCCCCACGCCGGTTAGGGCTAAATTAGATGGCTAAGACTCACAAGCAAAGCTTCAGGAGATGCAGAAGCTGCTGCTTGTGGGTCCTAGTCATCTAGTTTAGCCCCAATCCACGCCGCGTGAGTGGCGTGGGGAACTCGTGGCGGTGGCGGTGGTCGCCGGGAAACCGCCGGAGAACAGAAAATTAAGTCGCCGAAAGTGCGCAATTGTGGCTCGAAAGGATACTTTATAGCCCATAGTTCTGAGGATAGCCGTAATCTGATATCATGTCTGTGTCTCTTCTCCTGTATGTGTAAAGTGTTGATCGGATATCCTTGTCACTGCTCGCTGCCAGATTCTCTTCAGAATGTGCAGTCTATTTGCTTTTCCGTTTTGTTCGCTTAATCCTTGACCTTTAGGCCCTTGACCATATCTACCATGTCATCAATACGCCATCAGCTGGCGCAGACCGATCCAGTCTGTTATCATTTATAGGTGGAACACAACAACTAATCTGTTATCAATAATAGATGGTACACAACCAACTAATCTGTTAATATTATTAGATGGTACACAACCCACTAATCTGTTAGTATGAATAGGTGGTACACAACCAACTAATCTGTTATTATTGATAGATGGTACACAACCAACCAATATGTTATCATTAATAGATGGTACACAACCAACTAATCTGTTAACATTAACAGGTAGTAACAACTAACTAATATGTTATCAGGAATCTGGTGAAAACTATTTTTAAAAAAAACTATTCACGAGGATAATAAGCAAGTTTCTTTTTTATTTTTTAAATGTATTTTTTACCGCCTGAATGTACTACTTGTAATGCCCTGTAGAAAAAAAATATGAAAACGGGTGGAAAAAGGGGAGGGGGTGTAAGAATGTAAAACCATATGGCTAGTGCAGTCACCTCAAACTGACAGAAAAATATCTCACATCACACAGGATGTGAACCACGATCTCGCAATTACCTACATTAAAAGACTCCTTTTCGGCGCATTGTGTATAAGATAAGTAAGGAACTACATGTCCATTTCCTAGCCTGTAGACGTACTGTGTGTATTGTGCTAGCCTCGTACACTGTAGACGTACTGTGTGTATTGTGCTAGTCCCGTACCTGTAGACGTACTGTGTGTATTGTGCTAGCCCCGTACACTGTAGACGTACTGTGTGTATTGTGCTAGCCCCGTACACTGTAGACGTACTGTGTGTATTGTGCTAGCCCCGTACACTGTAGACGTACTGCGTGTATTGTGCTAGCCCCGTACACTGTAGGCATACTGCGTGTATTGTGCTAGCCCCGTACACTGTAGACGTACTGTGTGTATTGTGCTAGCCCCGTACACTGTAGACGTACTGTGTGTATTGTGCTAGCCCCGTACACTGTAGACGTACTGTGTGTATTGTGCTAGCCCCGTACACTGTAGACGTACTGCGTGTAATGTGCTAGCCCCGTACACCGTAGACGTACTGTATGTATTGTGCTAGCCCCGTACCTGTAGACGTACTGTGTGTATTGTGCTAGCCCCGTACACTGTACAGTGATGAAATCAGAGGTTTGCCGGTGGCTGTCACTTTCCACAACATTTCATGACGCAAGTTTTAGAATGGGTCGACTTGAAGTCCAGATAACATTTTAAAAATATCCTCACACTAAAAAGAGACAGAGAGCGAGAAAGGGGGGGGGGGGAGAGAGAGAGAGAGAGAGAGAGAGAGAGAGAGATAAAGGGGAGGGGTGGAGAGACAGACTAAAGAGAGACTGAGAGAGACACTGAAATAGAGAGAGAAACAGAGAGAGATAAAGTTGTTAAAATGCATTAGGATAGGATCGAAAGGCACATATCAAGGGACAATACAAGGAAGTGTGAAGAGAACAAACAGACCCCATCAGCAGACTCAACAGATAGCAAAATACAACAATTGTCCGTCTACGAACATGACACTGCAGGCTCAACTACCACATGCATAAAATAAAGATTGCACAGTCCCCACAGTGTGCCTGTTAAACAGGACCACAAACACCTGAGCACATTCTGCAGACCTGCCCACTCTACATACAACTTCGAAAAGACACCTGGCCTCAAGAGCAAAATGTGCAGAGCAGACTATGGAAAACCATTAAAGACCTGCAACTGACATGCGAGTTCATAGATGCAACCCACCTGATGGTCTGATCACAGCATATGCAACCAAATGCAAAAAAAGAAGAAGAAGAAGGAAAAACTTGATAGTCACTGGGCAACATCTTCTCTCGAGGAAACAATAATCCCAATAAAATTAACATGAAATGATTACATTCAAAGATACAAAGTATATGACGTTAGTTGTATC